>JASDDO010000014.1:685900089-686263840 GCA_030015575.1 Agapanthus africanus | reverse complement strand
TGGTCGGTCGATGTCAAGCCAACAGCATCAGTCTTCGATAGGCTGAGCCTGAGCTCCAATAGGCCCGTCAAGAAGCCCACGATACCTGAAGCGGCCATCCCAAAACGGATAGCCATTCCTGCGCTCGAGGTCACTAAAAGAGCTTTTCCCGTCAAGGGATCGGTCTTTACGAGGTTGGCCACCCCGGCTCCCATTCCTGCTCAAAGGTCTGTCTTTGACAGATTGGATACTGCTGCCCGACGAACGTCGGTCTTCAAGAGGCTGGTACCAGCAGCGCCTCACCAGAACAGGGGGCATAACGAAGTCACCCCTCAAGCTGAAACAATCCCAACGGCTCGACACGCTCGACGTCGCCACTGGAGCCGAGTACGGAAAGCTGGGGGCAACTCCCTTTCTGGGCTAACTCTACCAGCCCCAACGGTGGAAGTCAATGCTGCTGTTCCAACCGGGAACAGCTTTGAATTGCTGAACAAGGTGCGCAGGAACTCTCCTACCGCCGTACTGAAAAGATCTCCCCCGCCCATGGAGAATGTTACAGAAACGAAGCCGGAGCAGCCCCCTCAATGGATGTCCTCCAAAATTTACAAAGCATGGCGACAGATTCAGGACTCAGTAATTGATCAAGATTACTCTCGCCGCCAAAAAAAAGGTGAAGGTTCAGCAAGAAGAGAACCGTCCTGTCAAGACACAAAGGACGACAACTACCTGGGTGCCCGCTGCAACGGCCCCCTCAACGTCAAATGCTCACAAGAGAAGGAGACCAGAGAAAGCCCCTATGACCATGGTGAAGCACAAAGACGCTGAGCCCAAACGCCCCAAGTCTGGGGGCATAATGGTGCATACTATTTATATGGCTTCCGGAAAAGAGGAAAGTCGCGCTTCTACGGGTCACCGACCGCTCACCCGATCCGTGACAAAAGCCCAGGAGCAGCAACAGAAGCTTCAGGAAATGCTAACGCAAATGGCCGCACTCATCGGGCCAAAAGAAAGCCCTGAGGCATCATCAGAGCAGCGTCATGAACAAGAAACCGATGCTGACTTCCTCCGCAGAGTCCTCGAAAAGAAGGATAGAGAAGCAGCAGAACAAGCGGCTAATATAAAACGAATGGCGCTCCTCTTCCAAGACATGGTCGGGATGATGTTGCAACCAGAACCTCCAGCTGAAGACCCTCCTATCATCATTGAAGACGACAGAGGGGAGACATCGAACCCTCCTCCGGCTCTTTCAGCAGCCAAAGAGGAAACCATTTCCAAGGCCGCTCTGGATGACTATATTGCTCGGCAAATACGAGCTCACCAGGCGAATGAAGCGGCCGGTCAAGTCGTTAAAACTGGGCGATCATATCCGGGCTGATATGACCAAATAAGTTACCCGCCGGGATATACGATCCCCAAATTTCATGTATACAGGGGGACGGGCAATCCCCACCAGCATGTCGCCCAGTTCAGGGCTCTTTGCGGCAGTACTGGAGGTGATGATAAACTTTTACTTTGCCAGTTCGTCGGTAGCTTAGCAGAGACAGCTTTTGAATGGTACTCGGAGCTTCCCGACGACTCCGTCAAAACGTTTACAGAAATGGAGTTGCTATTCACTCAGCGGTTCGCAAGCGCCAGCGAACGCACCCCGATCACGACATTGATCAACGCCAGAGTAAAGCCGGGAGAGACATGGGTGCAGTATGCAATCTGGTGGCGGAACCTATAGTCGAGGTGTGAACAACGTATAGAAGAAGCTCCTGCCGTGGGCATATTCATGTGGACCCTTGACCCTCAGTCGACTATCTCCCAATTCATGATGTTCTTCAAGCCGACCACCTTTCAGGCCTTGATCGACAAGCTGGCTCAAATGGACCAGATGGGCCATAGGCCTTTCCCTTCAAAAGTGGGTTTTCGGAACGAAAAAGGCAACGGGAAAGCGACCTTTGTCACCAACGCTCAGCGACAGCCGAATAACCCGAGACCGTCTATTCGTCAAAGCAACAAGCCGCGATCCCTCGATGAGAAGTTGAAACGTCCTTACTCATATCGCAGGGATAAAACAAGGAGACTGTTCGAACTGGCAGTGCGCAATGAGCCCATCGCTCTGCCAGATCCAAAACATCCATCGCAACCGGGTGACGTTAACCATCCTAACTATTGTCCCTACCATAGAGTAATGGGTCACCCACTCGAAGATTGCTACGTCTTCAAAGGCTGGATTGAAGATGAATACCAACAGGGAAAATTCGCGTTGTCTGACAACTGGAAGGTGAACCCACCACGACCACATGCTCAGAAAAAGATGGACACGCCAGGGGCATCATGCTCTTTTATAAGGGAAGCTCCATGAGAAATTGTTTTTTCGGCAAAAACTAAAAGAATGCTGAAAGATCTTCAAACATGTCTGACCTACGAACAATGGACCGAAACGTCCTTAAACTAACAATGGACCGCAACGTCCTTAAACTAACGACGGACTACTTTGTCCTAAAACTAGCCGCTGACCGAGACGTCGATAAACTACTGTAGACTGCAGCATCCCAAGGCTGACACAAAAAAAAGAGAAAAGAAGAAGAAAAAAGAAAAAGAAAAAAAAACGGTATGTCCATAAGCGAAAAGGGCATGGATGAAAACCCGAGAGGGCTCCGTGAGTAAAAACAGCAGGGCTACCGACGAGTTTTGTGAAAACCCGAAAGGGCGCAATCTCTTTGAAAGACGCTTGCAAGGTCCTCTCGACTTTATGAGGAGAAACCACTTGCGTGAGATCCTTACGACTCACAAGGGAGCAACACACTTAGGGATCCCCATGATTCCTAAGGAGAAAACA
The DNA here is from genome assembly GCA_030015575.1 of Agapanthus africanus. Lineage (NCBI taxonomy): Eukaryota > Viridiplantae > Streptophyta > Magnoliopsida > Asparagales > Amaryllidaceae > Agapanthus > Agapanthus africanus. The sequence goes on along the minus strand of JASDDO010000014.1, from coordinate 686,261,034 downwards.
CACTTACGAGATCCTCACGACTCGTAAGGAGAACCCTCTTATGTGACCCTCACGGCTCATAAGATGCAAAAGTCTTAAACTACAGGGATCTGAACCTGTTCTCAAGCGGCCACCACAACCTCCGATTTTGCCCTACAAGCGGCTCAATGCTGACCCCTGTATACAATCCACAGACGCAAATAAACATTTCCCTAACAAAGTCCCATCCGTGACTAAGGATGTGTCTACACGGTGAACAACCCTTGTAAGTCCTCTCGACTTATAAGGAGAAAACACTCTTGTATGATCCTTACGACTTATAAGAGACCATACACTTAGAAATCCTCACGATTCGTAAGGAGAAAACGCACCTATGAAATCCTCACGACTCGTAGAGAGAAATACCTTTATGAGACCCTTACGGCTCATGAAGTCAAAAGCCTTAGTCGACAGGATCCTAACCCTGTTCGCTAAGCCACCTTTGTTCGACATCGACGGGGGCAAATGATGATTCGCTCCTGGCAATATCCCAGTTATAGCGGTGCTGATGCCGAAATCGATGTCTAATTCCAAGCTTGCAGCAAGAAGCTAGCGAGCCACACATGCATACGAAATAGCCGAAATGATGGGGTAACTTGCAACAAAATCAGTAAGTAAAAATGTATGCATGCAAAATAGCCAAAATGATTGGGCAGCTCGCAATAAAAAGCAGCAAGTAAAAATAAAATAAATAGCCGAAATGATTGGGCGCCACGAAAAATAGCCGAAATGATTGGGCGATCGCGACCTTCGCGATATAAAAGCTGAAATGATAGAGCATCGCGGAAAGGAAAAAAAATGATGAATTGAAATGAAACTTTTTGCCCTGCAGGTGAGGTCATACCCCTGTATACAATTCATGGGCACAAACAAGAAGGGAATCATATCGTCCCACCCGGCTCTGTCAAAAGGAAGCCAGATCTCAGTGGCAACATCTACAGCCTAGAGATCAACAACAACATTCTTCCTCCAGCAGGATGTAGACGCGACATCAATAAAAGGAGCCACGGCAAAATCCCCTAGTTCTAAACCTCAATGGTTTACAGATAACCCAGAGACAATCTTGACATTCATCGCAATATTGCAAACGCAATGTCAACAAACGAAGCGAAGGAAGATCCCTAGCTTCAGGGTCTCGATGTCAACATCGACAACTTAGAGATCAACAACGGCGTTTCTCCTTACTCCTGTAGGATGCAGACGTGACGTCAACAAAAGACCCAATGGTCGAAACAAAGCGGAGTGACGGCAAAATCCCGGCTCCACCTCAGCATTCGTCTCAATACAGCAGACGAGATGTCACCACAGCGTTCTTCCTCCAGTAGGATTCAGACATGACAATCCAACAGCGGAGCCACGGCAAAGTCCTAGTTCCAAAACTCTAAGGTCCATAGACAACCTAGAGTCAACCAATGACTTCCCCGCCGGATCAACGCTCCGTCTCGAAAACAAGTCAACCAACCCTAGGGAAATCAGTGTCCTTGGCAAAACCTCGATTCAGGAAAATCAGAGTCCTTGACAAGAGCAACTTGATTCGTGTCGACCCGCAGAGAAATCAGTGCCTTTGCAGGAATCTCTCGATTCGTTTCAACTCTGAGGAAATCAGTGTCCTTGGCAAAAACCTCGATTCAGGGAAATTAGAGTCCTTGACAAGAGCAACTCGATTCACGTCGACCCGCAGAGAAATCAGTGTCTTTGCAGGAATCTCTCAATTCGTCTCAACTCCGGGAAAATCAGTGTCCTTGGCAAAACCTCGATTCAGGGAAATCATCATCCTTGACGAGAGCATCTCAACTCGCGTTGACCCGCAGAGAAATCAGTGTCTCTGCAGGGATATACGACGTCAGCAAAACGGAGCCATGGCAAAGTCCCTAGTTCTAGGTCCCGACGGTTCACCAACAACCTAGAGACAAACCACAACATTTGTCTCGATACACCAGACGCAATGCCAGTAAACAAAGCGAAGGCAATATTCCTAGCTTCAGGGTCTTAATGGCAACTCATATAAAGCCTGAAAGACTATTGGAGATCATCCCACACCAGCGCGGAGTGGTTATGACTCATCGGGGCTCCCAAACTGAGCCTAACCTCAAGTAAAAAGCGACATGGAATATCCCTAACGCTTTTTCTTTCGACGATAATATCACCTGGAAGATTGCTTGAAGACGTCTTGTCCAGCCTCCGAAGAGATCAGAGACACGGCAGTCGCGGGGCTACTCGAACAGCAAGATTATGCGTCGAAGAATACACCAGCCAACGCGGCGGCGCGACGGGTATAAAACCCTAGTACCATGGGCCCTAACGAACTTCTATTAGCAGGAGTTAACTATGACGTTAGGAAATCCTTGCTAGAACTTCTCGATTCATCTCGACTCGTGGGGAAAATAATGTTCCTGCGAGAATTTCTCGACTCGTCTCGACTCGTAGGGAAAAGCTTTAGGCAATGGGGATAAGGACCTGTTTCCTAAGCACTGGAGCCCTGCAGGTCAGTCCAAAACGGACTCTTGCATACTAGTCACGGGCCACACTCTCCAAAGTCGAATCTCGACAAGGAGGGAAACAACCACTTACGGGTCCTCTCGACTTGTAAGAGGGGAAATTCTCTTGTGAGATCCTTACGACTCTCAAGAAAAAACGCGCTTAGGAATCCTCATGATTCCTAAGGAGAAAATACACCTACGAGATCCTCTTGACTCGTAGGGAGAAAAGTCTTTATGAGACCCTCACGGCTCATGAAGTTGAAAAGTCTTAGGCAGCAGATCTGAACCTACTTCCTAAGCCATCACTACCCCTCGAAGAAGCCAAAACAAAACACTCACTCTATCATCTGCCGGCTATGTTTGCTAAGGTGACATGCTGATAACAAAATAAAGAAGAAAGCAGAGAGATGACACAAGACATTGCGAAAGAAATGTATCTTTTATTCATGAATTCAATTGGGTACAAAATATATCATATAAAATAATAAAAGAATGGATACATTTTATTCAAAATTACAAATGATACAAAAAACAATTATTGAGAGGGAAGCGCTTTCAATAATCCGATCAGCCGCTCGCGCACTTCCCTCAGCCCTTTTTCTTGATCAGCTGCCGCGGCTAACTTTGCTTCGACCTGAGCTCGCTGCTGCAAGTAAGACGAAAATTGTTCCTCGATGGCCCACTGAGCTGCTTCATGATTTTGTGCATCCCGCTCGACGACGTCGAGCTTCTGCCTCAGTGTTAACCCATCAGAGATGCATCGCAGAAAGCCTTCAAAGATAACTTTCAGCTGGGCAGCATTTGCATCAACCTGAGCATGCAGTCGAGCAGATTCGCTTGAAGTTTCTTCACATTCCTTATGCTTTAAGGCCACTTCTTTTTCAAGATGGCGGAAGTAAGAAGTACTCTGCTCGACCCACGCAGCCCGTTGAGTGTCCACAGGCAGAATCTCAGGAGCAGGACGCCTAAGCTCAAGCTCATGCAGGCAAGCCTCAATTTTCCTACAGTGATTAACCCAAGACTTAACGACGCCCTCACTATGAAAGTTCACGAGCGTCGCTAGCATAGGGTTAACTTCCGCGGCGAAATCCGCAGTAGATCTGGGAGTCTCCACGTCAAGATCCTCAATATAGTCGCTCAACATGCGCAGACTATTTGCGGCGCTTTTCGAGGATGCACGTCGAGAAAAAGGGCCGGCTGGCATTATGGTGCGAGACTCGAACGGGGCTGGAGTCGATGTGACCGCTACAAAACAAATCACAATAAGTTGTCGGCTCAAGAAATAAAGAAAATACACGAACAATAGAGTCTACTATACCGGCTGCAACAGGGGGCAGAGCTGGGAGTACTGGTGGCGCAACGATAGCCCCATCCCCTCCTTCAATTTGTAAGGCTACAAGCAACACAAAGAAGAATCAGCAATAATGTGACTGCCCGTTAAAGAAAGGGCGTCATTTAGAAAAGATACTCACCGACACCAGCAGGAGGACTAATCTCTGACTGGAAAGAGAAGTGTGGATGTAACACCTAATACAGGTGATCAAAAAGGACTCCTGCAAGGACGCAGTAATGCAATGTCAGTATATAAATTATACAACCTAGAAATAAAACTGATGGATCATAAATTCGCACCTTCCAACATCCGAGATTGTATGAGAGAAGGTAGAGGAGGGGTCACCATTAAAGCGGTAGCTGATGGCGCTGCCTCGGGTAGCGCAACCTCAACGCTCGCCACGCCTGCATTAGAAACGAGATAATTACTGTCAGGAAAGATTGAAAGGGGTTGCATAACAAAAAGAAAAGCAATGACCCAAAATCTACCTGGTGAGTCGCCGGTCGGAACCGCGATGAGGGCGTCACTTGATACGGCAACTGCTTCACCCTCCTCCATCGGAATGGTTTCACCGCCCGTAGCTTCATCCCCCGACTCCACGAGAATCGTCATGATACTCGCAGCGCCCGGCAGCGACAGGGAGCCGCAAGGGGAAAGAGCGACGATCGGGACAGTGCCCGACTCTTGTGAAAGAGTGACTACCTCGGGCTTGGCGGCTATAGCCATCTCACCCATCGCCACCTCGGGCTCGGCAATTGAAGCCATCTCACCCGCCGCTACCTCGAGCTCGACAATGGTAGCCATCTCACTTACCGCCATCTCGGGCTCGGCGATCGTGACTGTCTCGCCCACTGCTACCTCGAGCTCGGCAATTATAGCCATCTAGCCTACCGCTGCCTCGAGTTCGGCGATCATGGCTACCTCCTCTACCGCTATCCCAGGCTCAGCGGTCGCTGCCACTTCTTCGGTAAGACTCGGCTCTGCAAGATAGGATATATGAGAACTGAAAGTTAAAACTTTGACAACAGAACCCGATGTCACATTACCTTGAGTTGGTCTTCCGATTGATTCCCGAGCCGCACGTGCTGCCCGTCTGTAGGCAGTGGACAAGGCAGCCGGAGATTCCTCTGAAGGAGTAGGGGTAGGGGTAGCGGTGCTCGAACCCGCACCCGCGGCCAAGGCGGCACTACGCTCCCTTGCCGCGCGCATTCTACTCTTCCTTTCCGCTCGGGCCGTTAAAGCAGATCTTCTAGAAGCCTCCATCAACAGGACGTCATCATCCGCACCAAGGGTTACCTCTGGAGCCGTCGAGGCATCCGTCATCGGTCGTTTGAGTAAGGCCTCTTTTGGCAGTGCCGAGGAGGCCGGGGCTTCGATGACTGGCCCGGGAAGAATCTCCGCATCACCTTACGGGATTGGCATTGTAGTCCCTGCGATAAGATAAATAAGGGGTCAGATTGGCCATAAGTAAGGAGAATAAAGACACGGTGAGCCGAAATATACCAATGCCCAGCAAAGCACGAGTCCTCTCCTCCTCCTCGAAAGTCTTGTAAGAAGCTGCGAGAGCTTCTTCGGTGGAAATGCCTGTTAAAGAAGGAAAAGTGTCAGTCAAAACATGATTACAAAAATATAATGCAATGACTAAAGTTACGGCTTATATTTACGTGATTGCGCAAGGATGGCCATTCCCGCTTTATGGCTTGCTGATTGCACAGAAGCTGCAATGGCGGCCTCGAGATCAGTATCGTCCGGCGCTATGAATAGACCTCCGTTGGTCCCATATTCACCCAGGCCCTTACTATAAGGAGTATGAGGCTCCTGACCAAATATGACGTCGGCAGAGAAGAGCGACTTCTTCTTCCTCTTCTGTGAGCGAGCTCCAGTCGCCGCTAACACTAGCTTACGCTTGGTGGGAACCTTAGGACGACGAGTCCCGATGTCTGAACCCACGCTAGACTCAGGAGAAGCAACATTCACCGTCTCTACGGGAATATGGGGCACCGGTAGTACATTCACCGTCTCCACGAGAACACGGGGCACCGGTAGCTCAGGCCTGTCGTATGGGACTTCGATCACGGCAGCTTCTTTTAGCGGAGGGGGGACAATGGTCCGTTGCTTCAAAAGGACATTTCGATCACCAGTAGGGGGTGCACCTTTGCGATCGAGCAGCAGTCGCTTCTCCTCCCTGATAACGGCGCCCATTGAATGCTGGTACCACGCCACGTACACATTAAGGACCTTTGGGACACAGCTCGGTTCGCCGATAAAGAAGTTGGACCCTTTGTTCAAGCGCATGAAATGATGCAGCGCGTTTCGCATCCCCTCTTCGGTGGCAGCAGGTTCTAGCAAGAAAGCCTCCAGCGGAACTCCCTGATTATAGCTCAATTGTTGGGCAAAACGATACGGGTTGTATCTCATGAATAACGCCGCATCATTTTGCCTGAACACTAGAAAGCCCGGTCTCATGGAATATAGTGAACGATTTCCCGAGCTTTCAAAACAGAGGCTCCATCATTAAAAATGTCTCGCAATGGCTGCACCGCTTGTCGCGGACTCTTTGCCGATAGTCAGGATCTTGTCAGTGAAAGTCATGCCATCTCCAACGGTGCGAGGACGAAGGAGCAAACCTTTGGCTCCCCACGGTGACGGATTTACAATAGATGCATCGACCAATCGCATGATCTGGGAGAAGCTGCACCTGTCGTAGAAGGACGGCCTCTTATGAATGCCGAAAACGCCAAGTGCATGTATCTCGAGCCATGACATGAAGTAATGCATCGAGAAGCTCACATGCTGCACTCCGGGTTCAGTAGTATCCGCCGCCTGGCTGAGGCCGTAATACAGATGAGCTAAACCAGCGACCCCGACGGCCACTTTCACCCCAATAATCATCCGGTGAGCCGGATAGAAAACAGACGGCCTCATACGGCGAAGGTGCATCGGGAGCGCAAACCAGCTCAGCCATAGCCCAAGAAACCCTAAGAAGAACATTTCCTCATCAATCGCAGGGACTGCGATCTCCGCAAAAGGAACAACTGGAGTGTTGGGAAGGAAAAAACTCTTTTGATCTGCCTCCGCCATTAGGAAGTTATTTAACCCTAAACCGAAAGGGTCGTCAAGTTTGGCAAACTTAGCAGCACCCTTCGAGAGGACGTCCGGATGGAGAAAACGAGCAATGAAATCCTCGAAAGTAACCCCGCGGCTCCTAGATTCGAGAAAAAGGCCCTCATAAATATTCAACACTTTGATCAGACTAGGAAATTGGTGTTGAACGGCGTTCTTCGGGGTGAGGCCTGTCATCACTGGCTTGGCACCAAAAATGTATTTGTCTGTAGGAAGCAGTTCCTCATAGTGCTCCCCCATAACCGGTAAGCCAGTAACTTCTGCAAATTCCTCTAAGAAGATCGATACTTCTCGGTCCAGCGAAAGGAAGGTGTGGGTAAGAATATTCCACTGCTCCAGAAAGTCCTTAACCCACCAGGCGGGAAGCGTAGGGTACTGGAAGAGAGATGCATAAATGGCGGGATACAACCCAAACCCCAACAACTGCGACTTCTTCGCTGACAGAATATAGCGGGCCCATTGCAGATAGCCAGCTGGATGACGAGGAATTAGCTCAATCATATATGGTTGTCCCCACGGTCACGCCTCGCCTTGGCAAATACGTCGCCCCAGGGTGTCCAGAGCCATTGGAGGTTGAATGGGTATCGAAGCCATAGCGGGCTGAAGAAGACCTTCTGAAGTCCAATTAACCATCTCCACGGCATAGTTCACCGGGGGTGGGTTGGCATAATGGATCGCGATGATGGGCTCTGAGGGTACCGCGCATGAAAAGCTTTGTCGACCCTTAATAATCTGATTATACCATGTCCCCCAAAGGTGAAGATTCTTATATTCCGGGTCATGATCTTTGATCAAAGCCAAAACTTCCCGGTCTACTAGTGCTCCAGGGAATCCTCCTTCTGAACGAACAAACGGGAAAAAGGGATCGAAAGACATGTCGCCTGCAAAAAAAGGGAAGACAGAAGTCAACTGTCAGTGCTATAATTTAATTTTAAATTCTGACACTTGGTACTTTAAAATTTGTACCACACTGCAATGCAGTAGAGAAGGACCAAAGGGGGCCCACAAAATCTGGATGACAGTTCATCAATTAATAATTAATAAAACAGCCTCATCATTGGATGAGACTGTTAATTAAATGAGGAAACCCTCAAGAAAATTCTCATTAAATGAGAGATCCCTCGGGAAAAGGAGAAAATCTCCCTTTGAGAGCAATACTCTATGACAGAGTGACACTTGTCAAACTCTTATCATGAAGGAATAAAATTCCTCAAGAGCCTGGCTCTGTAATGATGATGGAAAAATCCATCAGAAAAAAATTAATTAAAATTAATTTTTATGAATTAAAAAATTCTAGGATCTTCAAGATCCATGAACAAACTCTTAAGAGTTCTTCATCAAAGATTAAGAAATCTACGTGAGCAGAGCTCTGATTCATGGGCTAAGAAACCTCAAGAAAAGATCTCTTTAGATCTATGGGTTCAGGAGAGCAAAGCTCTGTTAATGAAACCCTAAATGGGTTTTCTTTAGATCTAAGATCTATGGAGAGCAAGGCTCTGTTAATGGGTAAGACCCTAATTTATTAAAAGTTTTATACTTTATCTAAGTTTTGACATAGTTTCTACTCTTGAAAAGTTCTTAAACTGAAGAGCAATGCTCTGAATAAAAGTTCTCAAAGAAGAAGATGAAAATCATCTAAGGGATCAAAGGTCATATTTATAGGCATTGAAACGCCTCTTCAACTTCTGAGTTGATCCAAGGGCGCAGATGCTGCCACCGCTGCACTCATGTGTGGGCCATGTGAGCGCAACGGTGGGGGGCATTTGTTTCCCCCAATCAGAGCAAAACTCTATTTTGAAATTCAAAATTCAAAAATTGAATCAACGCTTTAGATCCAGCGCTAGGCGCGCTGCGCGCCACGTGTCAAACACGGATGCGCTAGCGCCAGGTGCGCTGCGCTCTGAGCAATATACCATATATGCGCTAGTGCCAGGAGCGCTGCGCGCCACGTGTCAAACACGGGTGCGCTAGCGCAGGCTGTGTTGCGCTCTGAGCAGCGCACCACGTGTCAAACATAGGTGCGCTAGCGCAAACTGCACTGCGCTCTGAGCAGCGCACCACGTGCAAAGCACGGGTACGCTAGCACTGGAATTAAAAATTCTCCACCCTTAGATCAAAAGATCTAATAAATAATGATAAATCATTAATCAGAATTAAAATTCTGTTATGGAAAGATTTTCTTTCAATCTTGTTAAAAACAAGAAGACTGCTTTCTGTAAATGAGAAGCCCTAGGATCAAAAATCCAACGGTGGGAAACATTCCCAAATCAATCAGAGAAAAATCTCTTTAACTGATTCAACAAATCAACTTGCTCTATATAAAGGACCCAAGACTTCAAGTCTGATATAGAGAAACTCCCCTATAAACTTTGAGAAAACTCAAAGAAAGAAGAGAAAGCTCTCAGCGAAAGAAGACTTTTTCTTCAAGGTAAAAATGGTGATGAACAAAGAGATGGATTCATCTCACAATTAAAAAGAAGAATTATCTTCTTAAAAAAGATCATAGATCTACAAAGACCAAGGACTTTCATAAAAAGAGATCAAAAGATCTCATCACATAACAAAGAAGTACTTACTTCATTCATAGATCATTGATCTATAAAGGCAAAGCCTTTCAAAAATAAGAACTGTTGTTCTTGAATCTTGAGACAAAGTCTCTTTTAAAAGAACATAAATTTGTTCACAGATCATAAAAACTGATCAAATGCGCTTTGCGCTATTGAAATGCGCTTTGAGCTATTGAAATGTGCCTTGTACTCTTGAACTGCGCTTCTGCGTTCTATGGACCGGCGCTCTGCGCCAAAATGCGCCACGTGTCAACCATGTATGCAACTTGCGCTTTACGCTTCTGAAATAGCGTACTGCGCTTCTGGACTGGCGCTCCGCGCCAAGCGCGCCACGTGTGCGCTCATAAACTGACGCAATACGCCCACCATCTAGCGCTTAGCGCCAAGCGCGACACGTGTCCTTCTCTTGTATGCTACTTGACAGAAGCGCACTGCGCTCTTTAACTGGCGCAAAGCGCCTGGTGCGCCACGTGTCACCCTGACAGAACATAAATTATTCTGATGAATGCTCTGCATTCAATACAAGACAAAAAAAGTGTCAAGATATAATACTCAGTATTATTAGGACCATGCCCAAATAAAGGCTCAATAGCCAGAATAAAATGTTATACATTTTTTTATCTGATTGGACTTAGCCCAAGATTGGCCATAAGCTCTCAACTTATATTTAATTGAGCCCATCTGCTCATAAATATTTCAACAGATCTTAGTCCCAAATTGGACTACAGATCGTTCAACCAACTCACACCGGTTCGAGGGTACATCTCTTTACTCCTCTGATATTTATCGTTGTAATCCTTCAACGTTTTCAGAGAGGTGACGGGTCCTGACAACTATACATTTCATAGACTATGACGCCTTTAAACTGGACTGTGGGATCCTTAAACTCACGGACTACGATGTCCATAACCTCGGACTGTGGGGTCCCTTTAAACCCACAGACTATGATGTCCTTAACCTCGGACTGTGGGGTCTCTTTAAACCCACGGACTATGATGTCCTTAACCTCGGACTGTGGGGTACCTTTAAACCCACAGACTACGATGTCCTTAACCTCGGACTGTGGGGTCCCTTTAAATCCACGGACTATGATGTCCTTAACCATGGACCACCATATCCTTAAACTGGTAATCGACCGCAATGTCCCTAAACTAAAGAGCCCAAATGCCCTCTTGTTGGATCTAAATGATCCCGTTAAGTTGATCTTAGTCTAAAATTAGACTAACGTATCCTTAACAAACGTTTAAGTTGATCCTAGTCTCAAATAAGGCTAACGTATCCTTAAACCCAAACCATAACCCAAATCTAAGAAAATACGGATTTGGACTAATCCATGCCCTACGGACGACAACATAAATTAGTCTCCGTATACAATCCACGGGCAACCACAAACAAAACAAACACCCACGACACGAAGTGACCATCTGAAGAAAGAGAAAGTTGTTACCGCGATGCGGTAGCGTAATTAACTGCAGGGGCTTGCGCCTGCAGGGAAGAGCGTCCCCACAATCAAAAACCCCTCAAACGAGGGTGAATCTGACGAAGTCTGCTACATCGACCGCATCCGTTTAAACCTTCGATACATGGTGCCATAAATCAACTTGGCATCTTCAGAGAGATGGACGGATAGCACCAATTAGCATCTGCTCCGAAATTCAGGCGAGACGCCCGCCGCGTCTTCGTCCACGTCTTTCGGCGGGGAACAACACACAAAATTTTAGACCATTTCCTCACAAATAAACCAGCGACAGTACCCTCATTTCCGAGCTCGCCGTCCTTGGTGTAGCCTTTTCACTTTTGGTTTTTTGTGTTGCCTCTAATGTTCCAATAGCATCCCATTTTTATTGTTGATTTTCTTAATTAATTGTGTTCAGAATTTTGGTTATCCATATCGCTTTTTGGCTCAAACATCCGTAATTTTTCCGACATATGCAGATTTGACGGATTGTGAGCAGCGATCGTGCGGACCAAGGGGGCATTTTCAAGTACAAGGAGAGTGAACACTTAGTGCCAAAGATCCGGGTAGTTGGACCCGCGCAAGCGAACCATTCGACCACTCGAAGGCAATATCAACACGAGTTTCTTAAACTCGATACTTTGTGGTACGTATTTTTTCTAAACTTCCTATTCTCGAACCCGACGCTCCAATATTCTTGCCTTTGCAGGATTCTTAGCAACATCGCCACAAATAACTAAAGAAAAGACTAACCGTATTTGTTGCAGCGCCACGTTTAAAGTAAAAAAAACCGAATTGAATGATTGTTTGAAAACAAAACTTTGTTGAATTTGCGTATTGCATCATTTAATACGGACTTAAGGAGCTCTAACACCAATCCAGATTGGGTGGGGATTTCATCACCCTTCCTAAGACCCCAAAAATCACTAATTGCATAAGTGTCAAATCAAGCTTAATAAAAAATATCTAGACTCAGCCAACTGAGAACTTGTCGCGCTCAATAGGACAAAGGAAGATTGCGGGCATTCAGTCGTTTATCTAAACATGACTTTTGTGGTGCCTAGGCTAGACAAGTGAGGAGGTAATTTTAAAAGGCCCATCTCACGGTGATTCGTGAGCGGAACCCTGCTTACCTCACTTGTGCTTACCTGGCCACAACTGGCTGTGAAGAAGCAATTTGAGGGTTATCTCACAATTTGTCGCTTTAAAATAGTTAGGAGCAGGTCTAGAAGACTTAGAGGACCCTAGTCAAGGTATTGATTGTTAGTTGTATGTATGCCCTAGAGGCCAGTATTGTACAGATGATGTATATTATATTGGATGCTTGGACATATATAGAGATGACTTTCTTGCTCGATATGATAGTATGCTATCTGGTTGCTCTTTATCTTAACATGTACACTTGTCTGTTTAAACTGTCTTATGGTTACATGTTGGTAAAGCCCTTAGGATGTGTACTTGACTACCTAGACTATGATGCAGATCATACTAGTGGGGACATGGTAGTCCATAAGTACATCCTTCAAGGTCCCTAGTCGTTGGTGTATCGAGACGGGGCATCGATATACCAGAGTAGACTAGCGTATACGCTTCTCGACCCATGAGATGGGCGATGGATGATCCCATATCCATTGGTGTTTGACATCAGAGATGGTATACGGGTGCTCAGTGGAGACTGGGTACACTGGACGGACTCGCCGAGAACTCCCAGATGGTATTATACCTCACGTCAGATGGCAGTTCTCAGGTGACACTTGTACAGGTTAGTCTGTAGACCCGAGATCGTCATAGAGTCTTGTGTGATTCCCACTGTGCTTTGATCTCCACCTTACCACGTCCATGAGGGCGTGCAAAACGGTGGTCTTTGGGTACAGTCCCGAGTCACATGGAGGCAATGAGCGATAGGAGGGGTTTCGTCTCTCCCGGTATTGGGAGTTGATGTTGCGCTGTGCTCGATTGGCCGTAACAGGGAAGTCCCTGGCCAGGGCTGATCAGAGATTTGCTGGTAAGTGTTACCAATAGTTTCTCGACCCGTTATGAGCCTCACATCGGCATGACTTATCGGTTATTGGGGTCTGACGTTTACCACCCCTAAACTTGATATGCGACGTATCAGACGAACAGACCGGACTGTACGGTAAGTGTTACTGGTTGGATTCACAGGAGTGTGAGCGGGCTAGCTCGTCGATCTTCTGATCGCTCAATACCCGGATGGCCGTTACGTTTAGCAGACCGCTTGCGGCTTGTGGGTGCTTGATATGATCATCATCTGCTACCGGCGTATTGACGAGTCTTTAGAGTCCTATACAGAGGTTTCCTGGCTCAAGCGAAACGAAATAGGAGCGCATATGAGATATGTGCAGGACCGAGAATAATGCGTGTATGTGATACCGTATTTCATTCTCGCGATGGATGTATCGAATGGTTATATTCGATATGACCTAGTTATCAAATCATTGATTCGATAAGCCGATACATAGAATACTAGTCGGTTATATGCGATATGACCGGATCGTTAAGTCAAGTGTTGATTTAATGATTTAATGTATAATTATATATTTGATATATTATTTTGCATTAGCTAGTATTAGTTCACTTTATATGGATTTTCTCACTTGATATGCAAGAAGTATATGTGATATACTTTTGTGCACATATTTGTATCATGTTTGATGATACTTGATCATTTAGTTAAGTGTATAGAATTAAACCATGGTTAATTTGATAATTAAGGTTTTGCATATTCATTTATTTATTTATTTGTTCATTTATTTATTTGGAGATGATTTAGATAAGAATGGTGGCTTTATTTGTTTCTAGTTGAAGCTTCATGAAGCTTTGACTTCTTAACCATTCTTGTCTTCATGCTTAACCCTAACCCATCCAAGTAACCATGGTCTATTCTCTACACTCAACTATGGTTAGCTTATGATAAGTATTGAATTATTTTTCATTTTATTTCAACACTTATCATATTCTTTCTACTTCTTCATCATCTTCTTCTTCAAGAAAAGCTTAAGATCCATCAATGGCAACTTGAGCTAAAGTGAGAGAAATCCAATTCTAAAGTGAACCCACCTCCTATTTCTTCACCCTCTACCTCTTGCCAAGTTGTTTTGGGTGTTTTCTTCACAAGTTTCACAACTTTGTGAAGTCGGAGCTTGAACTTGTGATGCCTCGACGTAGATCATCTTCGGCACGAAGCCGACGACCTAGTCCGCCCAATTCTCCGATGAAGCCAACGTTTGAGTTCGGGGTTCGAGATGGACAGCGAGAGGACGCCTATGTGGAGCTAAGGAAGTGGAGAACCGGATCTATAAAGGTTGTAGCCTCTCTCCTTTAGTTAAGATGTTAACTAGATTCGTATATCGCCTAGAATTCTAGCCGACGATCCGTATTAGGGTTTCTCGGCACCCATAAAATTTAAAATTGGCATGGTTGATGCCTTGTGTGACCTCTATAGTATGCCTGGGAACCCTACAGTGGTATCAGAGCCTAGCTAGAGCCTTAGGCGAAGTCCAGACGGAGTTTGAAGTCCGATCGAACCGAAACCCTAAAATTAATATTGCTCTCTGGACTTTTTCTAAAAACAGGGATTTTTCAGAATTAAAAATTCGCAGAAAATAGAGCAGGAAATTATAAGGGTTACTGCAGAAAACGAAACCCTAAATCCACTGTAGCGCCGCGGAAACGCGGCAATAGCCTCCTATGGCGGCGGTTCCGCGGCCGTTTGTACTGGTTAGGGATTCGTTTTGATGCAGTAATGCCCGTATCTGTTTCCTCTGTTCTCTGGGAAGTTTTAATCTGCTTTCAAGAGTTGAATTTTCTGGGGTTGTTTTGGGGATTCGATGAATCGATCGGATTATTTAACTTTGTCTATTTGGGTTTCCGGATAAATTTGGAATATGTTAAAAGTTTCGACCGGATACAAATACCCAATCTTTCCCCTGCCGGGAAATTTCCAATGGTTGGACTTTTCCGTAGTTTAATGACGTTCTGAGTAGTGCAAGTAACGCGATGGTCCCTCTAGAAGACAACAAACCTTAACTCGATTATGTGACCGTCTTGAACTGCCCTTTGAACCTTCGGGTTTGGGGCAGTACGGCGTGCCACATGTGAGGCGTTGGCTTGACCCTTCTACGGCTGGACCGTTGGTACTGAGGCATGAAGTGAATTTCTTTGAACCTATTTCATGTGTTGGACGGTTTCGGGAAAACTTGGGTGTTCATCAACTCGATATCTCAATTGCAATGAAGGCAGAGATGGCTGCAATCACGCGAAAACTGGAAGCAATTGAGAGCAAATTCTCATCTCCTTCTCCTGCCCCTGCTTTTCCCCCTCGTACCATCTGCGCTTGTTGTTCTGATCCATCCCATTTGACCGAAGAGTGTCCTTACAACCAACCTTCCCAAGGATAGGATCAGGTCAATG
Organism: Agapanthus africanus; assembly: GCA_030015575.1. Taxonomy (NCBI): domain Eukaryota; kingdom Viridiplantae; phylum Streptophyta; class Magnoliopsida; order Asparagales; family Amaryllidaceae; genus Agapanthus; species Agapanthus africanus. The sequence continues at coordinate 686,245,626 of JASDDO010000014.1, read as the reverse complement.
CTGCATTTCAGCAGAGACCAAGAAATGATCCGTACTCTTCCACTTACAATCCCGGTTGGAGAAACCATCCCAATTTCGCTTGGAACTAGAATCAAAATCAGTTCCAAGGGTAGAACAACTTTCAAAGGGGGCTTCCTCAACAACAAGCTCAGCAACAAACTCAACAACAATATCAGCAGCCCTTCCAACCCCAACCTTTTCAAAATTCGACGAACAATTTTGCACCTAACAATTCTTTTCCTCAAAACAACTTTGTTCCGTCAAACAACGATAATGTTTCCTCGCTAGAACGGGGTCTGGAGGCGTTTGTAAAATAATCAACTCAATCCACCGCCAACATCCAGTCTTCCATTCAGTCTTTAGTGCAACACACTGCTGCACACAGGCAAAGCATCAAAACCATCGAAGCCCAAATTGCACAACTGAATGCGGCTTTAAGCGAGCGAGAGAAAGAGAAGCTTTCATCTCAACCACTCCCAAATCCTGGTCACTCACATAATGTACATGTTGCTCTTGAACAACAAAACCATAATATGAGTGCCGTGACTATATTGAGATCTGGAAGGATGCTGCACAACAACGTTGGCACAGATGATGACACCCCTGCTGCTTCTTCTTCTATTTCTTCTTCTTCTTCTTTGCCTTCTGAGCCTATTCTCCATTCTTCAAAAGGCTCTTCTTCTTCCGCTACTCCGAACGGACCCACATCACACTCCACGAAAACATCAGCTCTGGGATCCGTTCCAACTCCACAATCTCCTCCACAAGCATTGGACTCAACTAATTTAAAAAATGTTCCATTTCTAAACCAGTTGAGGTCCAATAAACAAAATCCACAAATGGAGAAGATTCTGGAGTTGTTTAAGCAGGTTAACATCAACATTCCACTCTTAGACGCAGTCCAACAAGTTCCTTCCTACGCAAAAATCTTAAAGGACTTGTGCATTAAGAAGAGAAAATCTCAGGTACCCAAGAAAGTTTTCTTAGCTAGTGCCGTGAGTGATACTCTTACCCAATCTTTACCTCAAAAACGAAAGGACCCTGGCTGTCCTACGATTTCAATAACCATTGAGGATAAGAACATCAACCGCGAACTTTTGGATCTTGGTGCCAGTGTTAACCTGCTTCCATATTCAGTATATGAGCAACTAGGAGTAGGAGAGCTGAAACCCACACACTGTACTCTCCAAATGGCTGACCGATCTATCACCTATCCTAGGGGTGAGCTAGAAGATGTGTTAATAAAAGTCGGGGACTTCATATTCCCTGTTGACTTCATTGTATTAGATACACAACCTGTAGCTAACCCCCGGAATCAAATTCCGGTAATACTCGATCGTCCATTCCTTGCAACCTCAAATGCTGTGATCAATTGTTGAAATGGTTCGATGAACCTATCTTTTGGAAACATGACAATTGAACTCAACATTTTCAGGTTGGGGAATCAGCCCTCTGAACCTAATGCTCATATACTAGACGTTTGTTCGATCCAGGAGATCACCCCGGAGGACTGTGAATTCGAGGAGTTTTTGTTTGATCACAGCAATCTTGACGCCATTAGTGCGTTCCTCTTCGAACCTACTGCTGCTTCTGCGCCCGATAATGACTATGAGTGTTTCACTTTCTCGAACGATCTTGGCAGTCACCATCCGAGTTTGAATCCTTTGAATTTCTGGATGAGTTAGCTGAACCATCCAACTCGGTCGCTTACACTCGTTTAGAACCTCTGCCGGAATCCTTTAAGTTCAAAACCTTTTCACCAATCTTGCCTTCAATCGTTTCACCTCCAACGCTTGAACTCAAGCCATTGCCATCTCACCTTAAGTACGCTTACTTGGGTGAGAACGAGACCCTCCCTGTTATCATCTCGGCTTCTCTAGCTCCAGAGCAAGAGAAAGCCCTTCTTACGGTCTTGCACAGCATTAGGCAAGCTTTTGGCTGGACAATAGCGGATATCAAGAGGATTAGTCCCCTGATCGTTGAACATCACATTCATCTGATGGATGATGAAAAACCAGCTAGGGATCCATAAAGGCGACTCAACCCAGTCATGAAGGAGGCTGTAAAAAAGGAGATCGTAAAGTGTCTGGATAGTGGTATCATTTACCCTATCTCTGATAGCCAGTGGGTTAGCCCCATTCACGTTATTCCCAAAAAGTCGGGCATAACGGTCATAACCAATGAGGCGAACGAGTTAATCCCTACTCGCACCCAGACTGGGTGGCGAGTATGCATCGATTACAGAAAACTCAACGCCGCAACACGGAAAGACCACTTTCCGCTACCATTCATTGACCAAATGCTAGAACGATTGGCTAGACACGAGTACTACTGCTTTCTGGATGGCTACTCCGGCTATAGCCAGATTCCCATCGCCGAAAAGGACCAGAACAAAACCACGTTCACCTATCCTTTCGGCACGTTTGCATATCGCCGCATACCCTTTGGGTTATGCAATGCGCCCGCTACCTTCCAGCGGTGTATGATGGGAATCTTCTCAGACATGGTGGAGAAATTCTTGGAGATCTTCATGGACGATTTCTCCATTTTTGGCGATTCCTTTGACGAGTGTTTGCAGCATCTCGACGCTGTCCTTACCCGGTGTAAGGATAAAAACCTCACTTTGAACTGGGAGAAGTGTCACTTCATGGTACGCGAAGGTATTTTCCTAGGACATATCATTTCGCAAAATGGCATTGAGATAGACAAAGCGAAGATTGAAGTCATTTCCAATCTCCCTCCTCCCAAATGCGTCAGAGACATCCGAGCTTTCCTTAGCCATGCCGGTTTCTATAGACGGTTCATCAAGGACTTTAGCAAGATTGCTAGGCCTTTGACTCTTCTGCTAGCCAAGGACACCGCATTCGACTTCAACTCAAGCTGTGTGACTGCGTTCGAATCACTAAAAAGCTCATGCACTTCTGCTCCCGTTCTTTCTTCTCCTGATTGGACGTATCCATTTGAGATTATGTGCGATGCATCCGACTTTGCCATCGATACTGTCCTTGGACAGCACATCGATAAGATGCCGCACGTAATCTATTATGCTAGCCGAACCTTGAACGATGCCTAACTGAACTACACAACAACCGAGAAGGAATTCTTGGCTGTTGTGTTTGCTTTAGAAAAGTTCAGGCCTTACTTGATCGTCTCTCCAGTCATCGTCTACACGGACCATTCAACTCTTCACCATCTTTTTGCAAAGAAGGATGCAAATTCTAGGCTGATACGTTGGATCCTCTTGCTTCAAGAGTTTGACCTTGTTATCAAGGACAAAAGAGGATGTGAAAACATAGTCGCCGACCATCTCTCACGACTTCCTTCTTCGCCGTCGCTTCAAATTCCGATCAACGCCGTTTTTCCGGATGAACAGCTCTTGACAGTATCATGCGAACCCTGGTTCGCAGATATTGTGAACTATTTGGCCACAGGACTACTACCGAATGAATGGTCAAGTCAGGACAGACTTCGATTCTTATCCCAAGTAAAACACTTTTACTGGGACGAACCTTATCTGTTCAAGTACTGTCCCGACCAGATTATTCGTCGGTGTGTCCCTGACAATGAATTCAAGAGTGTGTTATCGTTTTGCCACGATCAAGCATGTGGCGGGCATTTTGGCCCCAGAAAGACAGCCGAGAAGATCTTGCAGTGTGGCTTCTACTGGCCACAACTCTTTAAAGACGCTCATGATTACTGCAAGACTTGCTCCCGGTGCCAACACTTGGGCCGGATATCCAGGAGAAACGAGATGCCGCTCCAACCAATCTTGGTTGTCGAGATTTTCGATGTTTGGGGAATTGATTTCATGGGGTCGTTTCCCAGCTCTTTTGGGAACCTGTATATTCTTCTCGCTGTTGATTATATCTCTAAGTGGGTCGAGGCTGTGCCCAGCCGGACCAACAACAACAAGGTTGTCGTTAGATTTCTAAAGGAAAATATCTTTTCCCGGTTTGGGCACCCCCGCGCGATCATTAGCGACAATGGAACTCATTTCCGTAATAGGACTCTCGAGGCCTTGATGTGGAAATATTCTATTAATCATAAGCTATCAACACCCTACCACTCCCAAACATGTGGGCAAGCCGAAGTTTCAAATCGGCAAATCAAGCAGATATTGGAGAAAATGGTTTCCAAGAACCGTAAGGATTGGTCTTTAAAACTCTCTAATGCCCTTTGGGCATTTCGAACTGCTTATAAGACTGATCTTGGTATGTCTCCTTATCGGCTTGTTTACGGAAAGGCTTGCCACCTTCCAGTAGAAATCGAGCATCACGCATTTTGGGCAATCAAAGAGCTGAATTTGACCCTTGAAGATGCGGGCAGCTATCGAAAGCTGCAGCTGAACGAATTGAACGAGCTTCGGGATGAGGCTTACGACAATGCAGTTATTGTAAAGAACCGAACGAATGTGTTTCATGATAAACACCTTACGCGCAAAACTTTCACACCTGGACATCAGGTGCTTCTTTACAACACCCGACTACATTTTCATCCCGGTAAGCTCAGATCTCGCTGGAAAGGACCCTTTTTTGTGCGGACTGTATATCCGCACGGCATGGTGGATTTGGAAAATCCAAATGACGGTTCGTTTTTCAAAGTAAACGGACACAGACTGAAACCGTACCTTAGCGCTGAACCATCAGAGGAGCTCCTGGTCTTGCAGGAGCCGGTTTACCCTGCATAATCTTTCTCTGCCTACCACCAACTTCGGTTATCCAGCCAAAATAGTGGACACTGTTTCAAATAAGTTTGGGGGTATGTATATACGATTTTCTTTTGTATATATATGTGGATATTCTTGTCCGGTGCATATCCATTTTTGACGAGTAATCTTGTCTGGTGATTGCTCAGTTTCATTTCTTATTACCAAAAAAAATGTATATCTAACCGACGTTTTTGACCCTTCAATATTTTTGCTTTCTTGATATACAATGACAGTGAGGACACTGTCCAGTTTAAGTTTGGGGGTACGCTCGGTACGCATTTCTAACCTTCGCATTCATATGTAGATTTTACATTTGCATAGTAAAACCCATAAAAATCAGAAAATTTCTAAAAACATAAAAACTTTGTCGTCAAGGTAGCTAGTGGGAGAATTTAGATTCAATATTTTCGACGATTTTGTTTGATAAGATAGGAACAACTAAATCCTATTTTTAAATTTTGAAAACCTGAAAGATAACCCTCCTTTGAAGTTAACTATAGCTAATATACGTCTTTATATCACACTACACGTGTCGTGAGTTTTTGAAAATTAGATGACAAGTCTTTTATGTCTGAAAACTTTTAAATGGATAAATTATTTTCTGAGGATCAAATAGGTTTGTTCTGAAATAAGTAATATCAAGAATAGTTTATGAAGTGAAGCGGATATGAAGGGATATTATTGATACCTTAACTGGAACTAATTCTGAAGAATAACCCATCTTAAACTTGATTGGAGTGATTACACACCTGACCCACTAAACACGTCTTTTATCCAAAATAAAAATAACTGAACTACCGGTTATATCTCCGTTCGTATTAAATCATCATGATTTTCACGCTAAAATTGGTCTTTTGTTTTAGGGCCTAGGTAACTTAAGTAATTAAGTCCGCTGGGGTGTCTCTACACGTAATGCCCTAAAACCAACCGGTTTAGGAGCATTAGCCTAAAGCTCGCTAAGAAGCCTAGAAGTCCAAATAAAAACAAAGTCAAGCAAGTGTTCTCTCCGAGTTAAAATTCCCAACGGTTCTTTGTGTGAGAATAATCTTGACAAAAGACATGTTTTTATAAAATATTTCTAGCGGAGATATGAAGGTTTTATCCTATGATGAAGACTATTGCACGTTCACAGAGGTGTGTATGAAACGAAAACAAGAAAAAGGTGGAGTGAAAAATAAGATCTAGTTTCCTGTTAAGAAAGATAGAGATTCTGAATTTTAAACCTAACTGGAAAACGAAACTTGAGAAATACTTAACTCTTTATAAAACTTTTGTAATCCTTTTTAAGTTTTTATCTGGGCTTTATTTTGTGACATGACGACTTTAATCGATCCTTTTGAAATTTACCGACACTATTTGCACAGCACGTAAAGACATATAAAATCTTAAGTTAAATAAGAAGCGAGGTGTGAAAAATAAAGGTTCGATTGTTCTAAATTTAGGATAATAGAATTGCTAGCTTTAAAACAAAACCTTAGGATTTGAATCATAGTTATTTCGCAAAAACTAGCTTGACAAGATTTTGTTGGTGGAATCCGCTGAAAACCCTCAGGAGACAACACTCCTCCTACCAGGGACACCTAGAGGTTTAACGGCTTGTTGCACGAGCTCAGTGCAATCGCGTTTCTTGCGAAAGTGAGGTCAGGATTCTTTTTGTTTTGCTCGGGACAAGCAAAAGATAAATTTGGGGGTATTTGTTCATATCAGAAAACTGCATTTTAATACCGCTCATTCATTATCTATTTGTTGTATTTATCGGTACTATTAACCAGTGTCTGCTCAGTAATACAGATTACAGGTATCCGTGACAAAATACTGGAAATACATTCAAAAGCACTGATATATCATTTGAGAGCCGACACTGCAACTATAACCGCAAACCGACCGATACTTCATGAGTTTCTTTTTGCAACAAGTTTGTGCACACACTTTTTATCTAAATGGTCCAACACAAACAAGTGTGTACACAAAACTTTTCGGCACATGTGGACATAAATAATATGCATTTAATGCTAAAGATTATGTATTGAATTAAAGATTAAAATTTCCTTCCAAAACTGAGTGCAAATCAAATTCAAATTGACAAATCAGCATGGACCATGATGGGGGTAGCCATGAATCAAGGCACAAATAGACATGAAGTATTGTGCATTCAATGCTAAAGATTATGTGTTGATTTAAAGATTCAAATTTCCTTCCAAGCACCGGATGCAAACCAGGTCAAAATAGAGAAAATAAACTGGACCAAAGTGATACTGGGGACAACATATGACCACACACCAAGAACGAGCCTATGATCTCGGATTTGGGCCGAGATCATACCCATGGTGGCCGGCCCAAAATGTCCAAAATGCCCCCAGTTTTGTACAATGCATCCCTTGCTGCCACCTCGTCTCATTTTTATTGTTTGTTTGATTTTCTTTGGAGCCTATAAATACAGATCAGAGGCCAAAGGGGAAGGGGACTTTTCATTTCTCTAGTTTTGTTTTAGAAGTCTTGTAATTTGTAAGTTTGCTTCTCTTTGTAATTCTTGAGCTCTTGCCCTTTTGTCTTGATTTTGCAACTTGTCATTTGAACTTGCAAGCTTAAGTCTTAGGTTCTTGACTTCAAGATCTCTTGTAATTTGTTTACAATTCAATAAAAAGTTCTTATTTTTATTACCATGTCTTGTTCTATTTTACATATTTGAACTTGTGAAATTCTTGCTTTACTTTGATGCAATCTCTTAAGTGAACTTGCAACTTTAAAGTTTGGTATTTGGATTTCACATTGCACTGGGCTTAAAGAACACTTGGAGATATTCACACTTGGATTCATTGGTTCTCTCTTTATCTTTCTTTTCTCGTATTTTTTATTATGTTCCTTACTCTTTTCTCTTTTCTTTATTTTTACTTTGTAAATATGTGTGAGTAATCTATTTACTTGTTAAGGGTGGAATATGGTTAGATTGTATTTGAAGATGTTCTTTGCTAAAACTTTAAAAACCTTAAACTTTGCAATTGAAACTCCATGCAAATCGCTCGCAATTCCGCTCCGCTAGGCATCCTATCCTACCACGATAACGATGATTCCTAATCGTGACCGGATTGCTAGTGGTTTGCCGAGGGCTAAAATCAAAAGATAACAACGGATGGACAAGGGACAAGGAAGACAGATTTAGCGAAATGCCGCAAATAGCGTATTTCAAGTTCCCTAATCCGCGTTGTTACCTATTGCTTTAGTGTCAATACCAAAGTTGGGGTTATAAGGAATCGGCAAACATCACCTTCATACAATCTAACCTATTACTACCCTTAACAAGTCTCTTTTTTATACATATCCTTGTTACGACATTTAGTTCAACCAACAAATCAAAACACGGTATTAACTCGTTAAAACAAGCCTAAAAACTAACCATCTCCCTGCGGACGACCCGTACTCATCGCGGCTCGCTACATGCGACACCGTTTTGATTGCGATAATTTCAAAACTCTTTTTAAATACGACACGGTGAAAATGTAACAATCACTCGCCCTGATGTAGCTTATGCACTAGGTGTAGTGAGCAGGTATCAATCCAATCCAGGGGAGAAACACTGGACAGCTGTGAAGAACATTCTTGAGTACTTACGAAGGACTAAAGAAATGTTCTTGGTGTATGGTAACGGGGATCTCCAAATGGAGGCCTTTACCGATTCGAGCTTCCAGAGTGATAAGGATGATAGCAAATCTATCTCAGGTTTGTATTTACCCTCAATGGAGGGACAATATGTTGGAAGAGTTCCAAATAGGATACCGTTGCAGACTCCACGATGGAAGCTGAGTATATTGCTGCAAATGATGCTGCCAAGGAAGCCATCTGGATGAGGAAGTTCACCTCGGAGCTAGGAGTAGTTCCAACCACTATTGATTCAATACCATTGTATTGTGATAATAATGGGGCTATGGCACTGTCCAAATAGCCCAGGTCCCATCAGCTATCCAGACACATCCTGAAGCGATATCATTTGATCCGGGAGATAGTTGATCGCCGCGAGAACGTGATTCAGAGAGTAGACACAAAGAATATCACCGTGGATCCACTCACCAACACCTTCCCACAGCCGCAGCATGAGCGACTTTTTGAGATGTTGGGTATGAAATACGCCAATAATTGGCCTTAGTGCAATTGGGAGATTGTTGGATATATGTATGCTCTAGAGGCCATTATTTGATAGTGGATGTATTGACATGTGTGTGTGTGTGTGTGTGTGTGTATTCAGAGGACTTTCATGCTCGACACGATAGTATGCTATCTGGTTACTCTTTATCTTAACATGTTCACTTGATTGTGTATACTATTCATTTGGTACATGTTGATAAAGCCTTTAAGATATCCGCTTGACTATCATGATTATGATGCAGATCATACGGGTGGGGCATGACTGGTCTATAAGCGTATCCATAAATGTTCCTAGTCGTGGGTGTATCGAGACGGGGCATCGATATTCCAGAATAGACTAGCGTATATGTTTCTTGACCCATTTGATGGGCGATGGATGATCCCATATCCATTGGTGTTTGACATCAAAGATTGTATATGGGTGCTCAGTGGAGACTGGGTACACTGATCGGACTCACCGAGAACTCCTATATGATATTATATCTACGTCGGATAGCGGTTCTCAGATGACACTTGTACAGGTTAGTCTGCAGACCCGAGATCGTCATAGAGTCTTGTGTGTTCTCCCACCGTACTTTGATTTCCATCCTACTACGGCTCTACCGAGTCATGCAAACAGGTGGCTTTTGGGTACAGTCCCGAGGCACATGGAGGCAATGAGCGATAGGAGGGGTTTCGCCTCTCCCGGTATTGGGGGTTGATGTTGTGCTATACTCGATTGGTTATAACTGGAAGTCCTTGGCCAGGGCTGTTGAGATTTACTGATAAGTGTTATCAGTAGTTTCTCGATCTGTTATAGGCCATACATCGGCATGACTTATTGAGTTATTGGGGTTGACGATACCATCCCTAGACTCGATATGCAGCATATCTGACGAAGAGATCGAACTGTACGGTAAATGTTACCGGTTGGCTCTACGGGAGTTTTGACAGGTTCGCTTGTTGTTCTTCTGTTCGCTCAATACCTGGGAGCCATTACGTGCAGCTAGTACCGCTGATGGTTTGTGGGTATGTGATATGATCACTGTCTACTGCTAGCGTATTGACGAGTCTTAGAGTCCCATAAAGGGGTTTCCTAGTTCAGGCGAAACGATGTGGGGCGCATATGGGGATATGCGCAGGAGCTTGATTAAATGCGTGTATATGATACCGTATTTTAATCTGGCATTTTCTATTGGTCGGGTCGTATGTGATATGACCGGATTATTAAATCAAGTGTTGATTTAATATCAAATGACCATTAGCTCATTTATTAAACCCTTTCTTTATTTTGTATGCATGAATGTATGCATGTTTATATTGATATGTATGCACACATGCATGCATACATGTGTCATGGTTGATGATATATTGGAGATGGCTATACAAGACTCACATGGAAACTATGATGATATTTTAATTATTGAGTTAAAAGAAAATGGGAAATAATTCATGGCTAATATTTTCTTCTACACACTTCTTGAGTTGTCCAAATCTAACTATGGTTTTATTTCCTAATTATCTTTTAACTCATTCATAAAAAATATCTAGATATTTTCCTAGCCTTAGTTAAGAGTGAGTGTGACTCTCTCTTATTCATTTTTTTTATTCTTAAGTTTATCTCTCTTGAGCTCAAAAAAGCTATTTCCCTCTCCTTCTTCCTCCAAGCTCTCTACCTTTTTCAAAGTGAGTGAAGAGAAAGAAAAAGAAAGGTTTTTAAGTGAGAATATTACCCACTTCATCAATCTATATTAGTCTAGCCCACTAGTGTAGGTTGTTTGCTTCACTTCCACTTAGGTCAAGTGAAGCAAGGAGCTCGAGCAAAGGAACTCCGTGGTGGATCGTCGAGGCTTTCGAAGGTTTCAAGCGAACCCGTTCAAACTCCAAGTAGAACCAAGGAGTCAAGGATGAGAGGTCTACAAAGGTTGTATTTCTCCCCTCTTAGTGTTAGACACTAACTAGTATGTGATACTTGCTACTTTCTACCTAATCCTCTAGTTCGATTCTTGGTTAGGTTTGGTTAGCACCCTAGAATTTTTAAAGTTGCATGTTTAATACTTGTTAAAACCTAGTGAGGGTGCTAAGAAAACCCAGCAACAAGGACGGCCCTGACTCTAGGGGGCGAACCCTACACAAAAGACGAAGAAGAAGAAGAACCCTCTTGGCTATCTGAAGCCGAAAAGGAGAAAGACCCACTGGACTCGGCCCCAGAAACTGAGGCCTCATCGTCCGACTCTACCCTTACTACCTCTATAGACTTCTCAGATGAAGACATCTAACCTGATTCAAAGGAAGGGACTCACCGAGGAAAAATCAACAGAGGATCCGATCTAAGAAGTGGAGCGCCGGGCAATCTTCAACAATGAAAGATAATTAGGGCAAAGTGTCGTTCCTAGGATGGTCCCCTCCTATTTATATACCCCAAAGGAGAACATCCTACGGCCCAGATTGATTCCCGCCGAAACAAAACGTCGCGCCCAGCTGGGCTCTACGCGGCGATCGGCCATGTTCCCCTCCGAATCACGGAGACGCGACCGTGTAGACCCGTCTCGCCTGAAATTCGGGACAGATGCTATTTGGTTTTATCCATCCACCTCTCCGAAGACGCCAAGTTGATTTATGGCAACGTGTATCGAAGGTTTAAACGGATGCGGCCGATATAGCAGACTTCGTCAGATTCCCCCTCGTTCGAGGGGTTTTCGATTGTGGGGATGCTCTTCCCTGCAGGCGCAAGCCCCTGCAGTTAATTACGCTACTGCATCGCGGTAACAACTTTCTCCTTCTCCAGATGGTCACTTTGTGTCATGGGTGTTTGTTTTGTTTGTGGTTGCCCTTGGATTGTATACGGAGACTAAGTTATGTCGTCACCCATAGGACGTGGATTAGTCCAAATCCGTATTTTCTTAGATTTGGGTTTGGGGTTTTGGTTTAAGGATACGTTAGCCTCATTTTTGGACTAAGATCAACTTAAACGTTCGTTAAGGATACGTTAGTCTAATTTCCATACTAAGATCGACTTAACGGGATCGTTTAGATCCAACAAGAGAGCATTTGGACTCTATTGTTTAGTTTAGAGACATTGCGGTCGATTGCCAGTTTAGGGACATGGTGGTCCAACATTCCCATTTTGGGGACGAATATTAGTTTAAGGACATTTCGATCCATCATTCCCATTTTGGGGACGAATATTAGTTTAAGGACATTTCGGTCCATGAGTTTAAGGACCCCACAGTCCGTAGCAATGTATGGTTGTCGGGACCCGTCACCTCTCTGACGACGTTGAAGGATTACAACGACAAATATCAGAGGAGTTCAAAGATGTACCCTTGAACCGGGTGTAAATTGATTTGGGAGAGCAGTTGTGCTCAGTTCAATTTAAATTGAGGACTTATGGCCAGAATTGGGCTAAGTCCATTTGAAAACGTTCAACATTTTATTTATATTTGGCCTGTTAGGCCTTTGTTTGGGCTCTACCCTTTTTTTAATAATGTGTAGCATTTGTTTTGGTCTGTTAGACCTTTTAATTGGGCTCTGCCCTTTTTTAATAATGCACAGCATTTAATGGTTTGACAGTGCGCCACGTGGCTTGTCAGGCGCTTTGCGCCAATTAAAGAACGCAAGGCGCCAGCGCATGTGGTGGTGACACGTGTCACGCTCTGCTGAGCGCAAGTCTGTTAGCGCAATGCGCTGCGCCAGTGCGCTGCTGACATGTGGTGCGCTCTGGTGCAGTGCGCAAATTCAAGAGCGCGGCGCTCTGTTTTTAGGAGCGCAAGGTGCAGATTGACATGTAGCGCTCTCTGGTGACTTGCGCCAGTCCAAGGAGCGCAACAGCATAAATTAAGAGTGCGTGGCACTGTCCAATAGCGCAGAGCGCATCTTGATCAAATTTAGATCAAAGAAAAGAATCTTTTTAATTCTAAAGAGGTTCTACCTCAAGATCCAAGAACCAATGGTTCATCAAAAGGCTGTGCCTTTATATAGATCAAATGATCTAGGGCTGAAATGAATTACTTCTTTAATCTTTTATGATTAGATCTTTATGATCTTTTTTTCTTTTTTATTTTGAATATTTTGATCTTGTTCTTAGATTTTTGATCTTTTTAGAAGAAATTCTTCTTTTTAGGAGATAGTTTCATCTCTGTTCTTCCAAGAATTTAATTCTTTATCTTCAAAGATGAAGAAGATGATCTTTTTTTTTCAAAGGTTTATATTTTTTCTCTTTGAGTTTTTCTCAAAGTTTTTAGAGGATCTTTGTATATCTGAGACTTAGAGTCTAGGGGCCTTTATATAGGGCCAATTAGTTTGTTAGCTTAGTTACTGTAATACCCGGTTACTTTTATACGCCTATGTCCGTATTTGATTAATTATCACTTATAGATTGTTAGTTTATATTTAATATTATTTTAGTTAGTTTAAAAATCCTAAAATTTTCCATATCCTATTTTTATAATATTTTCCCTCGGCCCATCTCCTAAACCCAAACCCTATTATATTCCTTCAACAAATTCCCTTAGCCAACACCAATTTCTTTTAACAGAATCCCTATTCCCTTATTTAAATTCATTTTCTTTTTAAAACCCCTTCTCTTTCTTTTCTCTATTTATTTTCTGGCCTCTTTCCCTCTAATTCTTTTATTAAATTTTTCAGCCCATCTTTTATCCAACAGCCCAACCCATTTCTAATTTCTTTTTCAATTAATCTTCCTTTCCTCTTTCCCTACAGCCCAGTAACCAAGCCCGAGCCCACTTAAATTTTCCCTTATTTAAACTTCTGATTTCCTCGGCCCAACTCATTTTCCGGCCTAGCCCCCTTCCTTTTTATTTATTCCTGATTTTCCAATGCCCGGCCCACTCATTATCCCTCACCCAACCCATTACTGTTTCTCTCCTTCATTTTCCCAACGGCTCTCTCCCCTGCGCGCGCGCGATCCACGTTTCTCGCCTCCGCCGTCGCCCCCGCTCTCGCTACGTTACACCCACGACTCGCGCCGCTCCATCATGGCACCCCTCTCTCTATTCGCCCCTCTCTTCCATCACACCCTCTTCCCTTTCTCCCTCTCTCCTTCCCCCCCCCCCCGCCTCTATTTTCTTCCTCCTCTCTCGCTTCCACCTTCAAACCCACTGCACACCCGTCCCCGATCACCCTAGTCTCTATACCTCCGACCACCTCCTCCCATCATCACCACCCTCGTCCCCTCACCACCTTCCCTCCTCTCTTCTTCCGCTACCCATCACCCGAAGCCGAGCACCCTCACCTGACCCCATCGTCATCATCGTCGTCGTCATCCCCCTCATTCAGCTCCTTCTCAGTTTCTCTCTCTCCCTTTCTCACTCTCTAATTCTCTCAATCCAGTCCCTCACTATCTCCCTCTACCTGCATCTCTCTCTCTCACAATTGTTCTCTCTCACTCTCTCTCTCACTTCCTCTCTCTCTGTCTCTCTCTATTCTCCCAACTCCTCTCCTCCTTCCCTCACTCGAGCTCCAACATCAGAAACATCACTCTGGCCTCCTCTCCACACCAAGCACTACCCAGCCATCACAAGCTCTACAACTCCAACCGACTTCCTCTCCGAACCAACCTCCATGCACCGGCCGCCGCACGTCGCATCCACCTCGTCCGAAGTCCAAAGTGGCCGAGCATCAGCCCCCGGCCAATTCCTGCAGCCAAGTTGAGCTCCCCGTCACGACCATCGCGACCCCAGCCCGCACCGCAGCTCGTCACTAACCCAAGCCCCGTACCGAGATCCCTTGCTACCTCCACCTGCTCTGGTCACGTCCCAGAACTGCGCGACGACCCATCCACCATCGTCAGCCTCACTTCTGCGAACTCAGAGCTTCGAGTACCGCCACCCACGTCTTTCAGTGCAAGCCGTAGCCAATCAAAAGCAAGGATTCGAGGCCACGTTGTTGTAATTCCAAGGCTCGCAAACTCCGGTTTCGTCGCAACGACTGTTTTTCCACATCCGTGCAGCGCGTGTGTCGTTGCCGCTGCCGTGCATCGCCAGAGCGCCTCCAGGCAAGTTTTTACTTGCTTTCATGCTATTTTACTTAAGTTAAAATCATTAAATGCATAGATTATTAGAGTTACAAGTTTAACTGATTTTGTGCCGTACCTGTTCGGTGCGTGTTCCCAAAGAAAATACATCTCTAAATTGACGGAACTTAATTTATTACTTGGGCCCTTGCTGTGATGAACAACGTGTGCAAGTTTCGCTGGATAGTTTGATCGTTTATGACCAAAACAACTACCCCCAAGTTTGATCGTAAAACTGAAATTCTGTTGCACCTGAAAATAGTTAAATTCATCATAAATCATATACATATTAGAATGGTGCGTTCGAGGGCTCAAATCGAAGCTAACTCAACGAACTTTAACCCTATACCAGTTTCCAGACAATTCTGTATTTAAACTGTGACGATAGCCGGATCGGAGTGCGACTCTGGACTGCAGTCCAGAGCGACTTCAGTCGTGTTTGCTGTTCCGCAATGGATACCATAGGATATCCTTAACTCGTAGGTTGCGGAACTCTGCTGCTTAGTGTAGGTAGCTCTGTTAGCTAGACAACACAATTAGTTTCATCCTGTTTCGTTATCATTTACTATTTAATCTGTAATTTAGGAGATCGGGACACATAACAGTCCCAGCAGAATCAGAATTGACATGTTGATATTAAACAGATTATAACTCCTAACGTACAGACGCGATTGAAGATCCGTTTGTTGCGTTGAAAACTTTACTGAAAACCCTAGAATTCATCCAACTGTAGTGTCACTAAAATCCGATCCCAACTGGGATCAAAATGCGTTGCGAAAGGGATTTCTGATTCTGAAACCGGATTTTCAGCCGCGTGCGCTTAAAACGAAATAGTCATAACTAATGATCCTGGAACCCGATTGGCTCGAAACCAAATTAGATAGATAGTTAACTGAACATATAATTACTACCTGTTTATCATTTCGCTAAATTATATACATATGTTTCATAATAAATCGTGCAAGTGATAGACTGTCGTTTTATGATACCTTAGTTGTGCTTCTTATACTGTTCATGCATCAAATCATACCTATATCATTGTAGTGATAACCTAGTGACATCGTGCATTTACCCAGTGTTAGATTTTAGTGGTGATTGTGGCAAGTACGTCAGTGTTCGTGTATCCGTGATTAAGTGAAAGTGATACGTACTTGTACACAATCAGTGACCTTATTGTTCTATTGCATTGTCGACGTCTGTGGGATGCGTGTATGTGTGACTATAAGTGGTATGGGACACTTATGGAAGCGCTTGCACGGGTGTCACAGATAAGGCATCCGACACTGCCATTTATCTTAGGTATTGGTCGGGACGTGCTTGATGGAGGTCCTGCCTTCAGTTCTCGCGCAGACTTGTCACGGATCGATTAGTATTTAGGGTGATGGTTAGCGTTTGATGTAGACCTCGGGGTGTGGGGTAGTTTAAGTGTGAGTTCAACAAAATCTCGGGAGTCCCATGCCGGCTTATATTTAGGGAGTTATATGGAGATTTACAGGGTACGTGATATATACACCGTGATACATTCGTTACATGTTGGGCCCGTGGTCCCTTGCCCTTGGGTTCTACCCTTGGGTGGAGGACACTCGCGAGTGGTTGACTCTCACACTTGGACTGACGATAGGCTTATTGACCTGTGCAGTGAGACTTAGAGACTGATAGGGTTACTGTCGTTTACATTCCTTATATACTGTGTTGACATACATGACATATCGTTATACTGCTTTACTGCTCCGCTGCATTTATCTCTGCTCATTTATATTCATGCTGTTATTGATTTACTGTTATTCATATCCTTCACCACTGTTAGAACTGTTACTTGATTATATACATTATATTGCTATTGTGTCGCTCTGACGACCTGAGTATGCATGCTCAGTGTGAGGAGAAGATTCAGCTTGGACCAGAACTAGACGTGCATCACAGACTTCTTGATTTGCAGTTCCGAGTTACATTCGTTTGTTCCACTTCAGGTCAGTCTTTATATTGTTCCTCTCATTTACTGCATTTCTCATTACCTGCGCATCGTTTACTGTTTACCATGATAAACTAGAAGCCGAAGTGTGACTACGGCAGAACATTTCCTTGACCGTAGGAGCATGGCTGGCCTTGTCTACCCCTCGTATTCCGTATTTTGGGAAGCGGGGCGTGACATGGTTTAGTTGGTATCAGAGCCAGGTTTTGCATCGATTGGGATTGCAGTTTTCCGTGTACAGTTTGGCAATCTAAGACGTCCCTCGGTCTAGATTGTAAACTTGTCATTCTTGATCCATATTCACATCGTGTGTTCAGCTATCCATTCACTATGGTTTCGGGTGACTTGACAAGGATATGTGGTTGCAATTGCACTACCGTACTCTAATCAAGTGACTTAAAGTCATACAGTTGATTCCCCACTTATAATAAATTCAGCATCTCTGATATTCTTGAATCCTTGTCCTATCCATATCATATTTTGATTCATTTATCGTGTGACTCATATCATTCTCGAAATTGTTGTTTCAGGATCATGTCTTCCAACGACTCTTCATCTTTATCCGCTCCCCAGAATCAGACCATTGAGATTCTGAGTGTACTGCAAGGTTTAAAGGAAGCCCAGGAGCGAACAAACGACTTATTGACTGAAGAGCTGAGAAGGCAGGTGAGTCAGGCCCCAGCGGGAGTCTCGAATCATAAAGGGATCCCAGTTAGACGAAGAAAAGAGAAGAAGATGAAACGCCAGTTTGTTTCCCCGCAACAGAAGCATCAGAAGAACCCTTGCTGTGGATATTGTAAAAGACCAGGACATCTTCAGAAGGATTGTCGCCATGCCTAATGGAAATGTCTGATATGCGGTTCCGACAAACATCTCATCAACGGTTGCCCAGAAAGGAAAGAACTACAAGGAGGAAACTCGTCCACACTCCCCACTTCTGCCAAGTGAGGATTAGTGCGTAGTTCGCTCTTCGAGGATAAAGCAGACCCAACACCGGATTCGACCCGCGTAACGATGATGCAGCGTTCTGGCAATCGAAGAAGAATTTTTATGTTTTCCAATTTCAGTATTATGTTGTCATCCTCTTGTAAACATTTCTTTCGTTTGAACCTTTGTATCCATCGAACTTTTCGTTGAATGAAATAAAATTTGAATCGTAATATATGCATCTTCCTCTTGGCATCCCTTGTTCATATTATTCATTAGCACAACATTCTAACCTTGATTCTTTTAAAATTCCTGCAACCGCATATCTTCATATACTTAGTACCTTGCGCTTTTTCTTGATGTATTCCACTGTCTAATCATGACTTCTCTCTCAGGCCATGGCCCACCCTGGAGCAGCGCCGCATCTAGACGAGGATGCACAGTCATGCGTCTCCGTAGATCACACACAGACGAGTTCCGATGATGAGGTTAATGGTCCCCAGGTCAACTTCGAAAACAATGATTCAGAAGACGAAAGAGCAGCCGCCCCAGAGTTGACATGATAGCTGATTCTGACGAAGAAGAAGGAGGTCCCGGAGAGAACCCTATAGAAGAAGATCCCGAAGAGAACCCGATAGAGGAAGACCCCGAGGAAGAACCAATGGAAGAAAACCAGAGGAGGAAAATCCCATGGAAGAGAATGCAGGAGAAGAAAACCACATGGAATCGGATCTCGATGAAGAAGCTCTATCCGAGGAAGAAGGACCAGAAGATCAAGACCCTATGATGGAAAGACTTCCAGTGGAGGTACCTGCGAGACGCTATGGAAATGGACGCCCCTATCTGAGTGCGCGAGCCTACCGCAACCTACTGAATCTCCACAACCGCGACTGACGGAATTTGTTTTAGATGTTGTCTTTTCCGGCCAAATAAAACTGTGTATAGTTTAGGGCCACCTCTCGTCTTTGAGAATGTTTTGTCTAAAATCCTTTGAAATGGAATAAATTGCTGATTTTGCTAATCCTTCAATCTTATTAGTCCACTTGTTGCTTGATTTTTCCTTACGTACAATTATTTTCTCTACTGAGACCCGTTCACTCCTACCCTTTACCTTGTCTTAACCCTCACTGAGATTCACTAGCAACACACCCCATGTTTGAGGTTCACCCTTCATCCTTCGTCTGCGTCCGTTTGAGATCCTTCTGGGAGGAGAACAGTTCTTGAGAAACTTCCGAGTTCAATAACTCTTCAATTTTGATTCGTGGGTTGTGCTGACTAGTGTTTCCCTCACACTTTTCCTTTGGTATTCCTTGTTGCTCATCCTTACTTCCTGTGCTGACCCTATTCCAATCTTCTTAACATTCAGCCTAAAGCCGCCACACTCCAACTTTCTAATTGAGCCGCATTTCCTTATAATCATTACCCTATCTAGACATATACCTTTGTATCCTTCCTATTACCCTAATTATATTTAGGGACGCCGCTATTCAAAATTTAGTTTTCAGTACTTTAAATTTATCAAAGAGTACGTTTTATTGATTACTCTATTTCATATATTTTTAAGTACGATATTATTAATCTCGTTTTCAGTAGCGCAGACTTACAATGCGCATATATTGTTCCATGTTTCCTTTTCCCGTTATATGAGTTTTCTGAGTTGATTTAAAACAATTCGATCTATAAATTACCTTAAAATGTTTTAACCTACCGACTAGATTTCCACTACTTTATTCTTGCTATTTTATTTTCGAGTTTTGTGCCTATGGTTACTATTATAAATGATTGTACCTTATATTTATTTTTCTGTCGTGTTACCTTTAATATACTTGTATGTACACCTCTTTGGGTTTCGTTTTTATTGAATACGCCTTGATTATTTTGTTCACCATCGTTATCCATATTCTCGCGTACTTGTAGATTGCTCTTATAGTTATTCCCATCTTATGCCTATTTTAGACTTATCTTCTGTATGCTGTTCTTACATGTTTATACCTTCAAGTTTCTTCGTCCCCGGATTCCTAGTAAATCCCTAAATGTTAGTTGCAATTATAATAGCTTTCGCTTATGTTTTTATAACTTATAGTTTATTTTAAATTTCAAAGACGAAATTTTTGTAAGGGTGGTATGATGTAATACCCGGTTACTTTTATACGCCTATGTCCGTATTTGATTAATTATCACTTATAGGTTGTTAGTTTATATTTAATATTATTTTAGTTAGTTTAAAAATCCTAAAATTTTCCATATCCTATTTTTATAATATTTTCCCTCGGCCCATCTCCTAAACCCAAACCCTATTATATTCCTTCAACAAATTCCCTTAGCCAACACCAATTTCTTTTAACAGAATCCCTATTCCCTTATTTAAATTCATTTTCTTTTTAAAACCCCTTCTCTTTCTTTTCTCTATTTATTTTCTGGCCTCTTTCCCTCTAATTCTTTTATTAAATTTTTCAGCCCATCTTTTATCCAACAGCCCAACCCATTTCTAATTTCTTTTTCAATTAATCTTCCTTTCCTCTTTCCCTACAGCCCAGTAACCAAGCCCGAGCCCACTTAAATTTTCCCTTATTTAAACTTCTGATTTCCTCGGCCCAACTCATTTTCCGGCCTAGCCCCCTTCCTTTTTATTTATTCCTGATTTTCCAAGGCCCGGCCCACTCATTATCCCTCACCCAACCCATTACTGTTTCTCTCCTTCATTTTCCCAACGGCTCTCTCCCCTGCGCGCGCGCGATCCACGTTTCTCGCCTCCGCCGTCGCCCCCGCTCTCGCTACGTTACACCCACGACTCGCGCCGCTCCATCATGGCACCCCTCTCTCTATTCGCCCCTCTCTTCCATCACACCCTCTTCCCTTTCTCCCTCTCTCCTTCCCCCCCCCCGCCTCTATTTTCTTCCTCCTCTCTCGCTTCCACCTTCAAACCCACTGCACACCCGTCCCCGATCACCCTAGTCTCTATACCTCCGACCACCTCCTCCCATCATCACCACCTTCGTCCCCTCACCACCTTCCCTCCTCTCTTCTTCCGCTACCCATCACCCGAAGCCGAGCACCCTCACCTGACCCCATCGTCATCATCGTCGTCGTCATCCCCCTCATTCAGCTCCTTCTCAGTTTCTCTCTCTCCCTTTCTCACTCTCTAATTCTCTCAATCCAGTCCCTCACTATCTCCCTCTACCTGCATCTCTCTCTCTCGCAATTGTTCTCTCTCACTCTCTCTCTCACTTCCTCTCTCTCTGTCTCTCTCTATTCTCCCAACTCCTCTCCTCCTTCCCTCACTCGAGCTCCAACATCAGAAACATCACTCTGGCCTCCTCTCCACACCAAGCACTACCCAGCCATCACAAGCTCTACAACTCCAACCGACTTCCTCTCCGAACCAACCTCCATGCACCGGCCGCCGCACGTCGCATCCACCTCGTCCGAAGTCCAAAGTGGCCGAGCATCAGCCCCCGGCCAATTCCTGCAGCCAAGTTGAGCTCCCCGTCACGACCATCGCGACCCCAGCCCGCACCGCAGCTCGTCACTAACCCAAGCCCCGTACCGAGATCCCTTGCTACCTCCACCTGCTCTGGTCACGTCCCAGAACTGCGCGACGACCCATCCACCATCGTCAGCCTCACTTCTGCGAACTCAGAGCTTCGAGTACCGCCACCCACATCTTTCAGTGCAAGCCGTAGCCAATCAAAAGCAAGGATTCGAGGCCACGTTGTTGTAATTCCAAGGCTCGCAAACTCCGGTTTCGTCGCAACGACTGTTTTTCCACATCCGTGCCGCGCGTGTGTCGTTGCCGCTGCCGTGCATCGGCAGAGCGCCTCTAGGCAAGTTTTTACTTGCTTTCATGCTATTTTACTTAAGTTAAAATCATTAAATGCATAGATTATTAGAGTTACAAGTTTAACTGATTTTGTGCCGTACCTGTTCGGTGCGTGTTCCCAAAGAAAATACATCTCTAAATTGACGGAACTTAATTTATTACTTGGGCCCTTGCTGTGATGAACAACGTGTGCAAGTTTCGCTGGATAGTTTGATCGTTTATGACCAAAACAACTACCCCCAAGTTTGATCGTAAAACTGAAATTCTGTTGCACCTGAAAATAGTTAAATTCATCATAAATCATATACATATTAGAATGGTGCGTTCGAGGGCTCAAATCGAAGCTAACTCAACGAACTTTAACCCTATACCAGTTTCCAGACAATTCTATATTTAAACTGTGACGATAGCCGGATCGGAGTGCGACTCTGGACTGCAGTCCAGAGCGACTTCAGTCGTGTTTGCTGTTCCGCAATGGATACCATAGGATATCCTTAACTCGTAGGTTGCGGAACTCTGCTGCTTAGTGTAGGTAGCTCTGTTAGCTAGACAACACAATTAGTTTCATCCTGTTTCGTTATCATTTACTATTTAATCTGTAATTTAGGAGATCGGGACACATAACAGTCCCAGCAGAATCAGAATTGACATGTTGATATTAAACAGATTATAACTCCTAACGTACAGACGCGATTGAAGATCCGTTTGTTGCGTTGAAAACTTTACTGAAAACCCTAGAATTCATCCAACTGTAGTGTCACTAAAATCCGATCCCAACTGGGATCAAAATGCGTTGCGAAAGGGATTTCTGATTCTGAAACCGGATTTTCAGCCGCGTGCGCTTAAAACGAAATAGTCATAACTAATGATCCTGGAACCCGATTGGCTCGAAACCAAATTAGATGGATAGTTAACTGAACATATAATTACTACCTGTTTATCATTTCGCTAAATTATATACATATGTTTCATAATAAATCATGCAAGTGATAGACTGTCGTTTTATGATACCTTAGTTGTGCTTCTTATACTGTTCATGCATCAAATCATACATATATCATTGTAGTGATAACCTAGTGACATCGTGCATTTACCCAGTGTTAGATTTTAGTGGTGATTGTGGCAAGTACGTCAGTGTTCGTGTATCCGTGATTAAGTGAAAGTGATACGTACTTGTACACAATCAGTGACCTTATTGTTCTATTGCATTGTCGACGTCTGTGGGATGCGTGTATGTGTGACTATAAGTGGTATGGGACACTTATGGAAGCGCTTGCACGGGTGTCACAGATAAGGCATCCGACACTGCCATTTATCTTAGGTATTGGTCGGGACGTGCTTGATGGAGGTCCTGCCTTCAGTTCTCGCGCAGACTTGTCACGGATCGATTAGTATTTAGGGTGATGGTTAGCATTTGATGTAGACCTCGGGGTGTGGGGTAGTTTAAGTGTGAGTTCAACAAAATCTCGGGAGTCCCATGCCGGCTTATATTTAGGGAGTTATATGGAGATTTACAGGGTACGTGATATATACACCGTGATACAATCGTTACATGTTGGGCCCGTGGTCCCTTGCCCTTGGGTTCTACCCTTGGGTGGAGGACACTCGCGAGTGGTTGACTCTCACACTTGGACTGACGATAGGCTTATTGACCTGTGCAGTGAGACTTAGAGACTGATAGGGTTACTGTCGTTTACATTCCTTATATACTGTGTTGACATACATGACATATCGTTATACTGCTTTACTGCTCCGCTGCATTTATCTCTGCTCATTTATATTCATGCTGTTATTGATTTACTGTTATTCATATCCTTCACCACTGTTAGAACTGTTACTTGATTATATACATTATATTGCTATTGTGTCGCTCTGACGACCTGAGTATGCATGCTCAGTGTGAGGAGAAGATTCAGCTTGGACCAGAACTAGACGTGCATCACAGACTTCTTGATTTGCAGTTCCGAGTTACATTCGTTTGTTCCACTTCAGGTCAGTCTTTATATTGTTCCTCTCATTTACTGCATTTCTCATTACCTGCGCATCGTTTACTGTTTACCATGATAAACTAGAAGCCGAAGTGTGACTACGGCAGGACATTTCCTTGACCGTAGGAGCATGGCTGGCCTTGTCTACCCCTCGTATTCCGTATTTTGGGAAGCGGGGCGTGACAGTTACAGAGATCTTTCTCTGATCGATCTGGGGATATTTCCCCACCGTTGGATCTTTGATCCTAAGGCCTCTGTTTTACAGAAGATAATCTTCTTATTTTAATAAGATTAAAAAGATCTTTCTAGAATTTTAATTCTGATTAAATAATTCATTATTTAAGTTTTAGTGATGGCACAGTTGGCGCAAGTGCACCTGCGCTTGCCATGTGTCGTGCAGCACAGAGCGCAGCGCAACTGCGCTGACACGTGTCGGCATAGAGCAGAGCGCAGCGCACCTGCGCTGACACGTGTCGCGCAGCGCAGAGCGCAAGTTATCCGAAGCATTGCTTCCTTTATTTTTAAAATTTAAATTTTAAAACAGAGCCTTGCTCTGATTGGGATGCGCTGCTTTGGGCGCAACGCTCCTTGCGCTGGCATGTCTGCTTTTGACACGTGGCGCTCTGCGTGCAACGCAAGGGATCTGAAGCGTTGCTTCAACTTTTAGATTTTGAATTTTAAGCATTTGTTACATTCTTTGCATGTGGAGTTTTTCCCTTCATTTTTATTTTATATATATATTATTTTTTTTTTATTTTATTATTTATTTATTGGGAGCAGGTTTTGAGCCAAAATTTTGGCGGGAACAAACGCCCCCCACTACTTTGCCCACGTAAGTATGTACGTGGGTGAAGTAGTGTAGAGTTATGCATGGCCATGGAATTGAGGGCTTAGGATACAAGTTTAGGGTCCTTGTAGCCTAAGACTTTTCATCTTCTTGAGCCGTAAGGATCTCAAGAAGGTTTTTTCTCCCTACAGGTCGAGAGGATCCCGCAGGTGTATTTTCTCCTTAGGGGTCGTGAGGACTCCTAAGTGCGTTTTCTCTTAAAAGTCGTAAGGATCCCACAAGAGAATTTTTCCCGCTTACAAGTCGGGAAGACTTGTAAGTGGTTGTTTCCCTCTTTGTCGATGTTCGACTTCGAAGAGTGTGACCCGTGAATAGTATGCAAGAGTCCATCTTGGATTGACTTGCAGGGCCCCAGTGCTTAGGAAACAGGTTTTTTAATCCCCATTGCCTAAGGCTTTGCCTCATGAGTCGAGATGAATCGAGAATTTCTCGCAAGAATATCCTAACGTCACAGTTAACCTCTACTCTTTACGACAGAGGTCCGTTAGGGTCTGTGGTACTAGGGTTTTGTCCATCGTACCATCGCGTTGGCTGATGTATTTCTCGATAGGCAATCTTTCTTGTTCGAGTAGCCTTGCGACATGTCGTGTCTTTGATCCCTTCGGGGGCTGAACAAGACGTCTTCAAGCAATCCTCCTAGGCAGTTTGACCGTCGGAAGAGCAAGCGTTAGGAATTTTGCCATGCCGCTTTTTACTTGAGGTTAGGCTCATTTTGGAGAGCCCCGATGAGTCATAACCACTCCGCGCTGGTGTGGGATGATCTCCGATAGTCTTTCAGGTTTTATATGAGTTGCCGTCAAGACCCTGAAGCTAGGAATTTGGCCTTCGCTTCGTTTGTTGGCATTGCATCTGCTGTATCGAGACGAATGTCGCGGTTGTCTCTAGGTTGCTGGTGAACCGTCGAGGTCTGGAACTAGGGAGTTTGCCATGGCTCAGTTGTTTGATTGTCGCGTCTGAATTCTGCTGGAAGGAGAACGCTGTAGTGACATTTCATCTGCTGTATCGAGACGAATGTCAAGGTGGTGACCACTCCGCGCTGGTGTGTCAAGACCCTGAAGCTAGGAATTTGGCCTTTGTTTCGTTTGCTTTGGCGTGTCTGAATCCTGTTGGAGGAAGGACGCTGTAGTGACATCTCGTCTGCTGTATCGAGACGAACGTCGAGGTGGTGACCACTCCGCGCTGGTGTGGGGTGATCTCTGGTGGTCTTTCGGGTTTTATATGAGTTACCGTTAAGACCCTGAAGCTAAGAATTTGGCCTTTGTTTCGTTTGCTTTGGCGTGTCTGAATCCTGTTGGAGGAAGGACGCTATAGTGTCATCTCGTCTGCTGTATCGAGACGAACGTCGAGGTGGTGACCACTCCGCGCTGATGTGGGATGATCTCCGATAGTCTTTCAGGTTTTATATGAGTTGCCTTCAAGACCCTGAAGCTAGGAATTTGGCCTTCGCTTCGTTTGCTTTGTCGCGTCTGAATCCTGTTGGAGGAAGGGCGCTGTTGTTGACATTGTGTCTGCTGTAACGAGACGAATGCTGAGGTGGAGTTGAGATTTTGTCCTCACTCCGCTTTACTGACCATGGGGTCTTTTGTTGACGTTGCATCTATATCCTGCTGGACTGCGAAGGAACGCCGTTGTTGACATTGCGTCTGCTGTAACGAGGCAAATGTCGAGATGATATCTGATTGTCTTTCAGGTTTTATATGAGTTGCCGTCAAGACTTGGCTCCGTTTTCTGATAGAGCATGGGAAGGGAAGATGTGTTTCCTTCTTTGTTTGTGCCCCTGGATTGTATACAGGGATTGCTATGATATCGCCTGTAGGGTATAAATTTCATTATATATATTTTTTATTTTATTTCTTTCCGCGATGCTCTATCATTTCAGCTTTTATATCGCGAAGGTCATGATTACCCAATCATTTCGGCTATTTTTCGCGGTGCCCAATCATTTCGGCTATTTTTCGCGGTGCCCAATCATTTCGGCTATCTATTTTATTTTTACTCGCTGTTTTTTTTTATTGCGAGTTGCCCAATCATTTCGGCTATTTATTTCATTTTTACTCGCTTCTTTTTATTGCGAGTTGCCCAATCATTTCGGCTATTTTGCATGCATACATCTTTTACTTGTTGATTTTGTCGCAAGTTGCCCCATCATTTCGGCTATTTCATATGCATGTGTGACTTGCTGGCTTTTCGCCGCAAGTTTGGGGTTAGACACCGATTTCGGCATCAGCACCGCTACAACTGGGATATTGCCAGGAGCGAATCATCATTTGCCCCTGTCGATGTCGAACAAAGGTGGCTTAGTAAACAGGGTTAGGATTCTGTCGACTAAGGCTTTTGACTTCATGAGCTATATGGGTCTCACAAAAGTATTTCTCCCTGCGAGTCGTGAGAATCTCGTAGGTGTGTTTTCTCCTTAGGAGTCGTGAGGACTCCTAAGTGCATGACTCCTTATAAGTCGTAAGGATCTTACAAGAGAGTTTTCTCCTTATAAGTCGAGGAGGCTCACAAGGGTTGTTCACCATATGGACATATCCCTAGTCACGGGTGGGACTTGGTTAGGGAAATGTTTATTCGCGCCCGTGGATTGTATACAAGGGTCAGCATTAAGCCGCTTGTAGGGCAAAATCGGAGGTTGTGGGGGTTGCTTAAGAACAGGTTCAGGTCTCTGTAACTTAAGACTTTCAAATTTTATGAGCCGTGAGGGTCCCATAAGAGAGTTCTCCTTACGAGTCGTGAGGATCCCGCAAGTGTAATTTCTCCTTAGGAATCGTGAGGATCCCTAAGTGTATTGTTTCCTTGTGAGTCGTAAGGATCTCATGCGGGTGGTTTCTCCTTACAAGGTCGAAGGGACCCTGCAAGTGTCTTTTAACGAGGTTGCGCCCTTTCGGGTTTTCACAAACACTCGCCGGTAGCCCTGCTGTTTTTACTCACGGAGCCCTTTCGGGTTTTCATCCGTGTCCATTTTGCTTATGGACATACCGTTTTCTTTTTTTTATTCTTTTTATTCTTTTTTTCTAACGAGGTTGCGCCCTTTCAGGTTTTCACAAGACTCGCCGGTAGCCCTGCTGTTTTTACTCACGGAGCCCTTTCGAGTTTTCATCCGTGCCCATTTTGCTTATGGACATACCGTTTTTATTTTTATTTTCATTCTCTTTTTTTTTATCGGCTTTGGGATGCCGCAATCCACCGTAGTTTATTGACATCTCGGTCAGCAGCTAGTTTTAGGACATAGTAGTCCGTCGTTAGTTTAAGGACGTTTCGATCTGTTGTTAGTTTAAGGACATTTCGGTCCGTTGTTGAAGAAGGCCGGCTGCTACTTATAGAGTTTGGGCTTAGGAAGATAGCGAGCGGACATAGTCGTCGTCATCTATCATTGACCTAGGCCGTGACTCGTTAAGCATAGTAGTTCTTCAGGAAGCGACCGTTTATTGGCCTGAAAGGCTTTTCACCGTGCATATCCATGAATAGATAGGCTCCACCCTGGTAGACCTTGTCTATGATGTACGGGCCTTCATAGTTCGGCTCGAATTTTCCTCGCTTGGCGCGATTGGGGATCATAGGTCTTTTGACCACTAGCATGAGTTCGCCTTGGCGGAATGTCCTCCGCCTGATCAATCTTTCATATGAGCGCGTCATCTTTGCTTTATAAGCCTCCAGATTTTGTTGCGCCATGAGCCGGGTTTCATCAAGGGCATCAAGCTCCTCAAGCCGAAGGTGAGCATTTTCTTCGTCCGTAGCTCGTAGTGGACTGCCACTCGTAGAGAGGGTAATTCTATTTCGAGGGGGAGTACTGCTTCTGTACCGAATACCAACGCGTACGGCGTTGTGTTCGTGGCCGTCTTGAACGTAGTTCGATACGCCCAGAGAGCTTCTTGCAGTCTCTTGTGCCAGTCCTTCTTATTTCGGGACATCGTCTTCTTCACGATCTTCGTCAAGGTCTTGTTGAAAGCCTCAGCTAGACCGTTGGCTCGGGGATTATTGTAACACCCGAGTTCATTTATACCAATTCCAGTTTCAGTATTTTACTTATCCATGGTCTATTCCTGATTTAGCGTGTTTGGGTGCGAATAGTATTTTACTTATTACTGGGCTTTCGACCCAACCCGCTTGCTTGAACCTGCTTCACTCTTATTAAAGTTTGCCTTGACTTGTTGCATGGACCGGTGCATCTCATAATTTAGTATACTGGTATTTTTATCCTATATCGCATCTTTTGCATATAACAATTTAAACCACGAAAAATAAATTAAAATTGCATCTCATGGCCTGCATGGTACCCCTAACCCTGTGGTAGCGTCCTTGTATCGTGTTCTCGTTCCGTTCAGTGAAACGGACGTGTTTGGATGGCTACGCGCACGTACGTGCATCCGTTCTTGGGGGTATGCTTTTTCTTCATCTAGGCATTCATTTTGAAATTTGGAAGTTACATATATTTTGATATTTTAAATCTGAATTTTGGACCCGACCCGGGCGCATTTCTGAAATGTTTTGTAACCCGCCAAATTCTAATTATTTAATATTCTTTAATATTTTCTTAACAGCTAACTTTCATTTTAGCCTAAGAAAATATTTTAAAAAATAAAACAACCCCAAAGTATCTCTCCACTAATTTACACAGCCAAGGAAATATTCTCCAATCTTTAAAAGAAAATATTTACAGCCTATCATAATCTTTTAAACCTACGAGAGTACTAATCCTTGGCCAGAAATTATATTTTGTTACCTAATAAATCTTTCATTCATTTCCCTAACAGTCTTTCCCATTACCCAATCAAAATCTTTTATTCCTGACCCCTGGCCCCACGAGCACTATTTTTTCTCCCTCTCTCTCTCTTCTTTTTCTTCTTCTCTCTCTCTCTCTCTCTTCCTCTTGTTAGTGTATATGCCCTAGAGGCCATTACTGTATCATACTAGTTTGTATATTACTTAATGGATGCTTGGGATATTCACCTTGTATATACAATCTTGCTCAAAATAGTAGTATGCTACTTGGTTTGTTTCTACTTCAATGTGTACTTGTGTTTATTTCAGTATATCACTTATACGCATTAGTGGAGCCCTTAGGATCTTTGCTTGATTACCAGCGTTGTGATGGCAGTCACACTAGTGGGGGCTGGGTAATCTATAGGCACATCCTTATACAGGTCCCTAGTCGCAGGACTATCAAGACAGGGCATCGATACTCCGGAGTAGACTAGCGTATGCGCTTCTCATCCCAGTGTGGGAGATGGTCTGTCCCACAGCCATCAGTACGTCGTACTGGAGATAGTATACGGGTGCTCGTTGGGTTACGAGTACACTGGACAGGACTCGTCGGGAACTGACAGGTTGGTATTATACCTATCGTCAGTTATCAGTTCCCAGGTGACATGAGTACAGCTTAGTCCGCTGACTTGACACTGGCACTTCGCCTCAAGTGTGTTCCCACTGCACTTTGATCACTACCCTACCACGGCTCAAAGGAGTCGTGCAAACGGGTGGTGGTTGGGTGCAGTCCCGAAGCACTTGGAGGCAGTGACGGTTAGACAGGATTCGTCTCTCCCGGTATTGGGGGTTGACATCGCGCTGTGTCTAGGAGAGCCATTACACGAGTAGTCCCTGGCCAGGGCAATCGAGATATACTGGTAGGTTTCCAGTGTTATCTCAGGGTGTTTTGGGCTTCGCTCCGTCACGACTTGTACCGCTATTGGGGGACTGACGTTTACCACCCCCTAGGCCCGCCATGCGATGTATCAGACGAACAGACCGGACTGTACGGAGACTGTCACATTCAGACTCAGTAGGAGTTCAGATGGGGTTTCACCTCGTCAGCCTTCTTGTCGACATCTACCTGGGGACCGTTATGCACAGCTAGTGCCGCTTGCGGTCTGTGGTTAAACCCACTGCCAACGTAGTGTCGAGTCTTTAGAGTCCCACACAGAGGGTATTCGCCTCTGGGCAAAACAGAGTAGAGGTCGCATGGTTTTGCGACAGGGTTCGTTCTCATCCGCGCACTTGTGCACGTTTGGAGTCCGGACGGATTATACTGGCAGGCTCTGGTTTGAGCCAGATACTAGTATATATATTTGGGGTTGCTTTTATATCTTGGTATTCTTGTTCCTCGGAACGAGAATGCAGGTGTGTATGCACAGTTGCTTGAGGCGGAGGATGAGGTATTTCATTAGGGTTTCGGAACGGGTGCGTATGCACAGTTGACAGTTATCTTTTTCCAAACCCTAATGGATTTATGGATTATCTATTTATAATAGTAATTAAATGAGAATTTTGTTATGGTTGATATTGTTGACTTGTTGACCATGGTTGACTTGTTGACCATGGTTGAAAGTTGACCACCATCATGCTTCAAAAGTCTTCCTTGATTTATGCTTACATTTTTAAATGAAGCATGGTTGTGGTCATTCCAAATTGCCATCAACTATTCTCATTTTCAATTATTATTATTAGATAATTCTTTTCTTTTGCATTATGGTTGCAAGAAAGAAAAAATATAGCTCATTCTATCATTCTCATTCTCTCTCCTCTCTTCATCTTCTTCTTCCTCTAGCAAAGAGAAACCTTCTCATGAGTTGAGAATCCTTCTCTTTAAAAAGAAAAGCAAACCCTAGTCACTCTCTACTCACTCTAGGATCAAAGGATTAGCAAGCCGGAGATTCTAGTTCACTCCAAGTCCGAGAAAGAGCCCAAGGTCGAACCCTCGAGGTGGATCCATCTTCGACGGAAGAAGGCGACAAAAGAGAACCATCAACCTCTACAAGATTTCAAGAAGAAGGAGTTCAAGTTTAGGTATAACCATCTTCCATAGTAGCTAACTCCTTTTAGCGTATTTGCTAGTTTAGTTTAGACACGATCCCGACCTTGTTTAGTCCATGTTGCCTCTTGCGATAAAAATTTGTTTTTTATACCGTTTCCGCCTCCCCGTAAGAACCGGGGGTCGCAATATGGACTTACAGTGGTATCAGAGCCTAACTAAACTTAAACTAGCTTGGTAGTGAAGTGTAACGAAGTTCGGAACCGAAAAAATCACAAAACCGGAAAATCACAAAACCTGAGTTTCTGTTGAAAATTTTTTGGCTCAAAATGAAAAACTTTATACATGTAAATTCGTATCAGGGTTTTGTGTGAACACCCAAGAAAAACGATACAGTGATTCGACCAAACTGCCGCCCATCCGCCGCATAAACCATGTAGTTGCCGCGGAACCGCCGCGTTTTGTCGTTTTCTATGCATCGTTTTTCGTGCAGTGTGTGTCTGTGTTGGTTTTAGGATTTTTGAAATATATTATATGTGCCTAGATTTTGCAGAAAAGAAATTTCCTTTTGGGGTCCTATAATTCCGTATTTTTTCCGAACTTCACTACACTTTGACTATGATGGTTATATCTGTGATGTTTGCATGTATTGAACGTCGGCTAATCGCTATAAGACGATTAGTCGGGGTTATACATGATCTGTAATGTGCTGGAATGTGTATATAAATATGTTGGATTGTCGCGGGTGAATAGCCGGGGGTTGTGAGACGAGAGTTTTCTTTTCTTGCAATTCATTGTAAATGTAAATTGATGTAATTATATTATTTGTTTGGCCGCACAACCGGGTCGGGGTTGTAGCCGTCATTGTATAATTCTTTTTACTGTTTTTGCTCCTAGGATAGACCCATGGAGGGGTGCACAAACTACCGAGGACTTGGCGGGTAGTTTGCCGCACCCGTAGGGGTCTTGGGTGGGGATTTGGCTATTCACCGCGACCGTGTTATCTGTTTTTGTTACA
Source organism: Agapanthus africanus (assembly GCA_030015575.1). NCBI lineage: Eukaryota > Viridiplantae > Streptophyta > Magnoliopsida > Asparagales > Amaryllidaceae > Agapanthus > Agapanthus africanus. The sequence continues at coordinate 686,213,445 of JASDDO010000014.1, read as the reverse complement.
GGCTCGTACAAATTACAGATTGCTAGTATATCCAATGTATTTATCTGTGATCTGAAATGTCTATCATTGCTTTCTATTTAGGCGTTGCTTATGTTTTACAGACGCGCTAGCCCAGCCCCCGCTCTGTCGTTAGTTAAGTAACCTAACGGGTAATGACGGGGCCCCGTGGCGAATGCGAATGGCATAAGCGTACGTCATATTTTGGTTGTTTTCTGCAATGGTAGGATTAAATGATGGGACGCATTAAAAGTACTAATGCAAGAATATCACGCATTAAAAGAACTAATGCAAGATAATAAACCAAGTTTAAGTCGATGGAACACTTTCGAAAAACCACTCGGTTCTTTTCAAAACTAACTTTTAAATGCGGAGATTGAGCCACTCCTTCTAAAAGCTATCTCGTTCCATCGATTAAATCAAGTTCACTACGTTCACGGTTTCGCCAAAACCATTCGTAGCCCTCCGTCGCTTCGCATGAATAGGCAATAGTATTCAAGCTATGTATTTTGGCCAAAGTCAAGGCATAGTGATTGGTAGCTATTGGGTGTTCATGTGTAGCATAGATAGATGCGTTGGTTTGGGACAGTCGTGCTGCCATTTTGGCCAAAGTCAAGGGTAGGTACGGATGGATCCAAATTAACCTGGATAGTGACGGGCAGAACTTGACATGTGACTTATGATATTTTGGCCAAAGTCAAGGTCATAAGAGCATGGGGCAAAAATCCACATCGGGAGTTTCATAAGTACTGAAACTTGCTAGATTTGCATACCATTTGGAGTGTGGTGATTCTGGTAGGATTCCTTCAGTTTCGTCACGCGATGATATTTGGATCCCGATCCTACTGTGAGTATATGCTACTCCTGGGGAAATTTCTCACTTAACGATCAATGCTATAAACCTAGTAGGTGCCTAGAAAGGTGTTAGCGGGGTTACGCCCCCAGGGAAAAGAGGTTCTTTAATTAAGGAACTTCGCGAAAGCGTTGGAAAACCTCCCTCGAAGTACCGACACCGGCCTGGCTGAACGGTTAAGCAAGTATTGTACGGTGGGATTGATCCTGACTAATTCTTCCTTTATGGTTTGAGGAGGGATTCGAGAAACAGTGGGAGCCATCCTGTTTAGACAAACTAAAAACCACTCTAAACTTGCAAGAGCATCATGCTGAGTGTTTCTTCTTCTCTCTCCTAATTGCAGCGACCAATCAACATGACTGGACTTAAGTTACTCCTAGATAAAAACAAACTGACAGGGCCAAACTACAAAGATTGGCTCAGGAATGTCAAGATAGCAATCACTTATGACAAGCTGGGGTATCTTCTTACCACCAAAGCTCCCCCTGTCCCTGGTCCAACTTCCAGCGTCGCGGATAAGGAAATCCGCAAGACTTGGGAGATTGATAGCGTGAAGGCCAAGTGCCTCCTGCTTGCCTCGATGGACAACGAACATCAGAGGAGGCATGAGAATATGGACATGGAGTCCATATTGCTCCATACAAAAGAACTGTATGGAGAGCAATCACGTATCGCAAGATACGAAGCGTCAAAAAAGTTGTTTTCGACAAAGATGGCCGTCGGATCATCAGTAGCCGAGCACGTGCTAAAGATGATCGGCTACATTGAGGAGCTCGCTGACCTAGGGATCACATTGGAGAGTGAGCTATATACGGATATAGTTCTCCAGTCCCTTCCTTCCACTTACGCCCAGTTTATACTGAACTTCAACCTACAAGAAAAAGAGGTTGAACTATCAGAGCTCCTCAACATGCTGAGGAGCGCAGAGGGCACCCTACAGAAAAGTAGGGATACATCCACTTTGTTTGTAGGAGGATCATCTTCTTCTAGGTCCAAGGCGAAAGCCAAGGGAAAGAAGAAGAAGGCCCCCGCCAAACCAAGGGGCGGTGTTAGTAAAGTGGATACGAAGGGAAAAGGTAAAGCAACAAAGATAGCGGGGAAGCTTGTGGATAAGGAAGAATGCTTCTTTTGTCATAAGAAAGGACACTGGAAGAATGATTGCAGGGCCTGGAAGGCCAGAACACAGGAATTGAAGCAAGTTGCAGCTTCAGCTTCAGGTGTGTATGTTATTGAAAACTGTCTTTCAATAAACTCTACTTCCTGGGTATTGGATACCGGATCAGGATCTCATATCTGTAATTCTTTGCAGGCGTTGAGAAACCGTAGGGATTTGAAGGCAGGTGACATGACCCTCAGAGTTGCGAACGGAGCTAGCATGGATGCTAAAGCCGTGGGGGACTATCACCTGGGAATGTCAGATGGACATGTTTTGGTTTTGCGTAATTGCTTTTTTGTACCCAACGCAACTTGTAATATCATTTCTGTATCTTTAGTTTCTAAAGAAGGTTATGAATTTGCGTTTGTAAGTAATGTTGTAAACATTCACCTTAATCAAGTATTGATTGGGTCAGGTACTCTGAGTAATGGTATATACGTGTTAAACCAACCACAGATTTTCAATGTCCAGAATACGCACAAAAGAAAGTCTCCAGAAATAAATCAGACTTTCTTATGGCATTGTAGATTGGGTCACATCAATGAGAGAAGGTTGACTAAGTTGCATACAGAAGGATATTTGAATGCGTTCGAATATCAATCATATGCCACTTGTCAATCTTGTCTCAAAGGAAAGATGACAAAGACTCCGTTTACTGGACATGGAGTAAGAGCGAGCGAGCTCTTGGGACTCGTACACAGTGACGTGTGCGGTCCAATGTCTACACATGCCCGAAGCGGACATTCTTACTTCATTACTTTTACGGATGACTTCTCAAGGTACGGTTATGTCTTCTTAATGAAACATAAGTCCGAGGCCTTTGGAAAATTCCAGGAGTATAAGAATGAAGCAGAGAAACAGACCGGCAAAAGTATTAAGATTCTAAGATCGGATCGAGGTGGAGAATACTTAAGTGCCGAATTCCTGGACTATTTAAAAGGGAACGGAATTCTCTCTCAGCTTACTCCTCCATACACCCCGCAACATAACGGTGTATCGGAGAGACGGAACCACACCCTATTGGATATGGTGCGGTCCATGATGAGTAACGCTGAGTTACCGCGATCATTCTGGGGGTATGCACTAGAATCAGCCGCATACCTTTTGAACCGAGTTCCCACTAAGACTGTGCCTACCACGCCATTTGAGATGTGGTGTGGGAAGAGACCCCATCTTAATCACATTAAGATATGGGGAAGTCCAGCTTTTGTCAAAAAGCAGCATGCGGACAAGCTCGAGGCACGCTCAGTACTGTGCAAGTTTGTGGGATATCCAAAGAATTCCAAGGGATATTTCTTCTACTGTGAAGAGGAACAAAAAGTTCTTGTTTCTCGTCATGCCCACTTTCTAGAACACCAGTTCATAGAAAAAGAAATAAGTGGGAGCGCAGTAGAGCTGGAAGAAATTCCAGAACCACAGACTGTTACTGAAAGCTTGGTGGAACCAGAGGGTTCAACAGAACAGGACATTCCTACGCCGCTCCGCAGGAGTAGTAGGCAGTCTCATCCGCCCGAGAGATACTACGGTTTTCTCATAGACGGGGATCGAGAGGATTGCATCATAGATTATGATGAGCCTACTAGCTTCCAGCAGGCCATTCAGAGCGTTGACTCAGTGAGATGGCTGGATGCAATGCGGACCGAAATGGAGTCCATGTACACCAACAAGGTATGGACGTTGGACATTGCTCCAGACGGGGTAAAACCCGTAGGATGCAAGTGGATCTTCAAAAGGAAGATTGGTGTAGATGGACAGGTTGAGACCTATAAAGCTAGGCTGGTAGCAAAGGGTTTTCGTCAAAGACCTGGCTTGGACTACGACGAAACCTTTTCTCCAGTAGCCATGCTGAAATCCATTCGGATCCTTCTTGCCATTGCTGCCTTCCACGATTATGAGATCTGGCAAATGGACGTAAAGACAGCTTTTCTAAATGGAAATTTAGAGGAGTGTGTCTATATGGATCAGCCAGAGGGTTTCATTCAGAGTGGGAGCAGCGGAAAGGTGTGCAAGTTGCTTAAGTCCATCTATGGACTAAAGCAGGCATCGCGGAGTTGGAACATCTGTTTTGATGAGACAGTCAAAGAATTTGGCTTTATCAAAAATCCAGATGAACCATGCATCTATAGTAGATTTGTAGCGAGAACTGTAGTATTCCTCGTTTTATACGTGGATGACATTCTCTTAATAGGAAATGACATTCCTATGCTACAATCTGTCAAGGGATTCTTGTCACAAAGGTTCTCCATGAAAGACCTGGGTGATGCCTCATACATCCTGGGGATCCGGATCCATCGTGATAGATCCAAGAGGATATTGGGACTTTCTCAGTCCAGGTACATCGACACCATAGTGAAAAGATTCAGTATGGAAGATTCCAAGCGCAGTAACCTACCGGCTTGTCACGGGATCACCCTCTCTAAAGAGATGTCTCCCAAGACTGATTTGGAGAGGGATCGCATGTCTATTATACCCTACGCTTCTGCGGTAGGCTCTATAATGTATGCGATGTTGTGTACCAGACCGGATGTAGCTTATGCACTGAGTGTAGTAAGCCGGTATCAGTCAAACCCTGGGGAGAAACATTGGATAGCAGTAAAGAACATTCTCAAGTACCTGAGAAGGACTAAGGAGATGTTCTTGGTGTATGGCGGAAAAGACCTCCAGATCGAGGCCTTTGCTGACTCCAGCTTCCAGAGTGACAAGGATGATTCCAAGTCCATGTCGGGTTTTGTCTTCACCCTCAATGGAGGGGCGGTGTGTTGGAAGAGTTCCAAACAGGAAACCGTTGCAGACTCGACGATGGAAGCGGAATACATCGCTGCATCTGATGCCGCAAAAGAAGCTGTCTGGATGAGGAAGTTCTTGAAAGAACTTCAGGTGGTTCCGTCCATTGTTGACCCAATACCTCTGTATTGCGACAACAACGGGGCTATAGCTTTAGCGAAGGAACCTAGGTCCCATCAGAGATCCAGGCACATCTTGAGGCGGTATCACCTGATCAGGGAGATCGTGGATCGCAAGGAGATCGAGGTTCGGAGGGTTGCTTCAGAAGAGAACACTGCAGATCCATTCACCAAGGCCCTACCCCAGACTCAGTTCGAGCGGCTGATCGAGATGATAGGTCTTCGATACGCCAGTACATGGCCTTAGTGCAAGTGGGAGATTGTTAGTGTATATGCCCTAGAGGCCATTACTGTATCATACTAGTTTGTATATTACTTAATGGATGCTTGGGATATTCACCTTGTATATACAATCTTGCTCAAAATAGTAGTATGCTACTTGGTTTGTTTCTACTTCAATGTGTACTTGTGTTTATTTCAGTATATCACTTATACGCATTAGTGGAGCCCTTAGGATCTTTGCTTGATTACCAGCGTTGTGATGGCAGTCACACTAGTGGGGGCTGGGTAATCTATAGGCACATCCTTATACAGGTCCCTAGTCGCAGGACTATCAAGACAGGGCATCGATACTCCGGAGTAGACTAGCGTATGCGCTTCTCATCCCAGTGTGGGAGATGGTCTGTCCCACAGCCATCAGTACGTCGTACTGGAGATAGTATACGGGTGCTCGTTGGGTTACGAGTACACTGGACAGGACTCGTCGGGAACTGACAGGTTGGTATTATACCTATCGTCAGTTATCAGTTCCCAGGTGACATGAGTACAGCTTAGTCCGCTGACTTGACACTGGCACTTCGCCTCAAGTGTGTTCCCACTGCACTTTGATCACTACCCTACCACGGCTCAAAGGAGTCGTGCAAACGGGTGGTGGTTGGGTGCAGTCCCGAAGCACTTGGAGGCAGTGACGGTTAGACAGGATTCGTCTCTCCCGGTATTGGGGGTTGACATCGCGCTGTGTCTAGGAGAGCCATTACACGAGTAGTCCCTGGCCAGGGCAATCGAGATATACTGGTAGGTTTCCAGTGTTATCTCAGGGTGTTTTGGGCTTCGCTCCGGCACGACTTGTACCGCTATTGGGGGACTGACGTTTACCACCCCCTAGGCCCGCCATGCGATGTATCAGACGAACAGACCGGACTGTACGGAGACTGTCACATTCAGACTCAGTAGGAGTTCAGATGGGGTTTCACCTCGTCAGCCTTCTTGTCGACATCTACCTGGGGACCGTTATGCACAGCTAGTGCCGCTTGCGGTCTGTGGTTAAACCCACTGCCAACGTAGTGTCGAGTCTTTAGAGTCCCACACAGAGGGTATTCGCCTCTGGGCAAAACAGAGTAGAGGTCGCATGGTTTTGCGACAGGGTTCGTTCTCATCCGCGCACTTGTGCACGTTTGGAGTCCGGACGGATTATACTGGCAGGCTCTGGTTTGAGCCAGATACTAGTATATATATTTGGGGTTGCTTTTATATCTTGGTATTCTTGTTCCTCGGAACGAGAATGCAGGTGTGTATGCACAGTTGCTTGAGGCGGAGGGTGAGGTATTTCATTAGGGTTTCGGAACGGGTGCGTATGCACAGTTGACAGTTATCTTTTTCCAAACCCTAATGGATTTATGGATTATCTATTTATAATAGTAATTAAATGAGAATTTTGTTATGGTTGATATTGTTGACTTGTTGACCATGGTTGACTTGTTGACCATGGTTGAAAGTTGACCACCATCATGCTTCAAAAGTCTTCCTTGATTTATGCTTACATTTTTAAATGAAGCATGGTTGTGGTCATTCCAAATTGCCATCAACTATTCTCATTTTCAATTATTATTATTAGATAATTCTTTTCTTTTGCATTATGGTTGCAAGAAAGAAAAAATATAGCTCATTCTATCATTCTCATTCTCTCTCCTCTCTTCATCTTCTTCTTCCTCTAGCAAAGAGAAACCTTCTCATGAGTTGAGAATCCTTCTCTTTAAAAAGAAAAGCAAACCCTAGTCACTCTCTACTCACTCTAGGATCAAAGGATTAGCAAGCCGGAGATTCTAGTTCACTCCAAGTCCGAGAAAGAGCCCAAGGTCGAACCCTCGAGGTGGATCCATCTTCGACGGAAGAAGGCGACAAAAGAGAACCATCAACCTCTACAAGATTTCAAGAAGAAGGAGTTCAAGTTTAGGTATAACCATCTTCCATAGTAGCTAACTCCTTTTAGCGTATTTGCTAGTTTAGTTTAGACACGATCCCGACCTTGTTTAGTCCATGTTGCCTCTTGCGATAAAAATTTGTTTTTTATACCGTTTCCGCCTCCCCGTAAGAACCGGGGGTCGCAATATGGACTTACACCTCTCTCACCGCTCACTAACGTCCAACCTTCTCTCTCCTCTCTCTCTATCTCTCTCCTCTCGCAACGCTCTTTCTCTCTTCTCGCGCTGAGCGGGAGTCTCGTCACCGCCTCCTCGGCTACCGTCACCTTCCTCTTCTCTCCTTCTTCTTTTGAACCCATGCACTCGCGACGAGATCACAGGACCCTCACCCTATCCATCGTCGCCATCGTCGCCTCACCCCCGACCACCATCTCCTCCACCTTTCTCCCATCTCCTTATCCTCGTCGTCGTTGCCATCTCTCTTCAGTATCTCCTCATCGCCTACTCCTTCATCCTTCCTCCTCCTCCACCATTTTCCTTCTTCCCCGAGCATCACCCTGCACTCCTTGAACCCACCGCCGACCACCTCACTCATCGCCGCCTCCTTCTTCCACCTCTTCTCTCCCTCTCCCTGTTGCGCACCCTAGAACCCTGCATCCCCACCTGCTTTCACCTCACACCGACAACCTAACCTGCGCCAGCTCGTCGCCGTCTCATCGCCGGCGGCCTCCTCTTCATCACAACCCTCTCCCTTCTCTCTCCTTTTCTGCCTACGACCCCCAGTCACCAGGGATCCCGCACACCCATACACCAGAACCCAAAACCAAGCACAGCACACCTTTGCACCGCCGGAAAACCCATTGTCGTCACCCCTGGCCAACTCCTCTGGCCCCACGGCGACTCCAGTGCACCCGGAGGGAGTTCTCTTCTTCTTCCCAATCTCTTATCCTTTTTCTTTTCCTTTCTCTTCTTCTTTCCTTTGTAAACTCTTTGTCATCTTCTCTGCTGTCTCTGGTTCGTCGAAAACCGGCGTGCTGTCGACGATCCCGACGACCCAGCAGGCGTGCCTGACCCGTGTGATCACACTGTGCGTAGTTTGGATCCGTTCCGTATACCGTGCGCGCGTCAAGACGTTTTCCGCCGACGTGAGAAGTTCCGCATTCCCGTTCCGGATCCGTCCAGGCAAGTTAATCTTGCTACATGCTACTATAACATCTATATATATTTATTTCATGTGTAAGACTGTAATTGGAATCTAAGGCTGTTAATCTTCATTATTGCATTTCGATGTCAGAATATGTCATGGTAGACTCAGATCTTAAATCATAATTCGTTGCATGTTAGAGCACCATATTGTATACCCACATCCGTGTTTAATTTGCTTACTAATTAACTGCATAACTCCTAACACCTTTACATAGCTTCTACCCTGAATACCCAGTGGCATTAATTGAGCGTATTTTATATATCATTGCATCTCTGGAGTATTTAGTACGTATTAGCATGATTTTAACATTCATATATGTTTTGCTGTATTCAAGTAAGGTTGAAACCATCTATCAAATACAAACTGATAATTGTGCATCTACATACCTTGATCTGTACCTGATTGCATTTCACGTTATAAATTCCAGCTTGTTGTTTCTATTAGTACGCATGCTTGTTCTGTATGCCGTGATTATGCTAGTTTGATTTTGAGTACCCACATGATATCTTGTACACTCCTGACGCGACATGACACCTTTATACATTACCTGGCCCGACATGGTACCGTACACAACTTGACTCGACCTGTTGTACCATGACTTGACCCGTTACTTGATCTCGTGTCTAATGCCAACAAACCTGACATGTAGTCCTCACGGACCGTTCCTGTTGTCTATCCAGACAAACCTGCTTACCTGATCCTGTGTTGGCATTAGTTCTCGATTACTGAATACTTGACTTGACTTACACATACAACTTGGGGGTATGGGGAAATCAATGATGAAACCTGACTTGTAACTCGACAGTTCGATACCTGTTCTGATCAGTTTTAGAGGCTAGGCCAGCCTTGGAATGATACTGCTGACATCATTCATCTGTATATATTTCCTGTTTTAGTACCTAGCGACATGTCTCGGATTCAGCCCGAGAATCTGGACCGTGGTCTCGGGTATGCACGGGATACTATTGAGTTACATCGATGATTCATCAATTTGATTTCAAAGACTATAAAGTAGAAAACCCAATAGAACAGTTTAGTTTACTCACTGCACACTACCCTGCACTGTCTGGTTTATATTACTGTTACCCCTGCTTTTCATTCATGTTTATATTGGCATTGCCTGTTACTCGGTTCATATTTTATTACTTGATGACATGACGCGCTGACGTCTGGGTTTTGCATGGCCCAGATTCTTCTACCTTGTTGCAGACTGAGCAGGAGTATTGCCGCTGTTAGACGAGCGGTGAAGTTTCTGTCGGTATGTAGTTTCGCTTCCAAGTGCTTCATTTATTGTATCTTTTGGCTTCCGCATATTGTTACTTCTTAACTCTTTTATTCTGGCTTATGGACATGTACTAGATAGTTATTTTACTTTCCCGTTCTTGATATCTCTACAGCCGTAATGTGACTGTGGAAGGATTTTTCCAATCCACAGGTAGCATGGTTGGCTATGTCACGTGCCCATCTTAGCATACTCTGGGAAGCGGGGCGTGACAATTATAAACTGAGGAATATCTCCAGTCTATGTTGTGTTGTTGCGCGAAGCGGCTGATCTTGTGGCTTCTGTAGGCTGCCCCGTTATCGGAGATGATCCGTCGCGGAGTTCCAAACCGATAAATGACGTGCGTCTTGAAGAAATGGAGGATATTCTCCATCTTCACTTCCCTCAGCGGTACTGCTTCTGCCCATTTGGAGAAGTAGTCAGTCATCGCCAAAATGAATCGATGTCTTCTGGACGATGCTGATTCGATGGGGCCGATTACGTCAGTCCCCCACATTTCGAACGGCCAGCTAGCCACTGTTGGATGTAGAGGATTTGGGTGCTGATGGATAAAGTCCCCATGAATCTGGCATGAGTGGCATTGCTTCGCATACTCGAGGCAGTCCTGAATCATCGTGGGCCAATAGTAGCCTATCCGTTTAATCTTCAACTTCATCTTTGAGCCTGCCTGGTGAGAACCGTAGAGTCCGTCGTGAACTTCCTGAACGACTCTTTTCGCCTCTTCAGGTCCCAGACATCTCAACCACAGAGAATCAAATGACCTCTTATACAAAGTATCATTGACGAAGGCGAAAGACAGCTCGTTTCATAAGCTGATATCTTGAGGACGCATCTTCAGACGTTCGACGGGATTTGAAGTAGTCTATAAAGACTTCTCTCCAATCCTCAGCCTTTTCCTGGTCTTTTATTTGCATAGCCATTTGCTCAGTCGCTCCCTTTTCTTCGGATGATTCCTGAGATATTTCTGCTGGGGAAAGCACCCGACGGCTTTGTACCATGATTCTTACGTCATCGAGGTTTTCGTCGGCCAGTTCTTTAGCGAGCATGGCTAACGCGTCCGCCTTGCTATTTTCTGCACGCGGTATGCTTTCCAGCATATAGGAGGGAATTTGAGTCAGCAGTTGCTGTACTCTCTCGCCATATTTCACCAGTTCGGATTTGCACATTTGGTAGTCGCCATTTACTTGACTGACGACCAGTTGGGAGTCTCCGTATATGAGGAGGTTTTCGATTCCCATGTCGATGGAGATCTCGAGGCTTGCTATCAAAACTTCGTATTCGGCTTCATTGTTCGTCCTCAGCTCTGTTAAGGAGAAAGCAAAGCGCATTATCCCTCCTTGTGGAATTACGAAGATGAGGCCTACCCCTGATTTGATTATAGGGGTGCTTTGTTTGTGCTTCTTTATGGAAGACGCTCCATCAAAATAGAGTTCCCATCGGGTATCACTACAGTCGATCGCATCAAACGCATGTTCGTCTGGCAGCTCGCAATTCAGAGAAGAATCGGCAGGTATCGGATGCTCAGCGAAGAAGTCGGCGATGGCTTGGCCTTTCACTGCCTTAAGAGGTTGATAACTTATTGAGAACTCCATCAAGAGCAGGGCCCATTTAGCGAGCCGACCTGTCAGTATGGCCTTTGACATCAAATATTTGAGAGGGTCCTCCTTCGATATGAGACGGACTTCATGTGCCAATGCATAGTGCCTGAGTTTTGTTATCGCGAAGATCAACACCAGACAGTGTTTTTCGATGGGGGAATAGTTGCTTTCTGCCCCCAGGAGAACTCGACTTAAGTAACAGAGAGCTCTTTCTTTCCCTTGGTCATTCTCTTGTGCCCATAATGCACCTAAGGAACCTTCGAGGGCGGTTGTATAAAGAATGAGAGGCTTTCCCTTGACCGGAGTGGCCAGCACTAGCGGGTTCTGCAGATACTGCTTGATTTCGTCCAGCGCGTCTTGGCATTTGTAATCCCAGACGAATGGGGTTCCCTTCTTCATCAGATGACTTTAAAGACGGCACTTGCCTGAAAGATTGGGTATAAATCGCCGGATATACGCGAGCTTCCCTTGGAGAGATCGCAATTGCTTGAGAGTCATTGGTGGGGCATTTCCATGATCGCCTTGATCTTTGACGGATCTATCTCGATACCTCGGTGTCGGACGATAAATCCTAGGAATTTGCCCGAGGAAACTCCAAATGCGCACTTGAGAGGGTTCATCTTCAAATTGTATTGTCGAAGGCGTTAAAATATGGTCTTCAGATGCTCTAAATGCTCCTCGTATGATTTGCTTTTTACCACGAGGTCGTCGATATAGCATTCAACGATTTTATGTATGAGGTCATCGAAGATCTTCGTCATGGCCCTCTGATAGGTGGCACCGGCGTTCTTTAGACCGAAGGGCATCACCTTGTAGCAGAATATACCCAAAGAGGTCCGGAAAGCAGTGTGCTTCTGGTCTTCGGGATGCATCTTTATCTGATTATATCCTGATGAGCCGTCCATGAAGGAGAAAACCTCGTGAGTGGACGTATTATCTATTATCAGCTCGGTGACTGGCACTGGGAAATCGTCCTTCGGGCAGGCTTTATTGAGATCCCGAAAGTCTACACATATGCGCACCGTACCATTTTTCTTTATCACCGGGACAATGTTGGTGATCCAATCGGGATACTGAACTTCCTGGATAAACCCAGAGTCGATCAGCTTCTTGACTTCGGCGTTACTGCTCATCTTAAGCTCGAGCCGCATTCTTCTCGGTGCTTGTTTGATTGGCTTAACATCCGGGTATATCGCCAATTTATGCACAGCAATTTCTGAATCTAGTCCTGGCATTTCGGAATAGTTCCATGCGAAGCAATCTTTATGTTGCATAAGCACGTCTTTTAATGAACCCACCCTTCCTTCAGACAACAGCTTACTAACGAATGTCGGTCATGGGTCGTTCGCCGTCCCCAACTCAATTTTCTTGAGGTTATCTGCAGTGGTGTGTATTCCATCTTCCAGCTCTTTCGGCGCTGGTGGAAATTCTGAGATCACCTCGTCATCGTTGTTTTCGAAGCACCAGGGAAGGTCATCCATATTCTTGGACTCTTCTTTTGATATTGTTATCATATGACAAGTACGAGCTCGCTTCCAAGACCGATGTGGATCTGGTTCTGCTCTCGTGGCTTTAGGTTCATACTTCTGTGGCGGCGTTACCCTCCAGCTGTCAGATAGAGCGAACTTGCCAAGCTGATACTGATTTTCGACCCAATTCTTGAAGGTGAAGCAATCTTCGAGAGGGTGTCCTATTACTCTGTGATAAGAGCAATAGTTCGGGTGTAAGACTTTGCCTGCTTGCTCGGGGTGTTTAGACTCCGGGAGTGTAATCATTTGGTGTTTTAAAGCTAGGTCAAGTATCTTCTTTGTCTTATCTTGAGGAAAAGAGTATGCTCGACTCATCTTCTTCATAAGGGACAAATCCGGACTGCTTGATCCCCGCTCGCGTGACTTCTTGGTCCCGTTTTGTCGTTGCTGAATGCCTTTTCCGCTCTTTGACTTGTTTCTGCCTCTGCGTCAGGCCTTTTTTACGACAGGTTGACAAAGAGCGGCCTTTTCATCTTTCGCAGCATGTTGGAGAAGGCGTTGCGTCCTGGCTTTTTCGTAAATGGCCATTTCGCGATTGTGGTCGTCTCAGACCTTTTGACCAGCTTCCCTTATAAGCTTGTCTATTTGTTCTTCGAACGAAGGACTGGGCATTTTTACGTCGGGGACTTTTTCTGGTTCAGGATTAGCATCTTCCCATTGAGCATCCCCTTCTTCATTGAGGTTATGTATGATGTAGCAGTCGCGATGTAGCTCCCGTTTCTTGGACCGAACATATCCAAGCCCGATTGCTTCCATTCTCCCATTGGGCAACTTGCGCTGAGTTCCGGGAATGTTCCGGATCCTGTCATAGAACTTAGCTTTTCGAGCAGTTTGCTTAAGGGGTACACCTTGGTGCCTCAAGAGTCTCTTTAGTCTGTCCGTGTAATATCTGGGTAAACGGATGGGCTAGAGCCTGTCAAGTGTAGAATCTGCGCCATGCCAGATTTCTTTCTCTACTTTGGTTTCCCCGGAGCAGTAGAATAGGATCGCCTTTTTGCCTTCTCGTCTGGGAGGGACGTAGAACGTCTGCAGCTCTTCCATACTGTAGGTATCAAGCACGTCCAGTTCTTTATGATGTTTGGGTGGAACCATGGCAACTTGCAGACTTTGCTCCTCATCAGCGAATGTTTGTACCGAAGGCCGAGCGGAAAATATAGCATGGACCTTATCTTCCGAATCGCTGCCAAAGATCAACATGGGAGCCAACGGTCCTGGCTTTTTGTACTGAGACGAACCTGAGTGAACTACCTCTTCTTCCTCCTCGGTATCACTCCCGAAGACCGGAATGGTGGTGATGGCTTTGTTCTCTGGTTTGTGACATCTCTCTGTGTCCTCGAAATCCGGTAAGAAGTATTTTGCATCTTCATATTTGCGGACTTCGTTCATGGAAAATGGGTTCAGCTCTCCCGTTACGGTATACTCGAGACTGTCCTTAAAATATTTCATTCACTGATGTTGTGTAGAAGGGATGATGTTGTACTCGTGTAACCAGGGTCGGCCGAGCAAAGCATTATAGCATGTCTTGGCGTCTATGACGTGGAATTTAATGTCCATGACGAGTAGCCCAAAGCGTAACGTCAGTATCACAGACCCGAGAGTTCGTGATGATTGAGAGTCGAACCCGGAGATGGTGATCTTATCCCGAGCGAGGTGCTGGACGCTCATGTAGATTTCCTTCAATACCCGTACATTGAGGAGATTGACGGAAGACCCATTGTCAACCAAGATTTTGCCTATCTTTATATCGTGGCAGTATCCTGAGACATAGAGGGGACGGTTGTGTTCGCACGTCTCAAGGAGGAGGTCTTCGTCGCCGAAGGTGATATCGGCTGTGTGTACTTCCTCCAGCTCGTCCTTCATCTTTTCTTCGGCGAGAAAAGCTTGGAATTGCTCTGGCTCCTGTAGCGCTTTGATCAATGAATCCCTTGCTTCTTTTGATAGTAAAAGGGCTGTAAGGTATTTTTCGTCACCCCATTGAGATGGGAATACGCGCACGCTTATCAGGCGTACTACAGATTCCCCCTGCCTAGAGTAGGCCGGGGTTTAATGATTGTGGGGATCCAAATCTCCGGCAACCGTGGACTAAACTACCGTTAATTACCCTTCGCCTTTGGAGCGAAGGAACCTCCAATTGACGGGTTAAACTGGTCATGCGAACTCGATGTGCAGTGTACGTGTGTTGTGTTTTGAATATATCGGGAGCCACGCAAAGTTCTTACGGGGGTCCCGCTACCCGGATAGCGGGTTGGGGGTCAAGGGGGCTAGCAGCCCCCTTGCGGGGTGCGGGGCAGCGCCCCGTTAGAAATTTTTTCTAACAGGGACAGTGTCGTGGAGTATGTGTATGTGTACATATGTATACATATGTATATATATACATGTATATAGAAATAAAGGGGGGAAAAGACATCCAAAGGATGCGTGGGGCCAGCGCCTAGGCGCTTGAGCGCAAGCGCGCCACGTGTCGGCACGTGGGCGCTTTGCGCTCGAGCGCAGAGTGCTGGAGCGCAAGTGCGCCACGTGTCGGCACGTGGGCACTTTACGGGCGCTGGGCGCTTGAGCGCAAGCGCGCCACGTGTCGGCATGTGGGCGCTTTGCGCTCGAACGCAGAGTGCTGGAACGCAAGTGCGCCACGTGTCGGCACGTGGGCGCTGGGCGCTCGGGTGCTGGGCGCAAGCGCGCCACGTGTCGGCACGTGGGCGCTTTGCGCTCGAACGCAGGGCGCTGGAGCGCAAGCGCGCCATGTGTCGGCACATGGGCGATTTGCGCTTGGGTGCAGGGCGCTTAAGCGCAAGCGCGCCACGTGTCTGTACGTGGGCGCTTTGCGCTCGGGCGCAGGGCGCTGGAGCACAAGCGTGCCACGTGTCGGCACGTGGGCGCTTTGCACTCGAGCGCTAACGCGCCGGCGAGGAAAAAGGGGCTTTTAGCCCCGGAAATTCTCTAAAGAGAAAATAGGGTGGAGTTTAAACTCCTAAGATGCTTTGGGTTAATGAAGGGGGTTCTTCTTCTTCCTCTACTGTTGGCTGGATCTTGAAGATCAAGAGATAAGGGATTTTTTAAAAATCTCTCCTTTTTGAGATCTAGTGACAGATCTAAGTTCCCCTTTGTGGGTTTGGTGATGAAAAACTATTTTTGTTTTATAAAATGAAGAGTAAAACTCTTGATTTAATTCAAAAGAAGGAAGAAGATTTTTGGAACCTTGAAGAAGGAGAAAAGATCTTAGATCTAAATTTTTGGAGAGAGAAAAGTTGTGAGATATTTTCATTATCTTTGCCTTTATAGGCTATACACTTTACACATAGCCCCTTGGGCTTCACAAAATGGTATTTTGCCTATCCCATGGCTCATGTGCCATTTCTTTTTGCACATAAGCCATGGGCTTTACAAAAATTTGGCTTTATGCCTATTTTTCTTACATTTATCCATAAAATAAAATAAAAGAAATGCAACAAAATTATTTATTACAAAATTTTTATCTTGGCATGGGGGAGGCCGGCCGCTTCATGTTCGGGCTCGACCCGGGCATGGGCCCACTGGATCTGGGCTTGGGCCCACTTGGCTTGGGATTGACATTGATTTTGACTTGGTCAACCGGGGTGTAAATTTTTACCCCAACAAATTGCCCCCCTCAATAAATGCACACCACATATGTGGGTCGTGTGCATGAAATTGATGGATCTTCTTTCACGTGGAGGCGACTTGATTCGGTTCCCACCTTTTGGGAAGCAGGCACTGCCCTTTTTACGACATGGACGGTCGATGCGGCCCTTTTTGCGACTTGGACGGTCAGTTCTGCCCTTTTTGCGACTTGAACGGTCGGTGTTGCCTTTTTAGTGACGTAGACGGTCGGTTCTGCCCTTTTTGCGACTTGGACGGTCGGCACTGCCCTTTTAGTGACGTGGACGGTCGGTGCTGCCCTTTTAGCGACGTGGACGGTCGATGCTGCCCTTTTTACGACTTGGACGGTCGATGCTGCCATTTTAGCAACGTGGACGGTCGATGCTGCCCTTTTTGCGACTTGGACGGTCGATGCTGCCCTTTTTGCGACTTGGACGGTCGGTGCTGCCCTTTTTGCGACTTAGACGGTCGGTTCTGCCCTTTTTGCGACGTGGACGGTCGATGCTGCCCTTTTTGCGACTTGGACGGTCGATGCTGCCATTTTAGCGACGTGGACAGTCGGTGCTGCCATTTTAGCGACGTGGACGGTCGGTGCTGCCATTTTAGCGATGTGGACGGTCGATTTTGGATTTGACTTGCCCCGCTGCTTGCGGCGTCAGGGATGAAGTTGACTTGTTTCCGAGGTGGAATTTGATTCTGCCAGGGAGGTCATTGGTTGTTTGACTTGATATGATTTGGGTTGACATCAGCATCGCTACACTGGAATATGGTACCAGGAGCGAATCATCATCTGCCATGAGGAGATTTCCCTCGTTCCCAGTTTAACGACTTAGGGGTCATCTGTTCCCAGTTTAACGACTTAGGGGTCATCTGTTCCTAGTTTAAAGACTTAGGGGTCTATTAGATTGGAGTTTGGGATTTTAGGGTTAGGGTAGGCATCAGCGTTGCTAACACTGAAGCACACGTGCCAAGAGCAATTCATCATTTGCCTATTTCTGTTGGGGGAGCGATGGCTCAGGAGACAGGTTTAGCTCCCTATCACCTAAGGCTTTTCGATTTTATGGGCCGTGAGGGTCCCATAAAAGCATTTTCTCCCTACGAGTCGTAAGGATCCCGCAGGTGTATTTTCTCCTTAGGAGTCGTGAGGACTCCTAAGTGCGTTTTTCCTTTATGAGTCGTAAGGATCCCACAAAGGTTTGTTCTCCTCATGTATCGTGAGGACACATTAGTGGGTCTTCTCAAAGGAGCATAATTCCAAAGGCGGAGACCAGCCGCGTAACTGGTGATTGTGGTGGGGCATGGGTATAACGAGAATTATTTGAGCCCGTGGATTGTATACGGTAGTCAACTTGGGGACCAACCGTAGGGCTGGGAGAATTTTGAGAAATTGGATTTTGGTTGGTGTCTGCATCGCTGCACTGGAATGTGGTACTAGGAGCGACTCATCATTCGCCGTTTGGGGACTTGGAATTTGGATCTTGTTTGGCATCAGCATTGCTGCACTGGAATAATGCCAGGAGCAACTCATCATTTGCCTTGGGAGGACTTGGGATTTGGGTTTTTGGTCGGCATCAGCACCGCTAACACTGTAGCGAAATGCCAGGAGCGACTCATCATTTGCCGTTGCCCGTTGGGGAACGATGGCTTAGGAGACAGGTTTGGGTCCCTATCACCTAAGGCTTTTCAATTTTATGGACCGTGAGGGTCCCATAAAAGCATTTTCTCCCTACGAGTCGTAAGGATCCCGCAGGTGTATTTTCTCCTTAGGAATCGTGAGGATTCCTAAGTGTGTTGCTCCTTTGTGAGTCGTAAGGATCTCACGCAGGGGTTTTCTCCTCACAAGGTCGAGAGGACTTTGCGAGTGTATTTCATCTCTTTTCATGAGTTTGCGCCCTTTTGGGTTTTCACAGACTCGCCGGTAGTCCTGCCGTTTTTACTCACGGAGCCCTTTCGGGTTTTCATCCGTGCCCGTTTTGCTTGTGAACATACCTTTTTTTTCTTTTTTCTTTTTTTCTCCTTTTTTTTCCTTTTTGGCCGCTGATGAGACTTTAAAAGTAGTCTCACCGGTAGGATTTGGGAGAGATATGGGTCATTTATGCCTGTGGATTGTATACAGTTTTGCAGGATGTATGATCCAAACCGTAGGGCTGATGTGCTCAATTCGCCTGCGACTTAGAGCATTCACGTGTAGTATTTCTTAAGATATCGGCCATTGATGGGTGGCATGGGCCTTTCTCCCTTGGCACTTATTAGTTGGTAGGATCCTCCGTCGAACACTTTCTCGATGACGTATGGTCCTTCCCAGTTTGGCTCGAATTTTCCCTTGGCATGTCGATTGGGGATGATCGGTCTTTTGAGGACCAACACCAATTCACCTTTCTTGAAAGCGCGGAGACGGGTTATCTTGTCATAGGCCCGTGACATTTGGGCTCGGTATAGCTCCAGATTTTGCTGCACCGCGATTCTCTTTTCTTCGAGGGCATCGAGCTCTTCAAGTCGAAGGAGCACGTTTTCCTCCTCTGTCAACTCGTGCTGAACGGCCATTCTTAAGCTTGGAGCTTCGACTTCGAGGGGGAGGACCGCCTCCACTCCGAAGAGCAATGAGTATGGAATGGACTGAGTTGGAGTACGGTGCGTGGTACGATATGCCCACAACGCCTCATGAAGTTTGAGATTCCAGACTCTCTTGTTGGCTGAAGCATTTTTCCTCAGGAGCTTGCATAGAGTCTTATTGAAGGCTTCGGCTAGCCCATTGGCTCTTGGATTATAGATGGAGGAATATCTCCAGTCTATCTTGTGCTGAGTAGCGAACCTTGAGACATTGAAGCTCTTGAAAGAAGGCCTGTTGTCAGAAATGATTCTTCTTGGTGTACCGAAGCGGTATAGAATATTATGCTGGAAGAATGTCAGAATATCTTTTGTCTTGACTTCTTTTAGCGGGACAGCTTCAGCCTATCTGGAGAAGTAGTCTGTCGCGGCCAGTATGAACCGGTGGCCTTTGGATGACGGAGGATCAATTGGGCCAACAATGTCGGTGCCCCAGACTTCGAAGGGCCACGACGCTACCGTAGGATGCAACGGATTGGGATGCTTGTGAATGAAATCACCATGAATTTGGCAGATCTGACATTTCTTTGCATGCTCTCCGCAATCCCGTATCATGGTGGGCCGGTAATACCCAAGCCGTTTGATTTGAAGTCGCATCTTGGGGCCAGATTGGTGAGCACTGCAAACGCCCGAGTGAACATCTTTCATGACCTTTTGGGCTTCGGCCAATGACAGACACCTAAGCTAGAGTTGGTCATATAACCTGCGGTATAACGTGTTATTCACAAACACGTATCGGAGAGCTCTTTTCTTCAACTGAATCCTCGCAGATTTTTCTTCGGGCAGCTTGTCGTATCAGAAGTACTTTATGAAGGGTTCTCTCCAATCGAGCTCGTCTTGGATGATCGAAGCTTCTTCAGCAGGACCGCTCTTCTGTTCCGCGCTTTCCTCTTCTCGTAGAGATACTGGGGGTAGAATTTGCCGGATCCTGACTGTGATCAGAATTTCGTCCATGTCAGGATCAGCCAGCTCCTTGGCTAAGCGAGCGAGTACGTCAGCCTTTTCGTTCAACGCTCTAGGGACTCTCGTTAGTTCAATGTGAGTGAACCGTTTCATGAGTTCCACCACGCGGCTTCTGTACCGAGCTAATTCGGGTTTGTATATCTTATAGTCACCGCTTGCTTGGCTGACGACAAGCTGGGAGTCACGGTAAACCCGTAGCCGAAGGATTTCCATTTCTATGGCGAGCTCCAAACCAGCTGTCAGAGCTTCATACTCAGCTTCATTATTTGTCCGAGGCTCGTTGAGAGCGAAAGAACGCCGTAGGGTTCCTATTGATGGCGTGATGAACACCAATCCTATCCCCGCTTTTACCTCCGGGATGCTTGATCTGCCAGAGCTCCTTATTGATGAGGCCCCATCGAAGTAGAGCTCCCAATATGGCTCGTCTTCCTCGAGGTGCGGCACTTGTTCGTCGGGTAACTCACAATTTAGCGGCGACCCTTTTGGTATGGGATGAACAGCGAGAAAGTCTGCAAGAGCTTGCCCTTTTACTGCTTTCTGAAAAGTATAAACTATGTCAAACTCAAGTAGCATAACAGCCCATCTTGCCATTCTGCCGGCTAGGCTCGCTCTGGTCATCAAGTGTTTGAGCGGGTCGACCTTGGAGATCGGCATAACCCAATGAGCAAGCAGATAGTGCCTCAGCTTCTTCATAGCAAACATCAGAGCCAGGCATTGCTTTTCGATTGGAGAATAGTTGTGTTCCGCCCCGACTAGAGTTCGACTGAGGTAGTAGAGGGCATTTTCTTTTCCCTCCTCGTTATTCTGGGCAAGGAGCGCACCGAGTGACTCATCCAGCGTGGCAGTGTAGAGAATCAGCGGTTTATTTGGAATGGGAGCGGCCAGCACTGGAGGGTGCGACAAGTATTATTTGATGCTTTCGAACGCTGCTTGACATTCGGCATCCCAGATAAAAGGAGCTCCTTTCTTCATGAGCTTTGAGAAGGGCCTACACCTTCCCGATAAATTTGAGATAAACCTCGTATATAAGCAAGCTTGCCTTGAAAAGATCTTAGCTGCGTCAGACTCTTCGGAGGGGGCATCTCCATGATAGCCTTTATCTTTGATGGGTCAAATGAAGCCCAGGAATTTTCCCGATGACACGCCAAAAGCGCACTTCAGAGGATTCATCTTCAGATCGTATTCCCTCAGTCTGGTGAGAACGGTCCTAAGATCTTGGATGTGGTCGGCCTTGGATTTAGTTTTGATGACCAGATCATCAACATAGCATTCGACGACTTTATGGATTAGGTCATCAAAGATATTAGTCATTGCCCTTTGATATGTAGCACCTGCGTTCTGCAGTCCGAACGGCATCACCTTGTAGCAATATATTCCGATCGGGGTTCGAAATGATGTGTGTTTCTCATCCTCAGGCGACATCTTGATCTGATTGTATCCGGACGAGCCATCCATAAAGGTGAACAGTTCGTAATTTGAGGTGTCATCGACCATCATTTCCATGACCGATAGCGGGAAGTCGTCTTTAGGGCATGCCTTGTTGAGGTCCCTGAAATCGACACAAACTCGGATCTGCCCATTTTTCTTCTTCACTGGGACTATGCATGCGATCCAGTCCGCATATTTCTCTTCCCTGATGAAGCCGGCATCGATGAGTTTCTTGGTTTCCTCGATGACCTTTTCTTCCAACTCCCTTCTCATTCTTCGAGGAGCTTGTTTGACTGGCTTAGCATCAGGAGATATAGCCAGCTTATGCACGGCTACTTCAGGGGAAAGGCCAGGCATTTCTTTGTACGTCCACGCGAAGCAGTCGACGAACTCATGCAGCAGGGCAATTATCTGCTCTTTCATTTCCTCCGACAAGAGTGAGCTGATGTAGGTCGGCCTTGGATTATCGGGCGTTCCTAAGTCAATCTCGGTTAGCTCATCAAAGGTTTCTTGTCCTCCATCTTCGAGCTCTTGAGGAGCTTCTTCTGGCTCGACTATTTCGTCATCATCATTTGATTTTTCGCTGGCCTCACCAACATGGATCATGTAGCACACTTTGGAATCAGGTTGAACGTAGCCTATGCCCCATTTATCTGGAATTCGTCCATCGATGAGTGCTCGGACCTGGGGTGGATGCCATAGCCCTTTGTAAAACTTTGCTTCGGACTCCGTTTGATATAACCGGCATCCGCACTTTTTAAAGTATTCCCGCATCTCGAGCGTATAGTATCTGGGATTGAGGACGGCTCTTATGCCTCTCTCATAGGGAAGGCACGCGATAGAAAGATTGTCCGGGTGCACAACGGGGGTTGACCCGTAAAACAGGATGCCCTTCTGTCCATTTTTCCTCCCGTGGACGTAGAAAGTTTTCAGCTGGTCCACGGTGGAGACTGACAACGCATCGAGCTCTTTGCACATCTGCTCCGGCACCCTTGTGACGGCTAGGGACCCTTCTGCAATATCGAGGGTCTCTCATAGTTTCGCTTTTTGCATGGGGGTCCAATCTGCACCGCTGTTGCACGACAGGTCCTCTTCCTCTGACTCTTCAGTGTCACTGCCAAGATGAGGGCGGACTTTACTGCTAGATGGGGCTTCAGTGACAGATTCATCCATATCGCTACCGAAATGAGGGCGAGTTTTATGGAAGGACGGACTTCCAGCGTCGGACTCATCAGTGTCACTACCAAAATGCGGGAGCACTTGGGCATTTTTGCTTTTGAAAGTGACAGCCGGCGCAGATTTGCTTTTGAGTCTTGGGTCCGGTCTATCCTCAGTCAGTTGTGGCTTAGCATTTTGGTGGTTCATAAAGTACCGAGAATCTTCATATCGGACTTCATGCACACCGAACGGTTGGATGTCTCCGTCAATGCGTCTTTCTTCGCCAGTTTTAGTATACTTCATGCATTGATGGAGAGTTGACGGAATGATGCCGTAATCGTGGAGCCACGACCGCCCCTAGAGAATCTTATAAGACGTGTCGGCGTCGATCATGTATATCTTAGCTTCAATTTGTAGATCTCCGAATTTGATTGGCAGAGCTATGGACCCCAGAACTTGCTGGCAATTTTGGTTGAAGCCTTGAATGACAATCCTTTCTCTTGACAGGTGCCGGACGTCCATTGATAAACTCTTCAAAGTTCGCAAGTTCATGATGTTCACTGAGGACCCCGGATCAATCAATATGCGATTAATTCGATCTCCATCGCTGTACCCAGTCACGTAAAGCGGCCGATCATGCTCAGCCGTTCCCAGTAGCAAGTCTTCATCCTTAAATGTGACTGTGGCGGCTTGCAAAGTGTACTGAGCTTCTTTCATATTAATTTCCGCAAAGCGAGCCTGATACCGCTCAGGGTTTTGTAGAGCGTGAATGAGGACATCTCTAATCTCCTTAGATAGGACCAAGGCATCGTAGATGCTCAAGAGAGACGGAAGCTTCCGGAGATGTGCCAAGACATTATAGTCCACCGAGGAAGGACTTGAGTTTTCATCAGCCGGCTCTCTGCCATCTTCCTCATTAGCCACCTGTTTTTCCTTCCCTTTTGGGGCGTTGCCCTGATTTGGCGGTAGAGCCCTGCCGCTTCTGAGCTGGATTTGATTGGCCTTTGTGGCGAGCTCCTCGTCCTCTTCGGGAAAACAGAGCTCATCCTCAGAGTCGCTGCCAAGATGGATGGCGTAGCAGGTCACTACTGGGATCTCTTCATTGGAGTCTTCTTCTAACTCCTCCAGAATTTCAGCCGCTTGTACAGGGAAGAACTCCTTCAATTGAATCAATATTCTTTCCTTTTGTTCATATTCTTCGAGGGAATCGATATATTTTTTAATGGTCGATCTCCCTGCAGACTCTTTTTCGCGCCGAGCTGCACTTTTCTTCTTCTTGAGCTTCTTGGATTTTGAGCCTGATGGAGCCGCATTGGCAGCTGGACTGGTAGGCTTCTTCTGTCCTTCCCATTCCATCCTGGGCTCTTTCTGAAGCAGCTTTAGCATCTTCTTCGTCTTATTAGATATGTGCGTACTCCACGGAGGCCGCGATGAGTCAGTTTCGTTTGTCAGGACAGCGGGTTCAGCTGTCTGCTCCCAGAAGGCTTCAACTTCTGTCTGTATAAAGTTGGCGGTTGCAACTTGATTGTTCACCAACACGCTTTTGGACAGCTCGATCTCTCCAGCCTTGTATTGCTTCTCGACCCAGTCCTTGAAGATATAGCAGTCCTCGATTGCATGGCTCACTACTCGGTGATACGGGCAATACAGGGGATTGTCGGTCATTTTTGCTTCTTGGGGTCTTTTCGACTCCGGCAATTGTAGGCCGTTGTTCAAGGCATCTTTAAATATCTTACGGACCTTGTCCCTTCTGAAAGAGTAAACCTTGTTCTTCTTCTCCTCTAGGGAAGACCCATCTCCTCCCAGCAATGGCTTTCGAGACCGGTTGATTTTGGATTCGCCCGCCCTTCGCTTTTCTTCATTGTCGGACGCATTGAAGACATTAGTACTGCTGGAACTCCTGCTTCTACGGCTGTCGTCCCGCTTGCTTTTCCAAGTTTTGTCTCTCTGAGAGTCCGGCGGGGACTCTTGCTTTGAGCGTTCCAGCATTTGGACTTTCTTGGTTAGCTCTTGAAACGTCTTGAGGCCTGCTGTACACAAGAATGGGACCATCCAATTGCTGAGGTTCCCAATGAGAAGGCTGACGGACTGGTCCTGCTCCAGCGGCGGTTCGCACTTGACCGTGAGATTACGCCATCGGGCAATAAAGTCGGTGTTGCTTTCATTCTTCCCCGGTTTGGTCCTCACAAGGTCGACAATGGAGATTTTATCACTGACACTCATGAACCTTTGCCGAAACAGAGACTCCATTTGGGCAAAGGTAATGACGGACCCGTCTGGTATACTTGCGTACCAGTCGAAGGCGACACCGGTCAGGCTGTTGACAAACTGACGAAGAAGGAGTGCATCATTGCCCCCTGTATTTCCACACGAGGCTTTGAAGTGGGCGACGTGCTGATTTGCATTCCCCGTTCCGTCGAACCTTCCGAATTTAGGAATGACGTAGCCGCTCGGGAACTCGATCAGATCGTAGTGTGCGGGATACGGCCGTCCACTACTGCCAATTTCTTTCTGAGCTTCGGCTTCGGCTACCAATGTTTTAACTTTGCTGGTGACCAAATCCATTATCCAATCTTGTGTTAGCGGGATAGTGCTATCTGGGGCCAAGGCGTCCCTAGAAGCGGAATGTGGCCGGCTTTCGTGCGGCTCAACCAGTCTTGGACCTAAAGGAACAGGCATTGGCTGCTTCGGATTGTCATCACCCGGCTGATGAGTAGCAACTTGTGCTTGATTGGGAGGCGCTCGAGCAATTTAAGCCGTAAGCTGCATCACAACATTCGTTAGGTCGTCAATTTTTGAATAGAGCTTGGCCATCTCTTTATCCTTGCTCTTGAGCTGTTTTCGAAGCTCTTGGAGCAGCTCTTGCTCCGCGGTCCTGGGGCGGAAGGTCAGCTCTTCCTCACTCTCTGAGCTTGACTCTGCCTGGACCGAAGGGTCCTTCTGCCTATCGTCCTCATCAAGAGGGTTTTCATCATCCAGCGGAGGCGGCTGTTCTTGGGAAGCGGCAACCACATTCAAGCCAGATTGGACTTGGGATGTGGTGGCCCCATCCTTGCTTTTGCTGCGAAGGTTGTCGCTGGGACGCCCGCCCGCTATATAGACCGTATGGACGACATATCCAGCCGTCTTTTTATCATCGGCGGCTGATTTCACGGATCGCTGTCTTGGCCCTCCTGTTTCGGTAGTGGGCAGTCGATTGAAGGCGGATGGCCTGGCCGGATTCTTGAATGGTGCTGGCGCTTCTTTTCTGGATTTTCCCCGCTGCTTTCGTGCGGCATAGAGCGCCCAATAGACTCTTAAAGAGACAGTGTCATACCTTTTCTGTTGGGGCCGGGACACGTCTCTTTGTAGCATTATTTGGACCGCTGTCTTCTTGATTCTGGCGGTCATAGCATTTTTCTGAACCCACTTCAGAGGCTCGAAGGAATTGCTGATTCTCACATCCGACTCAGCCGTCGTCGCGGGGCGACCCTGCACTTGGAACTTCACAAAATTCCATTTGGCCGAAGTCCTGGCCCTCTTGTTGGCTCAATACCTGAGCCGCTTCTGCCTTAACTTTTCTGTTCTAAGCACCTGGCAGACTTCGGCTCTTTGGGAAGACGCCGTAGACCGGGCGTTGGAGGATTTTGGAGATACGATCGATTGTGCACTTGTTGGAGTCATCACCTGAGATCGTCCGCAACATTTGATGTTGCCCTTCGTACCAGAAGTCTTGCCCCCAGCTGGAGCGCCAGAGAGCCGTTCAGACACCATTTTAAGTTTCGTTTGTGGTGCCTTGGCTATCACAACATTCGGCCTCTTACCCCTTGAGACCAGCTTAGCCGCCTGCTTTGCTGGGATTTCTGCCAGATGAGCGCTTCCGGCAGGGTAGATGATGACAGAGCCAAACTGGCGGGGCGGTTCCTCCCACTGTCGACTGAGGCTTGCGGGGAGAACCACACGAGCATTGATCTTGACCACGTACGGGATCGGGGTCGCGTTGGAAGCCGAATTCATCTTGGGAGACATTGTCGTTGAAAGTTGATTGCTACACGGAAAAAAACATCATTTCAGTATAGGCAATCGATATGTATATTGATTGAGTTCGCATGAACGTTTAACCCGAAATATGGGAGGAGAGACAGGTCCCACCGAGCGTGCCAGAATCTGTAGGGTGTTTTTCGTCACCCCATTGAGATGGGAATACACGCACGCTTGTCAGGCGTAATACAGATTCCCCCTGCCTAAGGTAGGCCTGGGTTTAATGATTGTGGGGATCCAAATTTCCGGCAACCGCGGACTAAACTACCGTTAATTACCCATCGCCTTTGAGCGAGAGAACCTCCGATTGACGGGTTAAACTGGTCATGCGAACTCGATGTGCAGTGTACGTGTGTTGTGTTTTGAAGGGGGGTTTGGATATATCGGGAGCCACGCAGAGTTCTTATGGGGGTCCCGCTACCCGGATAGCGGGCTGGGGGTCAAGGAGGCTAGCAGCCCCTTTGCGGGGTGCGGGGCAGCGTCCCGTTAGAAATTTTTTCTAACTGGGACAGTGTCGTGGAGTATGTGTATGTGTACATATGTATACATATGTATATATATACATGTTTATAGAAATAAAGGGGGAAAAAACATCCAAAGGATGCGTGGGGCCAGCGCCTAGGCGCTTGAGCGCAAGCGCGCCACGTGTCGGCACGTGGACGCTTTGCGCTCGAGCGCAGAGTGCTGGAGCGCAAGCGCGCCACGTGTCGGCACATGAGCGCTTTGCGCTCGGGCGCTGGGCGCTTGAGCGCAAGCGCGCCACGTGTCGGCACGTGGGCGCTTTGCGCTCGAACGCAGGGCGCTGGAGCGCAAGCGCGCCATGTGTCGGCACGTGGGCGCTTTGCGCTCGTGCGTTGGGCGCTGGAGCGCAAGCGCGCAACGTGTCGGCACATGGGCGCTTTGCGCTCGGGCGCAGGGCGCTTAAGCGCAAGCGCGCCACGTGTCGGCATGTGGGCGCTTTGCGCTCGGGCGCAGGGCGCTGGAGCGCAAGCGCGCCACGTGTCAGCACGTGGGCGCTTTGCGTTCGAGCGCTAACACGCCGGTGAGGAAAAGAGGGCTTTTAGCCCCGGAAATTCTCTAAAGAGAAAATAGGGTGGAGTTTAAATTCCTAAGATGTTTTGGGTTAATGAAGGGGGTTCTTCTTCTTCCTCTTCTGTTGGCTGGATCTTGAAGATCAAGGGATATGAGATTTTTTAAAAATCTCTCCTTTTTGAGATCTAGTGACAGATCCAAGTTCCCCTTTGTGGGTTTGGTGGTGAAAAACTATTTTTGTTTTATAAAATGAAGAGTAAAACTCTTGATTTAATTCAAAAGAAAGAAGAAGATTTTTGAAACCTTGAAGAAGGAGAAAAGATCTCAGATCTAAATTTTTGGAGAGAGAAAAGTTGTGAGATATTTTCATTATCTTTGCCTTTATAGGCTATACACTTTACACATAGCCCCTTGGGCTTCACAAAATGGTATTTTGCTTACCCCATGGCTCATGTGCCATTTCTTTTTGCACATAAGCCATGGGCTTTACAAAAATTTGGTTTTATACCTATTTTTCTTACATTTATCCATAAAATAAAATAAAAGAAATGTAACAAAATTATTTATTACAAAATTTTTATCTTGGCATAGGGGGAGGCCGGCCGCTTCATGTTCGGGCTCGACCCGGGCATGGGCCCACTGGATCTGGGCTTGGGCCCACTTGGTTTGGGATTGACTTTGATTTTGACTTGGTCAACCGGGGTGTAAATTTTTACCCCAACAAATTGGCCCCCATCAATAAATGCACACCACATATGTGGGTCGTGTGCATGAAATTGATGGATCTTCTTTCACGTGAAGGCGACTTGATTCGGTTCCCACCTTTTGGGAAGCAGGCACTGCCCTTTTTACGACATGGACGGTCGATGCGGCCCTTTTTGCGACTTGGACGGTCGATGCAGCCCTTTTTGCGACTTGGACGGTCGGTTCTGCCCTTTTTGCGACTTGGACGGTCGGTGCTGCCCTTTTAGCGACGTAGACGGTCGGTTCTGCCCTTTTTGCGACTTGGACGGTCGGCACTGCCCTTTTAGCGACGTGGACGGTCGGTGCTGCCCTTTTAGCGACGTGGACGGTCGATGCTGCCCTTTTTGCGACTTGGACGGTCGATGCTGCCATTTTAGCGACGTGGACGGTCGGTACTGCCCTTTTTGCGACTTGGACGGTCGATGCTGCCCTTTTTGCGACTTGGACGGTCGGTGCTGCCCTTTTTGCGACTTGGATGGTCGGTTCTGCCCTTTTTGCGACGTGGACGGTCGATGCTGCCCTTTTTGCAACTTGGACGGTCGATGCTGCCATTTTAGCGATGTGGACGGTCGGTGCTGCCATTTTAGCGACGTGGACGGCCGGCCGCTTCATGTTCGGGCTTGACCCGGGCATGGGCCCACTGGATCTGGGTTTGGGCCCACTTGGCTTGGGATTGACTTTGATTTTGACTTGGTCAACCGGGGTGTAAATTTTTACCCCAACAAGGGCGTCAAGAATGCTGAGCTACGAGGGTAGCTTTCTCAAGTGTGCCAGAATGTTGTTGTCCACCTTATTTTTCTTTGGCGGGTCCTTGACGATTAGCTCTTTTATGACTTGGTCATCTAGGGCGATATCCTCAGAGACATTTTCTTTTCCCTTATATTTTTTATTTGAGGGTCCGAGATTCTTTTCGGGCAGTGTACGATTACGCAGCCGGATATTTTCGCAGGCCTTCGGCTCTTCCTCTTTTCCCGAGGTGGACTCTTTAAAGAGAGGGCTAAGAACCATTTCCTCGTCAGAGTCGCTCCCGAATGTGAGAATTTGCGATTTCCCGGCGTTAACCATGCGACAATCGCCGGTAGTTCCTCTAAGCTCCTCGGTCGTACTTTTCCGCTCCCGACGAGTTTTGCGCTTCTCCCGCTTAAAATGTTGCCGGTGAACAACATACCCCTGCCACCATCTATTAAAAGCTTTGCACTCTTCGGTGGGGTGCGAAATCTTTCGATAATATAAGCAGTAGCAAGGGTGCATTTCTGCTTTGCCGGCAACGTTTCCTTCAGAAGGTGGTAGCTTCATCCCCATTGATATGGCTTTAGCAAACCTTTTTCTCGTCTTGAACTTGTTTTTATTCAGGACGGATGTCCCTTGATCCGGCGGGAGTGTCTCAACTCTTTTGTCTAGTCGTCGACGTTCGGCTTTTTCAAATATGGCCATCTCACGCTCCCGATTGGTTTTACTTTCCAGACGAATCTCATTCAGGAAGGCGTCGATCATTTCATCTGACGGCCATAGCAGTTCCGGTTCGGGACCTGCCCCCGGTCTCTCTGTGCAAGGAGCTTCTTCATTGTCTAGCGATGAATGAGAGATCACATGGCAGCTTGCTACGTAATCCTCAGATCCATCCGATGAGCTTTCTTCATCATCTTTATCCTCAAGGACGTGGCTAAGAAACTCTTGGAGCGTGATTGGGGTTCGCGCTTTCTGGTTGTACTCTTCCAGCGCGTCAATCTGTTTCTGTAGGTCCGTGCGCTTGTCGCCAGGCTTCACAGGCTTTTTGGATTTCTTCTTCTTTTTCAAAGATTTTGACGGCTGGATGTGAACACTTTAGCTATCCCCACCAATCTTTGGAGTTGGGCGCGGTTTCAGCATCCCTTCGATGATCTGGGGTTCCAGCGGGTTTTTCCACCTGATCGTCGGGCATGTTTGGAGATCATTTAGCATCCTTTTGATTTTGGCTGAAAGAACGACCTCCCATGGGGCTTCTTTAACAAGGGAGCACGTTGCCCCTGGCATATTCACCTTTTTAGGGGTATGAGGTTGCGGCGGGTTCACTTTCCATCTTTCGGATAACGCGAACTTGCCTTGTTGGTATTGGTCTTCAATCCAGTTTTTGAAGATGTAGCAATCTTCGATCGGATGACCCAATACTCGGTGGTAGGGGCAGTAATTGGGATCATTGACGTCGTTTGGCTGCAACGGACATTTTGAATCTGGCAGATTGATGAGTCTGTTGCGCACTGCCAGCTCGAACAGTCTTCTCGTTTTATCTTGAGGAAACGAGTAAGGACGTCCTAGCCTCTCCTCGAGGGATAGGCATGGACACATATTGTTTTGACGGACAACCGGCTTCAAGTTGCTCGGCTGTTGTTGAGCATTGGCGACGACGATCGCTTTTCCTTTCCCCTTCTCATTTCGAGAGTCCGGCTTTGGAGGAGACGGTCTATGGCCCATCTGGTCCATTTGGGCTAATTTATCAATTAAGGCCTGGAACGTGGTTGGTTTAAAGAACATCATAAACTGTGAAATAGTTGCATGAGGATCTAGGGTGCCCACGAACATGCCCACCGCTGGCGCTTCTTCGATGCGTTGTTCGCATTTTGACCACAAGTTCCGCCATCGGATCGCATATTGAACCGAAGTTTCGCCCGGCTTTACTCTTGCATTGATCAAAGCTATTATTGGAGTACGCTCGCTGGCGCTTGCGAAACGCTGGGTAAACAACAACTCCATTTCAGCGAAAGTTTTGACGGAGTCGTTCGGAAGCTCGGAGTACCATTCAAACGCCGTCTCCGATAATCTGCCGACGAATTGGCGAAGCAGGATCTTATCATCGCCACCGGTGTTGCCACAAAGAGTCCTAAACTGGGCAACATGTTGATGGGGATTGCCTGTCCCCTTGTATACATGGAATTTTGGGATCGTGTAGCCCGGCGGGTATTTGATCTGATCATACCAGCTCGGATATGGTCGCCCCGTTTTGACAACTTGACCGGCTGCCTTAGTTTCCTGGTGGACTCGTATTTGTTGAGCAATATAGTCATCCAGGGCAGGTTTTGAAATTGTCTCCTCCTTGGCTGTTGAAAGAGCCGGCGGTGGATTTGACGTTTCTCCTCTGTCATCTTCAACGATAATCGGAGGATCTTCGGCTGGGGGATCCAGCTGGATCATCATCCCGACCATGTCTTGAAATAAGAGAGCCGTCTGCTTTATATTGGCCGCTTGCTCTGTAGCCTCCTTGTCCTTCTTTTCAAGCATTCTACGAAGGAATTCAGTATCGGTTTCGTGTTAACGACGCTGCTCCGATGACGCCTCCGGGCTTTCTTTTGGTCCGGTGAACGTGGCCATTGCAGTCAGCATCTTCTGGAGCTTCTGCTGCTGCTGCTCCTGGGCTCTTGTGATGGATCGGGTGAGTGGTCGATGGCTCGTTGAAGCGCGGCTATCCTCCTTCCCAGATGCCATGTAAACAATATGGACGACCATGCCCCCAGACTTAGGGCGTTTGGGTTCAGTGTTTTTGGCTTTTGTCGCCGGCACAGGGATCTTCTCCGGCCTTCTTTTCTTAGGAGCGGTCGAAGTTGAGGGAGCCGTCAAGGTGGGCACCCAGACAGCTTTTCATGGCTTAGCAGGATGGCTGACTTCCTATTGGACCTTCAGCTTCTTGTGCTGGCGGGAGAAATTTGGATCGATCACCGAGTCTCGGGCCTGCCGCCAGACTTTATAGATTTTGGAGAACAGCCGTTGAGGGGATTGGGGCTGTTCTGGCTTTACTTCTACAGCCTTTTCCAGCGGAGGAGGAGACCTCTTCAGTACAGCGGTAGGAGAATTCCTACGCACTTTATTTAGCAGTTCAAAGCTGTTCCCAGTCGGAACAGCAGCATTAACTTCCGTCGTCGGGGCTGGTGGAGTTAACCCAGAAGGGGAACTACCTCCGGACTTCCTCACTCGGCGCCAGTGGCGACGTCGAGCATGTCGAGTTGTGGGAATTGGCTTGGTGATGGGGACGGCCTTGTCTTGCCCCCTGTTCAGGTGAGGGGCTGTAGCCGGTGTCAGCCTATTAAAGACTGATGCCTTTTGAGTAGCCGGAGCGGGAGTAGGAGTTGCGACGGTCAGTCTTGTGAAGACCGACCTCTTAGCAGGAGAAGCCGCCTTGACGACTTCAGGAGCAGGTTTGGCTACTCTCTTTTGAATAACCTTCTTTGGGACCACAAGCTTCATCGTGGGCCCGCAGGAGTTTTAGCCTAGTCTGGAGAAGACCGAGACGTTGGTGTTGGGCGACCCGTTGAGAGGGGCCGCAGCAGCTGTAAGTCGATCGAAGACCGACTTCTTAGGAGCTTCTGGTACGGGCACCGGGGCAGTGAAGCTCATTGGCGGGAGCATGGTCCCGAAAAACAGTCCAGTAGTAGCCTGGGTGATTTGTTCCACCGGCATCGTGAACAGTGATGTCGCCTGAAGTCCATAGGCTGCACCTCCAGGTGAAGCAGAGCGTCGGTTGCAGTTGCAGTTGGAGCAGTTGAACGCCATTGCTGTTTGCTTTCTGCGCCAAGCAAGATACCAAATCTTAGTAACTTGAAACCCGAGGGCAACCATAAACAAACCGCGATTCGTTCGCGAATACGACGCACGAAGTGTGGAGTGGAAAGACGAAAAGGTCCCACCGGGCGTGCCAGAATCTGTTCCCCTCCGAATCACGGAGACACGACCGCGTAGGCCCGTCTCGCCTGAAATTCGGGACAGATGCTATTTGGTTTTATCCGTCCACCTCTCCGAAGATGCCAAGTTGATTTATGGCAACGTGTATCGAAGGTTTAAACGGATGCGGCCGATGTAGCAGACTTCGTCAGATTCCCCCTCGTTCGAAGGGTTTTTGATTGTGGAGACGCTCTTCCCTGCAGGCGCAAGCCCCTGCAGTTAATTACGCTACCGCATCGCGGTAACAACTTTCTCCTTCTCCAGATGGTCACTTCGTGTCGTGGGTGTTTGTTTTGTTTGTGGTTGCCCTTGGATTGTATACGGAGACTAAGTTATGCCGTCGCCCGTAGGACGTGGATTAGTCCAAATCCGTATTTTCTTAGATTTGGGTTTGGGTTTTTGGTTTAAGTATACGTTAGCCTCATTTTTGGACTAAGATCAACTTAAACGTTCGTTAAGGATACGTTAATCTAATTTCCAGACTAAGATCGACTTAACGGGATCGTTTAGATCCAACAAGAGAGCATTTGGACTCTATTGTTTAGTTTAGAGACATTGCGGTCGATTGCCAGTTTAGGGATATGGTGGTCCAACATTCCCATTTTGGGGACGAATATTAGTTTAAGGACATTTCGGTCCAACATTCCCATTTTGGGGACGAATATTAGTTTAAGGGCATTTCGGTCCATCATTCCCATTTTGGGGACGGATATTAGTTTAAGGACATTTCGGTCCATGAGTTTAAGGATCCCACAGTCCGTAGCAATGTATGGTTGTCGGGACCCGTCACCTCTCTGACGACGTTGAAGGATTACAACGACAAATATCAGAGGAGTTCAGAGATATACCCTTGAACCGGGTGTAAATTGATTTGGGAGAGCAGTTATGCTCAATTCAATTTAAATTGAGGACTTATGGCCAGAATTGGGCCAAGTCCATTTGAAAATGTTCAACATTTTATTTATATTTGGCCTATTAAGCCTTTATTTAGGCTCTACCCTTTTTTTTAATAATGCGTAGCATTTGTTTTGGTCTGTTAGACCTTTTAATTGGGCTC
Organism: Agapanthus africanus; assembly: GCA_030015575.1. Taxonomy (NCBI): domain Eukaryota; kingdom Viridiplantae; phylum Streptophyta; class Magnoliopsida; order Asparagales; family Amaryllidaceae; genus Agapanthus; species Agapanthus africanus. Next base: position 686,179,466 of record JASDDO010000014.1, on the reverse strand, counting down.
TGCCCTTTTTTAGTAATGCACAACATTTAATGGTTTGACAGTGCGCCACGTGGCCTGTCAGGCGCTTTGCGCCAATTAAAGAGCGCAAGGCGACAGCGCATGTGGAGGTGACATGTGTCACGCTCTGCTGAGCGTAAGTCTGTTAGCGCAGTGCGCTGCACTAGTGCGCTGCTGACACGTAGCGCGCTCTGGTGCAGTGCGCCAATTCAAGAGTGCAGCGCTCTGTTTTTAGGAGCGCAAGGCGCAGATTGACATGCGGTGCTCTCTGGTGACTTGCGCCAGTCCAAGGAGCGCAACAGCGCAAATTAAGAGTGCAGAGCACTGTCCAATAGCGTAGAGCGCATCTTGATCAAATTTAAATCAAAGAAAAGAATCTTTTTAATTCTAAAGAGGTTCTACCTCAAGATCCAAGAACCAATGGTTCATCAAAAGGCTGTGCCTTTATATAGATCAAATGATCTAGGGCTGAAGTAAATTACTTCTTTAATCTGTTATGATTAGATCTTTATGATCTTTTTTCTTTTTTATATTGAAGATTTTGATCTTGTTCTTAAATCTTTGATCTTTTTAGAAGAAATTCTTCTTTTTAGGAGATGGTTTCATCTCTGTTCTTCCAAGAATTTAATTCTTTATCTTCAAAGATGAAGAAGATGATCTTCTTTTTTCAAAGGTTTACCTTTTTTCTCTTTGAGTTTTTCTCAAAGTTTTTAGAGGATCTCTGTATATCTGAGACTTGGAGTCTAGGGGCCTTTATATAGGGCCAAGTGGTTTGTTAGGTTAGTTATGGAGATCTTTCTCTGATCGATCTGGGGATATTTCCCCACCGTTGGATCTTTGATCCTAAGGCCTCTGTTTTACAGAAGATAATCTTCTTATTTTAATAAGATTAAAAAGATCTTTCTAGAATTTTAATTCTCATTAAATAATTCATTATTTAAGTTTTAGTGTCGGCATGGTTGGCGCAAGTGCACCTGCGCTTGACACGTGTCGCGCAGCGCAGAGCGCAGCGCAATTGGGCTAGCGCAACTGCGCTGACACGTGTCGCGCAGCGCAACTGCGCTGACACGTGTCGGCGCAGCGCAGAGCGCAGAGCAACTGCGCTAACGCACCTGCGCTGACACGTGTCGCGCAGCGCAGAGCACAAGTTATCTAAAACATTGCTTCCTTTATTTTTAAAATTTAAATTTTAAAACAGAGCCTTGCTCTGATTGGGGTGCGCTGCCTTGGGCGCAGCGCTCCTTGCGCTGGCGTGTCTGCTTTTGACACGTGGCGCTCTGCGCGGAGCGCAAGGGATCTGAAGCGTTACTTCAATTTTTAGATTTTGAATTTTAAGCATTTGTTACATTCTTTGCATGTGGAGTTTTTCCCTTCATTTTTATTTTATATATATATATTATTTATTTTATTTTATTTTATTATTTATTTATTGGGAGCGGGTTTTGAGCCAAAATTTTGGCGGGAACAGGCCATTGGGGACGTCTCTTCAATATTAGGAGTCAGAGACAGCCTGTCGCTTCCGCCTACCAACGTCGGACACGTGGCTCGTACCCCAACTGACGAATCGAATAAAATGACGCCCCCTCTTTAAAGCGCAATCATTTCACTGATCCACTGACGCCGTCAGAGATACGCACAAAAATTCAGGCGCACGACCAAAAATCGAAACGACGCAACCGCCAAACGCCATATCGTTCCCGGACGATCCACATTCTGATTCTCTGCGCCAAACCGAGCCGAAGAAAAACCGAGCAGGCCACTCTCGACTCGACCCATAAATAGGTCGGAACGAGAGTGGGGGGCTAATGATGATGCTCACAATTGGTTTTTCCTCAGATTACGACACGTGGCGGATGACATGTCCCGAAGGCTACGGAGGTGGAATAAATGAGTTGCATTAGGGGCATTTCTTGGGATCTCGTCTCGAAGAAGTGTCCGACCTTTCAGGAGGCCTCTCTAAGTACTTTCCACCTTCACCTAGTAAACTACCAACAACTCGTCCTCGAGCTTCCTCAGTCTCCTTGCTCGTCTCCGAGCCTTCTGTCAGGCCGAGCTTCCTCGGCCTCCTTGCTCGTCTCCGAGCCTTCTGTCAGGCCGAGCTTCCTCGGCTTCCCCGATCAACCGAGAGCGCAGAACCCAAGCGCCCTCGCAACGGCTCTGTGTATCTCGCCAGGACGAGGCATCCACCTCCCCGCGTTCCGCATCCCACGCTAGCGCATCCCCTCATTAATGGCGCATCCCGCCATTAAATGCGAGGATAACGCTGGGGCGTAACTGACGGCGATGATCTCGCGCATGCTTGCTCCACGCGACCACTATATAAATCCCTCTTTCAGACGACTCAGGTAATTTGAACTCATTTCAATACGCCATTACTCTGCACTTATTCCCCAGCACTAACTTGATCGTCGGAGGGTCCTACGGTGGTTACCCACCCCGGATGATGATGCTCAATATCGGTGATCTCCCAGATCATGACACGTGACAGATAACGTGTCCCAGAGCATGCAAGGAAAGGTCTACCATGGCCGACCAGGCCGCTCCCATGCACGTCCTACCACAAAGCTGGCTCACCTCCGAGCCCCCAGCGCAATTGGCCTCCTCGGCCTCACAGCTCGTCTTCGGGCTACCGCGGAACTAAGATACCTCGGCTCTCCTGCTCGTCCGTGAGCTCTCCCGCCGAGGTCATCTTCCTTGGTCTTATCGACCGACCGACGACATCGCTCACAGGCGCAACCGCCATCCCGCAAATCTCGCCATGCGTGAGATATCCGCCGGCTACATCCCACGTTCCATGCCATCACGATCCCCATTAACGAGCCTGTCTCGCTATTAATGGGAGATCACGCTCATCACGCAGGCGTGACGTCGGGAGCGTAACAGCCGGCGTGATTCTCGCGCCTGCCTCGCCTGCTACCACCGCTATATAAACCCCTCCTTCAGACGGTTTAAGTAAGCCATTTTTACTCCACTAAGCCGTTACTTTGCTCGGATCTCTTCTCTAACTTGATCGTCAGAGGGTCCTCAGTGGTACATCCACCCCGGGACTTCCTTACAGGTAGCGCGGCAACAACCTCAACCTCAACCCATTGAGATCCACACACTTCAAGAGCCAGCCTCCAGATCCAATCTCAGCCCTCCATCACCGCCATCAGCAGATCAACGGAAGGCAACATCTCGGCACGATCCCGGTCACGTCAGCTCGCGCCGTCTGTAGGAAAACAGATTCCACAAAAACAAAAGTTCGTATTCCGATCTCAACCTAATGGCGAGCGGTCATCACGACGATCCAAGCACTACCCGTCGCCTCCCCCACAACGGAGGCGCGAACGAATCTCCTCCTCCGAACGCCATCAACGCCCTAGCTGGCCGGATAGATCGACTCACGTCCGTTGTGGAGGCGCTCATGCGTCCAAACGGCAGAGCCAAATCCCCAGGTCGCTGCTCCTCCGCATCGGGAAGACTCTGCTCGCGTCGGCACTGCCGACCACCGCCTCGCTACCTCCCACGGCCGTAGATCTCCCGAGCTAATACGTTCTGAGCCCCACTGGGCGCTCCACAGTTCCATGCCGAAGTCCGTCGCTAGAGTACCTCGTCCCGAGATCCTTCGCGCACCTGTCCCTCCCAAGGAGATGTCGGTCAGCTCGCCTGTTACCAGGCATGACCGACACCCCCTCCCTCGATGGGGTCACGCGGACGGAACTCGCTACGGTGGCTCGAAGACTACCTTGCCGGGGGATCTAAGGAACCTCATTGAGAGGAACCGGGGCCGCGGCCAGACGCAGGCCTCTAACAGCAGAGGCCAGGGATCATAATGCGTCGAATCGTCGGGGTACCACGGCCGACTCAACACGCTTGAGAAGAAGATCGAGGGTATGCATCAAGAAGGTCACCGCTCGAGCGACGGGGCTAAATACGCCGCCGACTCGCTCACCAAACCGTTCACCGAGGAGCTGCTCGCCGTACACGTCTCCTCTTGCAATAAGCCCCCGATGGTCTCCCTCTTCGACGGCAAATCTAACCCGAAGGACCACTTGGATGCATTCACTGGAGGAATGAGCTTCCAAGACAACTCCGATGCCGCCAGTGCCGATCTTTCACAACCACTCTCATCCGATCGGGACGAGACTGGTTCCGAGGAATCGAGCCGCACTCGATCTCGACTTTCGACGAGCTGGCCACCCAATTCCTCGACCACTTCATCGGGAACAGACGGCAAAAGCGCACAGTCGACCATCTCTTCACTATCAAGAGCGGGGACAAGGAGACGTTCAAAGCATACGTCACCCGCTTCTACAATGCCCTTCTTGAGGTCCCAGAGCACCGGGACGAGACGGTGATCACGGCACTGAGGTCTGGTCTTAAGCACAAGGAGTGGTTACGCTCCTTTGCATTAGTGCAACCTAAGACCATGGCTGAGGTAAAGGCCTGGACCGAGCACGAGGTTCAGCTCGAATCCGAGGTGAACGCAAATCTCCCCCGGGCAGAGCAAGCCGACCAAAAGAAAAGGGCAAGAGAAGAGAGAAGGGGACCTGGCCGGCCAAAGCCCTATCTCCCGAAGTTTCAGGAGTATACCCCGCTCAACGTCTCCCAGACAGTGCTACTGGAGGAAACCAAGGGCGAAGGGTTCTTCAAGCTTCCCCCGATCTCGCGCATGGCCTCAAAGCGAACCCGGGGCCCCTACTGCGGTTTTCACAGGTCGCTAGGACACTCCATGGAGAGCTGCAAGCAGCTCAGAGACTACATCGAGGATCTCATCCGTTCGGGGTACCTCGCAGCGTACCTGAGGGATAAGCGGCAAATTGACCGCGAGCAGGAGCAGCGTCCCCCTCCCGCCGAGCTGACCATCGGCCAGATCATAGTAGTGTCAGCGGAGGATACGTCCGACACCCCCGAAGCTCGGTACCCTATGCCGAGCATAGATGCCAACAGACGTATAGGGGGCTCGAGCTGCATGAATAAAAGCATCTACTAGCATGTATTTTCTTTTCAAAGCAATGTACCATCTTCTTGAGATCTTTTTTTTATATAATTAAGGGATCGATAAAGCATTGCAGTAAAGAAAAAGAATCATATTCATTCAAAAGGTACTATAGGATCCTCAGACGTAAAAAAAATTACAACGGCGGGGGAATGGGATGAATAGAGCACTGCTCGTGGTACTCCGAGCATATTTCCTCCAGCCGAGCCCTCGCGGCGTCTAACCTCTGCCTCCGATCCCCCCGCGAGCTTCGGCGCCGAGCCTCAACTGGTAGCACTCCAGGATGAGCGCCTCCGAGCGGTTTAGCCAGCTCACAGAGATTAGGCCGAAGCGTCTCAGAAACCTTAACTTGCCGACGGCCTCGTCTTTCGTCAACTCGAATAAGGGGTTGTAGAGCCCCGGCGATGTCCTCCAGATGGAGTACATCAACAGCTGAAGTAGAGAGGAGCGCCGGGGGAGCAATCGGCCGAAATGATCCTCGATCCGGCCTATCACCAACTGCACTGTGTCATCAGTGCGGTACGGGTCATAGAGGTACACATCCTCGAAGGTTATGATGTCGGAGATGGTGAAAGGGAAATCCTCCATTATGGCGTTTCGGTTGTGAGGAAAGGAGTAATCAACACTCCCTCCGTTTTATAGCTAACGACGCCTGGGAGTCCAACATTCGCCCGTTTCACCCGCAAAGCAGGCGCCGCGCGGAAAACGTCGTGCCTCCCCATGCGGAACCGAAACGACGCCACTCCGGCGCTTCGCCTTCACCGCGCCCTCGCGACACGTGTCCCCGCGACTGTCCCACTCCTCGGTACTCACCTTGGGAAGGTCGGACAGAACCTCGCCAAGAGGCAACCGAGCAGCTTCACTGCTCGGTCCTTCCTAATGAAGCTAAGCCCTCAACAAGAGGCGGCCGAGCGGCTACCCTGCTCGGCTATCCCTGACTGGTAGCTACCCTACCCACAACGCCAGGGATCTAAGCCCTCACTAAGAGGCAGCCGAGCACCTATCCTGCTCGGCTATCACTGGCCGGTAGCTTCCCTACCAGCAACGCCAGGGATCTAAGCACTCCAAAAAGGCAACCGGGCCCTCCCTTGCTCGGTTATCCCTGGCTGGTAGCTTCCCTACTCCACAACACCAGGGATCTAAGCCCTCAACAAGAGGCGGCCGAGCGACTACCCTGCTCAGCTATCCCTGGATGGTAGCTTCCTTACCCACAACGCCAGGGATCTAAGCCCTCACTAAGAGGCAGCCGAGCGGCTACCCTGCTCGGCTATCCCTGGCAGATAGCTATCCTACCCACAAAGCCAGGTATCTAAGCCCTCACTGAGAGGCAGCCGAGCGGCTACCCTATTCGGCTATCCTTGGCCGGTAGCTATCCTACCCACAACGCCAGGGATCTAAGCCCTCACTAAGAGGCAGCTGAGCGGCTATCCTGCTCGGCTATCTCTGGCTGGTAGCTATCCTACCCCACAACGCCAGGGATCAAAGCCCTCGCCAAGAGGCACCGGGCAGCAACCTTGCTCGGCCATCCTTAAGGACAAAAAGCCCTCGCCAAGAGGCACCGAGCAGTGACCCTGCTCGGCCATCCTTAGTAGGCCACTTACGGCCCCTCCCGCGCTAAGGATGAAAAGCCCTCGAAAGAGGCAACCGGGCCCGCCCTTGCTCGATTATCCCTGGCTGGTAGCTCCCTACCCCAACAAACCAGGGGTCAAAGCCCTCGCCAAGAGGCAACCAGGCCCGCTCTTGCTCGGTTATCCCTGGCTGGTAGCTCCATACCAAACCAGGGATCAAAGCCCTCACCAAGAGGCACCAGGCAGTAACCCTGCTCGGCCAGTCCTTAAGGATCAAAAGCCCTCGAAAGAGCCAACCGGGCCCTCCCTTGCTCGGTTATCCCTGGCCGGTAGCTTCCCTACCCCACAACGCCAGGGATCTAAGCCCTCAACAAAAGGCGGCCAGCGGCTACCCCGCTCGGCTATCCCTGGATGGTAGCTTCCCTACCCCCAACGCCAGGGATCTAAGCCCTCACTAAGAGGCTGCCGAGCGGCTACCCTGCTCGGCTATCCCTGGCTAGTAGCTATCGTACCCATAAAGCCAGGGATCTAAGCCCTCACTAAGAGGCAGCCGAGCGGCTACCCTACTCGGCTATTCCTGGCTGGTAGCTATCCTACCCACAACGCCAGGGATCTAAGCCCTCACTAAGAGGCAGCCGAGCGGCTACCCTGCTCGGCTATCCCTGGCTGGTAGCTATCCTACCCCACAACGCCAGGGATCAAAGCCCTCGCCAAGAGGCACCGGGAAGCAACCCTGCTCGGCCATCCTTAAGGACAAAAAGCCCTCGCCAAGAGGCACCGGGCAGTGACCCTACTCGGCCATCCTTAGTAGGCCACTTACGGCCCCTCTCGCGCTAAGGATGAAAAGCCCTCGAAAGAGGCAACCGGGCCCGCCCTTGCTCGATTATCCCTGGTTGGTAGCTCCCTACCCCAACAAACCAGGGATTAAAGCCCTCGCCAAGAGGCAACCGGGCCCGCCCTTGCTCGGTTATCCCTGGCCGGTAGCTCCCTACCAAACCAGGGATCAAAGCCCTCGCCAAGAGGCACCGGGCAGTAACCCTGCTCGGCCAGTCTTTAAGGATCAAAAGCCCTCGCAAAAGGCAACCGGGCCCGCCCTTGCTCGGTTATCCCTGACTGGTAGCCCCCTACTAAACCAGGGATCGAAGCCCTCGCAAGAGGCAACCGGGCCCACCCTCGCTCGGTTATACCTGACCGGTAGCTCCCTACCCCAACAAACCAGGGATCAAAGCCCTCGCCAAGAGGCAACCGAGTAGCTTCACTGCTTGGTCCATCCTTAGTAGGCCCCTAACGGCCCCTCCTGCGCTAAGGATCAAAAGCCCTTGCAAGAGGCAACCAGGCCCGCCCTTGCTCAGTTATCCCTGGCTGGTAACTCGCCACCCTAACACACCAGGGATCCAAGTCCTCGCCAAGAGGCAACTGATCATCTTCACTGCTCAGTCCATCCCTGGCAGGCCTTGTACGGCCCCTCAACGCTAGGGATCGAAGCCCTCGTCTAGAGACACCGGGCAGCTGCCCTGCTCGTTCCATCTTTAGCAGGCCTTGCACGGCCCATCCCGCACTAAGGAACATGACCTCACCAAGAGGCATCCGGGCTATCTACGTCTGCGCGATCTCCACCTCGACTTCGGGGCTATGGAGATACCGTCCTCCCGCCGGTCTTTGCAAACTTGGAAAGTGAGCAGATTCAACTCGACGCATAGTCGCTAGACGAAGAAACAACACAACGCAAAGGCAGTACCGTGCAAATACAAGTGTTTACCGACAAAGGAAAATACGACCACAAACACTACTGCAAAAAGTCTTTATTCGCAAATCAAAGTGTTTACAAGGGTATTGTGGGCTCCCCGGCCTTATAAAATGCCTGGAGGCCTACAGAATTCCCGATGCAACAAAAAAAAAGAAGAAACAAGAAGACAAGGGACTTCAGGCCTCAGGGCCAGGCGCAACCTCAGGAAACTCGACGTCTATCATGATTCGGGAGGCGTCCAGGGGCTCACCACCCATCACATTGAACTCGGCGTCGCCCTCGCCGGGAATCACGTCTACGGGGTCGTCCCCCTGCTCGTCATCCTCGTGAGGATACTCGGCTCGGAGCTCTTCGTCAGCAAACTCCGGCATCCGAGCCTTGACGGCATCGAGGGCCTCATGCCAGATGGCGGTAGTGGTCGAGGCTAGGACGGTGTAGAAATATTCCGACTTCTGGAAGTTCTCCAACGCCTTCGCCGCTCTGAGGTCGGCTCACTTCCCCGCCTCTACCACCGCCCCCAACTCCTTCCGGAGGGTGCTCGTTGACCTCTTCATGGTGCCGACGAGCACCTCGGAGTCTTGAAGCTTGGCCTCGGCGATTTGGGCGGCATCGCGGAACCTTGCAACCTCCTGCTTTGCGGCCGCCCCCGCCTGCTTCCCGGCCTCCACCTCGCCCTCAAGGGCAGCGACTCTCGCCATCGCCGCTTCCAGCTCCCGCTTTGAGCTCCCCCCTGCAAGGAGAGCTCGCCCGCGGCCCGCATCACCGGAGCTATTTCGTCCTCCTCCATCCGTACGACGCGAGCGACATGCTGGAGGACCTGCAGAGATCAGATGGGGGTCAGAAAAAAGTGGGACGCCAAGTCTCGCGAACGGCGAGACGCTAAGTGAAAAATCTAGTGAGTTGCGACCACTAACCTGCATGGCCTCTTGGGCAATGGACGCCATCTGCTCCCTCAGAGTCCCCCAGGGACCTTGCCTCCGGCCGACCTCTCTATGTCGGACAGCACGCTGTCAGCGACGGAGAGCCCCGAGGGCACCTCAAAGCGGAACCCCTTCATCCACCATGATCGGGGAGGGCAGGGTCCGTAGGACTATGCGAGGGAACCTCTTGAGGGCCAGCGGCGGAGGGCTAGTCTCTGCCTCTGAGACCGGGGCCTCCTGCCCCCGAACCCGCTTTCGGCATAGCACTTTGCTGGGCCCCGGGGCACGATCGGCGCTCGAGCGCTGGGGCGAAACAGCTGCTGAGGGAGCCGGGACCAACGTCTAGTGAGAAGAGCTGGCCCCCCAGCCTTCGACCCCTTCTTCGGCTTGCGCATGGCCGCTCGGAGATAGCTCAAGTCCATGGGTTCTGCACAAGGCAAGTTACAATGAAGTTAGAAACATAAACAAAAATAAAAATAGACGCAAGTCCAACAGAATGCCTACGAACTCCTAACTTACCAACGAATTGGGCAGGGCTGAGCCCGGCCCAACTAAGGACCCGCTCGAAAAGTAGCACGTCAGCCCGGGGAATGGGCTCCCACTCTGCCACTCTCAACGCGTCGTGGTCGTTCGACGGGCTTTCCCGCCAGCACCTATCCCTAGACCACTGGGTGGACACGGGCCAATTCTCGCCTTCTGGCGGCCCAATAAAGAAAAACTTCTTCTTCCAATCGTGGATGGAAGAAGGCAAGACGACGACACCCGACCCAGCTGCACTCCCATGTCGTTTCCTAAATGAGAGGTAAACCCACCTCGGGTCGCCCGCGTGAATGCCGGGGTGACTTTTGTAAATGAGAGAGGTGGCAAGGATGGACAAACCGAAGAGGATCATCTGCAGCTTCAAACGGACCAGGAACCCAAGGAGATCCTCCATGAGTTCGGCAATAGCTGGCCCGGGGCTAACCCAAAATAATTTAGCGCTCTAATGACCTCGGGAGAGAAGGGCAGGCGCATTCCGGCCCAAAAGGATTCTAGGTACAAGGCAATCTCTTTACCCCGCACCTGATCCGCCCTCTCTTCTTCCTCGGCCAAACGTAGGGTGTAGCCGGAAGGGATATGGAAACGAGCCCGAGCGGTGGAAAGCTCGTCCTCGTGCCTCACCAAGGAGGACACGCCAGGGGCGTCCGCCACCTCCGCTCGGGGATCCGCCCCTGACACGCGACCCCGAGAAGAAGATCTGACCCTAACTTCCCGAGGGGACTCCGACTCGGTGGAGGAATCCCTAGAATCTACCCCGACTACATCTAAAGACCTCTCAGGGGAAGACATCTAACCTGATGGAGAAGCCCTCGGGAACGCAAAGATCCGACCTAAAGAGGAGAGCGCCGAGCTTATGAGTTCAAGAACGAGGAAGATATGAAGAGAGATGGGCCCTGAAGGAGACCCCACCTTTATTTATAGCCACCGACGTCCTCATCCAACGGCGACGGTCAGCTCCCGCCAAAAACAACTCTTCGCATTCGACGGCCACGATCGCTCCACCTGCTGCACGCACATTGGCCAGACCCCAACAGATACCGGAAGCCTGCGGCCCGCCACGTCAGCTAACCAACGTCCGACACGTGTGCTGTCGCTTCAGCGAAAGTGCGCACGATCCGGTGCACCCTCTTTACTGCAAAAGATCTCGCCCTGATTCGCTGGTATCATCCAGAAAATACAACGGATTGCCCCGGGACACGTCCGACGATATCTTCGAAAAGGAGCTCACCTCGGGTGACCCGGCAGACCACTCTCGACCCGATCCATCAGCTGGTCGGGATGAGAGTGGGGGGTTAATGATGATGCTCAATATCGGTGATCTCCCAGATCATGACACGTGGTAGATGACGTGTCCCAGAGTATGCAGGGAAGGGTCTACCGTGGCCGACCAGGGCGCTCCCATGCCCGTCCTACCACAAAGCTAGCTCACCTCCGAACCCCCAGCACAATTGGCCTCCTCGGCCTCACAGCTCGTCTTCGGGCTACCGCGGAACCAAGATACCTTGGCTCTCCCGCTCGTCCGCGACCTCTCCCGCCAAGGTCATCTTCCTCGGTCTCATCGACCGACCAACGGCACCGCTCACAGGTGCAACCGCCATCCTGTGAATTTCGCCATGCACGAGATATGCGCCGGCCACATCCCACGTTCCATGCCATCACGATCCCCATCAACGAGCCTGTCTCGCCATTAATAGGAGATCCTGCTCATCGCGTGACGTTGGGAGCGTAACGGCCGGCGTGATTCTCGCGCCTGCCTCGCCTGCTGCCACCGCTATATAAACCCCTCCTTCAGACGGTTCAAGTAAGCCATTTTTACTCCACTAAGCCGTTACTCTGCTCGGATCTCTTCTCTAATTTGATCGTCGGAGGGTCCTCGGTGGTGCATCCACCCCGGGACTTCCTTGCAGGTAGCGGCAACAACAACAACCTCAACCCATTGAGATCCACACGCTTCAAGAGCCAGCCTCCAAATCCAATCTCAGCCCTCCATCGCCGCCATCAGCAGATCAACGGAAGGCCACATCTCGGCGCGATCCCGGTCGCATCACCGGGGCTTCCTTTACAGATAGCTCGGCGTCAATACCAACCCATTAAGATCTACACGCTCAATAACTCCCGAACCAAATCTCAACCGTCAAAGACCGCCATCACAGGATCGACGAAAGACAACATCTGAAGAAGATCACAGTCTCCATGGGGACAACAAAATAATCACTGAGGAATGGGACCCACTATGTAAAAAATCACTCAATTAATTTGACTCGTTCTAGAGCTTAATATTTTTGCCAGTTACAGGTCAAAATGAGCGGGCTCCACTTCTGTTTTCGCATGCAAACCATCATGGCTTTTCTATTAGCATATTTGTGCCGTTCTCATGCTTTCATGCATGGTGGTTGGTTGGTTGTGGAGACCGGGAAAACCATTGTTGCTCGTATATTCCGACCGAGAGGGAAATCCGAAAGCCGTCTTTCCGTCTGATTCCAGAGCTTTGGATGATGACGGTGTTGTCGGTAACCGTGAGACAACGCTTCTTGGTGTTTTATTGTGGTTGGTTTTTAATGATCGAAACGGTTGTCTTCTTTACCCAAAGTTTAAAGAATCTTTTCTGGTATCAAAAAACACTAATGCTATGTTGTCCACGCTTAAAAAATGCTTTTGGTCTTGATAAAATATGATTTTTCAATATGGCTCTTTGAATCCTTTGAAGCAAAAACCGCAAAAACCGTTTCGCTCTTCATAAAGCAAATTCTGAACCGTCAAAAATGGTCTTGACCTTCATAATTTTTTTAGGCTTCATAATTAATTGCTCAAATTTACATCTTTATCGCGTTGGTGCAATTGCTTGTTTCATTGTATTAATCTTGTATTGATTTTCACACGATAAAATGCATTAAACGAATCCCGTTTGACTTCTCTTATTATTGTATGTCCGTCCGGCTTAATGAAATTCCCATTTCCATATTCTATGTTTCTAAACAGAGAAGAGATGGTTACATGTTCATGTTTATTCAAAACCGTCTAACACTAACTAATTTCAGTTTTCCCATCGTATGATTCAAACTCATGAAGGAAAAAAAATTCTCATTTTTTCATTAAAGAAACTAAAAAAAAAAGAGAAAAATCCATGTGAGGATTTTAAAGCAAGACCACGCCATGGCATTTTCTCATACATATGTAATTATTTTTATACCTGTCACGCCCCGCTTTCCAAAATCCGGAATGCGGAGAGCGACGAAGGCCAGCCGTGCTACCTACGGTAAGGAATCCTTCCATAGTCACATAAGGCTGTATAGATTAACCTGTCAAAAATAAAATCCAATACCAAAAGGAATAATACCGGTAATCATGCTGCAATAAAACCACAAGAAATACTAAAAATGGGTCCACTAGATAATTGATGCAAAAAGATCCGATACAATAGGTTCGAAAAGAAAACAAGATCCAAAAGAGATACATAAGTCCTAATGTCCCATAAGGGCGCACATGCTAAAAGCTAATTAAAAATGGTGAAAATAGACCTACGCTTACTGGTCTTCAGTAAAGTCCCGGTAGCCGTTCTGATCCTGCTCGGCCTGAAAATCTGTCTCTAAACCTGAGATGGCAAATCTCAGGGATGTCAGAACATCCCAGCAAGTACTCAGCGAATAAAGTATATGTGTAGCATATATGATAACATGAATATATGAATGTAGTGAAGCCAGTGTGCGCAGGCAAAACAGATATATAAATAAATGCATTAACACTTTGAAACATGTATGTAAACAGGTCAAGTCACATCCTACTGGTCACTAAAAGGTAAACTATCATATCGTAAGCTTGAGTGTGTGCGTCAACCTCTACAGGAGTATTCCTAACCCAAGAGTGGTACCCCAGGGGCTAGGAAACACGGGCCCAACTGTGGAATGAACAAGAGACCGCTATAGCTCGGTACGAGCTGTAAACATGAGACCGCTATAGCTCGGTACGAGCTGTAAACATGAGACCGCTATAGCCCGGTACGAGCTATAAACATGATACCGCTATAGCCCAGTACGAGCTGCCGGCATGGGACTCCTGAGATCCTGTTGTACGACACACACTCAAACTACCCCAACACCCATATATTTATAACTATTATGGTAATGACTAGAGCACTAATTAAGAATGCTGAAAAGACAGGAACTTGTGGTATGGTAATTGTATGGAAATAAAACTTGTAAACAGTATAGATTGTGTCATGTCATGTAATGTAGTTCAGCATCCTTATCAGCGATCTCGCCCAAGGAGACTAGAGTAATGAATAGTCAAGACATGTCAGTGGTAATAGTTATCAGATAATAGTAATTGCATAAAGGTGGTGTACAAGCTGGTATGAGTCACAATTGTTATCTTTATCGTTAACCTTAATATGGGTATATTAATCACAATCTGACTAGAAATACATATATGTGAGATAGGTTAACAACTTTCGAACTTTATTTGTAGTTAAAATAAATCTCATTTTAAAACCACACTTACTAATTATTCTCACTTGCTACATAAAAGTTTGCCTATATTTATATGTATGATATAACGAAGAATAGATACTAACACATTTCTCTTTTTGTTCTAACAGTGCAGAATATATATATATATATACATATAACCATAAAGGAAAGCCGATGTACATCGACCAAAAGTAAGCAAGAGTACTTGCCTGGAGGATAAGGATCACGGAAGAACGATGTACGAAGATGCGAGGCACGAACTCAGCTAGGATTCACTTGGGATCAGAGTTATACGCTCATCCTTGCCAGAAGTATACTTCGCTGCAACAAATTTCTCCAGAACTGGATCTATCAAGAGGCCCTCTGAAGGATCAAATTTGGCACCTAGGTTGCTAAGTTTGGCATGAGCTTCAGGAAAATCCTAAAAAAAACACATCTTGATCGTCGGCATATTTCTCAGCATAGACCTTGAAGGATGGATCATCGAATAAAGCAGCATCAGTAGGCAAAACTAGCAGATCTTCATCTTTTGCGTCTTTGATATCCTTGAAATAGCTATTATCAAACTTCAGCCATTGCACAGTCCATGACTGGCCACCAGGGGCCCCGGGTCTATCTTTCGTGTACTTTGTTTCGGGCTTTCCCCAACCACTTCGTTTTGGTGTAGACCTTCCCAGTGTGTGCGCACCAGATAATGCAACTATTTCCTGGTCATTAAGCCCCATTCTGTAGAATACATCTCGTAAATGTGCAGCAGGCGAAGGTGGGCCAGCATCAGGGAGTTTTCCCTCTTCTGGACACTGCTTAGGTCCAGAAACATCCACTCTTCCATACTTCGTAGGGATCCTTAGGCCGCCAGCCTCCTCTGTAGATGTATCACTTGCTAACTGAAACAAATCAGCATAAGTAAAACCCGCAGCATAAGTAAAACCCGGATACTTGTCCTTGATAGGTTGAATAAGTTTTAAAGCATTAACAAGACCGGCATTGGCTGCATGCTTCAATTCTATCTCAAATCGCAGACTTCTATTAGCTCCTCCTCTTTGGGGCCACTCTTCAATGTTCTTTCCATATGTACCAGCATCATGGCATCCGAGGCGAACCAAAATAGGATGACAAAACTTCGTCTTCAGAAGCTCCTTAATCTCCTCTCTCGCGCTCCTCAGCTGAGCCACATCTGACGCCGCACACGTGGCGTACATCGCTCCGCTCCCCCCTCGCATCACCATTCTCTCAGAGAGTCGCAGAGGGTTGAGAGAGATCACCGACGACGATCGTAGGCTGAGGGCGAGGCGTTGAGGAGAGGAGAAGAGGGGCAGAGGGGAGCAGGATCTGGTCACCTCAAGCTTCGACGAGGAGGGCACAAGGCAAGCGCCAATGGCCGCCATTGATGAGAGGTCGCAGCAGCAGCAGGAGCAGAAAAGAGAAACCTAAAGAGAAAGAGAGCGAGGAGAGAGGGAGAAGAGGTGGTCAAGGAGGATCGGAGACGGTGGAGGCAACGACGACGAGCGCGAGGCGAGGGCAGAGGCGACGACGAGGGCAAAGGCTCTGGGTTCGGGTGTTGGGTTGTTGCGGTTCACGTCGTCGGGGATGAAAGGGAGAGAGGTGAGGTTGAAGTGGTGGTCGAGGAGGAGAGGAAAATAAGGGTGATGGGCGAAGGTGAGGTTTGCTACGGCGACGCGAGAAGAATGTGTGGGCTAGGGTTTGGGTCCTCGCGAGACGTGGGAAGAAAAAGAGAAGTGAGGAGAGAGAGAGGTTGAGTTGTAAATATAATAGGTTTATAAAAAATATAATATGTTATATAGGTAATATATAGAGAGAGGAGAGAGACAGACAGGTGAGGAAAGAGAGAGATATGTAAAAATATATTTTAGTTAAAAATATTTAGTATATATATTCGTATATAATATATGTGCTGAAGTTTAGTTTAGGATTTAAAAGATTTAAAAATATATTTGGTTTGGTAAAATTATTTAGTTTGGTAAAATTTTAAATGGATAAAAGTATAACATAATATTAGTTTGTTTAAAATATGATTGAGGATATTAGAATATAATATTAATAAAACTTGAGTTTTAGGCTAAATACAAAATAGTCCAAAAGACGTCCGGGTCGGGTCTAAAATTACTGTTTAAAAAATACGGATAATATACGTGTCAGCCAAAACACAAAAACGAATTAAAACAGGAAATAGTCACAAGAAAATAATGAAAGAGAATATGGTATAACTGAACTAGGGTGTTACAATACGCTTAAACAATTTTCAAAATATCTTCTTTTTGAGAAACGAAAAAACTTACTTAAAAGATTCTTGAACTGATGACGATTAAGAAAACATACAAAAATCATGACACAGGATGATTTTTACTCATCACAGGCCCACAAGTTACTAGTTGACCATAATGATAAAGCTTCCTAATTCATGCCAAAGGCATGAAGTTGTCCGATGCAGCTCGCACAATATTCTTTCCAAATCTTAGGTTCTGTTTTTGCTGTAATTAATTTTGTTTTTCAAATAGAAAAATGACATACACGGAGTCGCTAGTTTAAATAATCATCGCAACACTATGCACGTCATTGATCGCTGTCACCAAATTAAATTTGCAGAAAAGTACTCACGCGTCTTTCCAAGTCGGCCCCCTCCCTCCCCCTTTGAATTAAATTTCTTTCTTTCTTTTAATAACTAAAAATTACAAAAATACCTTTTTAAAAAAAAATCCATTTTAAGACCCACGAACTATTCCATATGTGGGCCCCACATGTCAGTTTCATGTCCAATTCGCATTTTGCATCCTAATTAATTTACAATTTAAACCCTTACATTTATTTAATAATTTATGAAAAAAGAGAGAGAAAAAAAGAGTGAAACAGTGAATACGAAAAAGCTGGCGCTCACAGTCCCATCAGCGCCGAAGAGCTCGTCAAATAGAAATCGTAGAGAGAGAAACAAACAGAACAAGCGAATCGAAGAGAGAGAAAGAGAGGAGAGAGAGAGAGAGAGGCCAGAAAAACCCAAACCCTAGTTCCCCTCGGCCATGGAGGAGCTGCGGAGCTCCCGACGACCGGCGAAGTCCTCTTACGCCGACATCTTCGGCGGAGCTCCGAAGAGCTCCGCCTCTTTCGCGGCGAGATCCGACGACTACGCTGAGATCTTCGGAGGAATCGCCGCCACCTCTTGCTCCATTCCCTTCCTCTATCTCCCGCCTTCGATCGAGGGTTGCGATACTGGGCTGTTCGATTACTCGGAGATCTTTGGGGGTTTTAATGCTGGAGATTTCGCTGTTGACTATAAGGAGCTGTTTTCCAAGGAGGAGAGGAAGGGGACAGCGGAGATCAGCTCAGCTTCTTCGAATGGAAGGTTTGATTTCTGAGGATTTAGATTTGTTGCTTTTGGATTTGGACCATGCTTTCGAATATTGAGATTTTAATAAGAGGCTTAGGTTGTTTTGCTTGTGATACAAGGTATTGTCGGTGAGAAGCGTAGCATAATGGGATTTTTGAAGAGTAGGTATTTGCGAAAAAAAGTGAGCTTTTGTCAATTTGGGGTTTTGAAGAGCGGGTCAACCGTTGGGGTCTAATTGGAGCTACGCTTGAGTATTTTGAAGGCAAGCAAAGCAAGAATGTTTGAGGCCCTGCTTGGGTTTGGAGTTATAGGATAACTGGAGTTTTAAGGGTCTTGACTCCTCTTAAAAAATTACTTTTGATATCCTATCTTAACTTCAGAAGGGTCTTTTCCTTTGCTTCCTTTAGAGTTAAGGATAAACGAGATTGGAGTGGAATTTAGATAACCCCACTCAAACTTTGGACCCAACTGGAGATAGGAATTAGACTCTAAAAAACTAAAGTTATGCTAACTTAACCTCATAGCCGAGGAGAAAATGAAGGTTTCTAAAAATGTCGAGTTTCTGTATGGTTTATTCTTTTAGTTTAATTCCTTTTTAAGTTCAATATATCGTTCAGATCTTCCCGCTGTTAATTTTACTTATCTGTATGAAATGTCAATTAATTTATAAAAAGATCAGGTGGATAACGAGCTTTTGTAATCGCCATCTTGAAGTGATTCAAAGTTATTATAGCGGGCATTTTTTGTCGTTTGTTGCCGAATTTAATTTTTGATGATTGGGCAAGCCCTGATTGTGCATTGAAGTCAGCGAATCATTTGTGCTGTTGAAGTGTATCTGCCTGATTTCGCTAAGGCATCGTGGTATCCAGCTACTCTTCTATATTTGTGGAGAAAAAGAAAGTTATTAATGTCCTTCACTACGCTTGCAAACAACCTGACGCGTGCATGACGTAAATTCATCATATCTGCGACCCTTTCAATCCTCTTTAGGTCATTTGTCATATACTTTCATTATTAATTCCCTTAAAAGTTCAAACCCTATAGGCTCCATATCTACTACATTAGGTTAACACGACACGTAATAAATTTTTGTCTCGGACTTTCCCAGCATTTATGGAAACTATCTTGGCTTGGGAAATGCTCCCTCTTATATTCTTCCTGATCAAGAATGTCAAAGTCATTCATGAGACGTAGGTATCAATAGATCTCTAGCATGTGATCTGGAGAGCTGTGGTGCTGGTGGTTTTCAATTACTATGAGAACTTTGGGGGTTTTGGTGGCGGAGCTATGGTGTTGGTCATAAGAAAGGAACAGCAAGAATACATATAAGAATTTGGCATAGTTGAATAGAAGATGCCTTTCATTGGCTTGATTTCTTGATATCCCCGTTTCCTATATCGCTACAGATAAGGATTATTTTCATGTTAATTTCTACCATACATTAAGAGAGTTAAACTTGAAGAAGATTAGGTTCTTTGTTGTTGATAAAAGCTTTTGATTGTGAAGTGTGAACAATATGTGAAGACAATATTCTGAACAGAGAGTATATACAAGAAAGTAAACTATTGTCCAATTAAGATTTTGAAGACCGGGTTAACAATTGGGCTCATAAAATGTAAACAACCCTCAAGAACTAATTAAGATCCAAGGCTTATGCTAGGCTCAAATTTGCTTCCTCTTTTAAGTCTTCTGTTAAGGTGTGACCATCTTTCAGAGCTAGTAAGCTCTGTATTATATTGTTCCGTATGAAATGGGGATTAAATGGGGTTAACAAGTCCACATAGTAGTTGCTTTTGTTGATTGAGTTAATGATACAATTGGACTATTACTGGGAAAACAATCATTCTGTTTTTCCTACCCTTTGGTGTCCAAGAATGACTGAAAGAGGGAAAGCTCATTACGTTTGAGATATTGCCAATAATGTTGTCTGTTGGGTTTGAAAATGCATGTCCTAAACCTATCAGTTATTATAACCATTTCAACCCTCTTTTAGCTCTTATGTCATCTAATTGTCATCCGTAGTTGCGGTAAATCCCATAACAAAAAGATTGATGTTAAGCTTCATCTTCCTTTTATCATTATTTCTTGAAAGTGATCAGAATCCTATGGAGTCTTGATCTTTCCACTATACACATTATTTCCATTATACACATTCTTGACGAGTGATTCATGCCCATGTACAAAGGCCTTGTAGATCAGCATATTTGGTCTATACAGCTTTGCAGTGTGGCCAAATTTTTCTCCTATTGCCATTTTTGGTCCTACAGAACAATGTGCTTTGCTAATCATAATACTCCTCAACTCATATATCCGGATAAACTCCTTTAAAAATCAAGAGGCCCAGGCGAAGCCGATATGGTATCTGCAAAGCAAGATGGATATTGGCATGCTGATGACCGAGACATCTATATTCACCATGTATATTTAGCAGTGTGATCTCCCATCTGGTCTTTATTGTGAGTTGTGAACTCATTCTTTTCCATACCACATTTCCCACCTTTTATTGCATTCTACTTATCCAATTAAATTTGTTTGATGTTTATTTATACCAGATATGGTAGCTTGTAATACATGAAACTGTTAAATGGTGCATTATGCCCTACATCTTTTTACTGTTCAGTCAAGTGATTGTGTTTTTAAATTACCATTTTATGTTCCATCATATGTGAAAATTACTAGAAATCTGCCTAATAATGTTTGTAATCTTTTTATTTGTTTGTAGTATCGGAATGGATGCAAATTTTGGCCAGACGGTCGGAGCTTCAGATCTCTGTCCTGAAGGTGCCAGCGAAGACTATGGATCATGTTCAGAGAAGAATAAGTTATCATCAAGCTCCAACGACTCAGATGACGGCTCAAAGCAATTCAGCATGTCATATCATAGGACAAGCCGCGGTAGCATAGAGGATGTGATATCTGGGAAGACACACATAACCCAGCTTCATGCAGTTCCGGGCTACACCTTTATGGATAACTCAGGCGCCTCAAAGGATTTCATCCACAATGCAAGTTCTAATGGGAGATTGAATGATGCAGAACAAGAAAAAACACTCGCCTCTTCTGTGGATAAAATAAAGAGCAATGGAGCTGACATTAAAACCATTGAGAAAGAGTTCAATAGCAAGCATGCAGCCTCAGAAGTTGATCCTGGGCATATGAAGCACCACTCACGCTCGTCCAGCAATTATTCTGTCTCTAGTGGAGATATACCTTGTCCTGATGTTACATATGTAGGTATATCTGACATCAACCTTCGCACAAAACCATCCAGAATGCCGCCACCTTCAAGAGCACCGCCAAAAATAATTAGTAAGCAAGAAAATACCAAGACAAATATGTACAGAAGTTCCAAGGGAGATCAAGAAAAAGAAAGTCCAATGAAATCTTCATGGAGTCAGAAAATACACTACCGCATAGGTGATTCCAAAAGCCATGGGCTTCAGGGGGTTGCAAATGACAGTTCCTCTTCTTTCCTTGATGTGGAGATAGATGCTAGTTCAGCACTTGCAGCTTCTGCTGCTGCTATGAAAGAAGCAATGGAACAAGCTCAGGCTCGATTGAAGAGCGCAAAGGAACTAATGGAAAGAAAGCGAGATAACCTTCCGGGACGTAAGAAGCGGAGTAACAAAGACAGCGCCAAATTTGATGAAAGGAAGGAGGTTAAAACTTTTGACATAGGGAAAAATTTCAGTGAAGCGACGACCAAGAAACCCTTGCTAAAAGAGGATAAGGAAACAAACGAATTTGCTATAGATAACATGCAAGAAGCAACAAAAGCAGGCAAAGCGGCACCTGATCATGAAGAGAAGGAAAGAAGTCTAACATCTGAAGATGGCCAACAAACGAGGTTAGGGAATGCATTGAACTCATCTCAGATGCGCTATACATCAGAGGAGGTTTCTGGGGAGTGGAAAACCGAGAAACAATTCTATGAGCTGATAAATAATGGGAGGAGGTTTGGAGCAGTCAAAGAGCCTTTCAAGCTAGAAAATGTTGAGAAGAAACTGAAGCCAGAGACAAAAATCAACGACAATGTGGTAACTTATTCTGAATTGACCGAAATAGCCTGTGAATGTAATGGGGCAGAAAATCTGGATAAAGATAACAAAACTATTGACAGGGATGAAACCATTGACAACCCAGAAGCTTGTAATGTGATTCGCAAGGCAAAAATCAGAAAAGGAGAAGACAAAACTTCAGACTCATTTATGCTGAAAGAACACAAATTAGTGGATTCCCTTACTTCTCATCACGAAGTCCAAGCAGCTCAAGAGACCCTTGTCAGCGGAGAGGAGCTAAAGAAACCAAATGCTGCCCAGGGGGTTCCTTGTGGCGAGTATAAAATTAACATGGAATCAAATAATGCATCTATATTAAAAAGGGTATATCATGATGATGATGAAAATAGGAAGGCGCGCACAGCTAAAGAGGCTTGTGAACATGCTGATAACAAAGACTTTAGTGAACCTTATGTGTCCTCTGTGTCCAATGAAAGTGAGAAGCTCAAAATGTTCTCCGGTACATGTCTGCAGCATGAAAACAAGAATGATATTGAAGTTGACCCTGAAATACCAGTGAGAGAAGCAGTGGAGGAACTGGTTGCACCTGAAGAGGTGCAACTTGAATCCTGCCACAAAGAAAGTGAGTATCTGAGGGGAAATGGTAAACTTGAATCCTGCCATGAGGAAAGTGCGTATAAAATTAAAAGCGCTAGTTCGGTCAGTGAGCATGAGGAAAGTGCGGCGAGTGGAGCACAAGCATCTTGCATGCCGGTGGAAAATGATGTGAAAAGTGAAGTGGCTCAAGATAGCAATGAAGTGAAAGAGAACTCCGAAGAACTCAAACCAGCACCATGCACCATTGGGCATGGAGTAACCGAGGAAAAAATGAACCTTGCAGAAGAGCCCTGCTGGCCAGACTACAATGAGATGGAAACAAGAGAAACTAAGCATGAAGTTCACAAAAACAGGAAGAAACAAGATGCAGAACAGTCACCTACAGCGGTGAAAAACACTTTGGAGACGGAAGTTTTGAGAGGTGATCATTCAGAGACTAAAGATGTAATGTTTAAGGAAGGTAACAGACCCCTTGGTTCAGATGATACACCCAGAATTGATACCCCTCAAGAGATCCAGCACAGGCTTGAAAAAAATGATTCACGAGATGCTCAGCAAGGATCTAGGCCTGAAAACAAAAATATGGAAGATGCAGCCCAAGAAGTTTACCAGAAGTCACGAAGTTCATCTCCTGATACTAAAGAAACTGCAGAGACTGTGGTGACTGAAAAGTTTAATCCTGATGTGCTTAAAAGAGAAACATTAGACTGTGAGAGAACAATGGAAAAAGAAAGAGAACATGAAAAAGAACAGGCAAGAAAGGCAGAGGAAGAGAAAGAGAGAGAAAGGGAAAGAGAAAAAGACAGACTTGCTGTTGAAAGAGCAACTCGTGAAGCACATGAAAGGGCTGCCAGGGAAAGGGCGGAAAGAATTGCAGTGGAAAGGGTCACTGCTGAAGCTCGGCAAAGAGCACTTACAGAATCCCGGGAGAAAGCAGAAAAGGCTGCTGCTGAAGCTTTGGAGAAGTCATTAGCTGAAAAAGCTTTGAAGGAAGCTAAATTGAGGGCAGAGCGTGCTGCAGTTGAGCGAGCCCTAGCCGAGGCTCGAGAGCGTGCTGTAGAAAAACTGCTTGCTGATAAAGCTGCTGCAGATTCAAGACAACGCACGGAAAGACTCAACACTGTTTCCCGGGACAAGATCAGGAAAGACAATGAAGCAGGAGAATACTTTCGGGCCAGTGACAAAGATGATATAGAGATAAAGCTAAAGGCGTCTTCTTCTGTGAGTTGGAAAGCCAAATTTGAAGTTTCATATCACATGTCCTCTTAATATAACTATTTCCAATACTAAATAATAGTTGGTCGTGCAGGATGTTTTACATGATGAAAGGTTTCAAAATGCAGGCCCTTCAGGCAGTTCTCAAAGATACACAGAATTTTCTGCTCATGGTATTATTTGATTCTTTACATCGTTCCTTTCTCCTTTTTGAGCAATTCATTATTCCTCCATGGTATCTTAATCTTTGTGATGTTAAGAAATGATGTATGTACATTATTCCTATTACTTAGAAATAAAGCTTACAAATTTTAAATGCAGGTGAGGTTGAATCTCCTTTAAGGTGTAAAGCAAGGCTTGAGAGGCATCAACGCACCGTGGAGCGTGCGGTAGTTTGAAGTTCAAACGCTTTAATGATTTCAAGGCAACATTACTTGGTCCTACTGACCTTTTCTGATTATTTGTGTTTTGTGTTCTAGGCGAAAGCTCTTGCAGAGAAGAATATGCGTGATATTCTTGCTCAAAGAGAACAAGCGGAGAGAAATGTAAGACCATATCACAAGAGTATAGAATCTTTTTGAGTATGCTCTCTTATCTGATCCTTGATCAAACTGTGGCTGCAGAGATTAGCAGAATCACTGGATGCTGATGTCAGGAGGTGGTCAACAGGGAAGGAAGGGAATTTGAGGGCCTTGTTATCAACACTGCAATATGTATGTATTCTAATTTATTGATTTTCTTATGCTCCTACTTGTTATTATGTAGACTTTGCTGTAGACAATATCCAAATATATGCCCCATATAAAGGTGCATATGGATACAATTGGTGCTAGTCCATCTGAATGCACAATGCATGTTCTGTCCTAATGCATTTAGACCAAAGCATATTCAGGGTACATACATTATATTCAGTTCACATCCAATTAGAGTAAGAGGATTTATGTTACATCTGCTATGCATCACATAACATTATAGTTACAAGCTGACATGATTTTATATATTTTCCTGTAACCTCTAAAATTGGACTTAGATTCCAGGTTGACCATGTTGATACTAAAAATGTGATTTTCTTTCCAATCATTATGCATGTTATTAATATCTTTTCTATTAGTATTTGATCCATGCTCGGATTTGTTTCTGTCAAATATAGACATCGAATTCAACTGCTATTCCATATCAGCTTGTAGAAAGCATATATGAATATGGTACCTGCATTCACTCCATATCCACTCTTTACACCCCCACCATCAAGCGGATTTGCACCTTGCTGTTCTGCTTTGGCTGAACCTTTTTAGCCCTTGCAAACCCATCCCCTTTTTTCAGCTTCCACAACGCCAAGTTCCTCCTGAATATTTGTGCTAGTCTATGACTCATACTTTATTTTTGGCAATTGTTTCTGCCATCCCCTATTTCTTGGCAGTTGCAATTTGGAATCATATTCATTGGTGATAAATGTTAATGAACGCTACTTAGAGCTATAAGTTTTTGTGAGTCCTAGATTGTTAACTTCAACTTTTCTACTCAATTGGCAGATCCTTGGCCCTGAAAGTGGTTGGCAGCCAATACCTTTAACAGATGTCATTACCGCTGCTGCCGTTAAAAAGGCTTATAGGAAGGCTACCCTTTATGTTCATCCTGACAAACTGCAGCAACGGGGAGCCAGCATACAACAGAAGTACATCTGCGAGAAAGTATTTGATCTTCTTAAGGTATGTTCTCCTTTGTATTACCCCACAATATGACTCTTGGGTGTGGATTCAGACAAAATAATAGTTAGTTGAATTCAAACCAAACCCAATCAAGTCATGTAGCTCTTTGCTATGAACAGCCTCACAAATTAGGCATCGAAACCAGAGCTTGTAAATCTTGAAGACAATATTTTCTATTTGTTATATACGTTTATACACATGAATTCATACTCAAAAGTAAGTCGCATTCTGGAAACTTGAGAACTTCAATTTTATCTTCCTTTGTTCATCTTTTCATGATCACTGGTAATAGGACCCCGAAAAATTCTTGTATCATTGAGATAACATCGTACAGTTATAGCTTCCATACAAACATCTTACAAAGGTTTGTTCTTGATGCAGGAGGCATGGAATAGATTTAATTCAGGAGATGACAGATAACATGGATTGTAAATTACTATCTGGTATGTGTTGTAATTCTAAATTAAGAATATTTAGTTGTAACTGACCAACTATTTAATGAGTATTCTTTTGCATTCTGTAAATGTGAATTATTCCATTCTCATTTTGATGATCTTCCAGGAACATTTTTATTATTTAACACATTATTTCTGCAATTACAAATACGTAATTCTTTTCATAGAATTTTTTTTACTTTTATACTCATTGTCAAGCAAATAGTGCTGCTCCTGTTATTCTATCTGCTACATTTGTTTCATCGGTAATCCTGCATTTTATATTATTTGACATATATTAGTATTTACATTTATCGAACTCAACAAAAATGAACGAAAATTTTGTCATGGACCATCCCATTGAGGTAAATCGCATATAGTCTAACCCAAGTAACTACATCTATACATACAGAATATTCCTCAAATCAATGCATACAAAATATTAAAATAAGGTACTTCAGAAAGAAAGATTTTCTAAGCAAGGGATTTAGCAAAATTGATTTTATAAAATGGCTATTTAACTTCCCTACACATAACAACACTGCTGAATACTCAGCTCTGATTTATTACAAGTACAGCTTGAGCCTAGTAGTAAAAGTATAGCATGCTGCATGCTGATAACATTGGAAACAAGGAAATCATATATTACAAAGGCTTAAAAGCCAACTAGTACAAATATAGCATGTTGATAATTGTGGAGACAAGCAGAACAAATCATACAGAGGCATAAAAAAGACGCAAGTGGCAAACTCCAATCTTCATTCAATAATATTAAAGACAATCCACTTTCATTCTGTTATATATTTAGTTTAACACATGAAAAATTACAAATAAATATTTTATTTTAAGGCCGGACTAATAATATATAGCAAAGCCATAATCATCCTTGAACAATAAGAAAATGCATCCAACATCCATCAACTTAATTCTTGCCATAAGCTCGGAATAGTACTGGGGTTCACCATATCCTAGTGTGTAGCGATAGGAACCCTCTCCTCTGATCCGTCTCTATTAACTTTAGTCACAATAGCTTGTTCTACAATAATTTTAGCCACAGCAGTTTGTTCTTCTACCAGTTCAGGAACTTCCTCTGCTGTTTTGAGAGGTATGAGCTTCTTCTCTATGCATGACTTGATGGCTTCATCAAACATTTCCTCCATACTGTACTTGAACCTGAAACCAAGCTGTAAGAGCTTCTTTGAAGAGAAGTGCACTGGTGGAATTTTCTCATCAATGCCTTTAAACCTGATGACATCTCTCTCTTATAAATATAGATTTTCTTCTCTGAATCAGAAATACGAAAAAAATTAGAAGAGCTTGCTTACTTTTGGGGGATGTCGTACTGAGGATACTTCTCTCTTAACATCTTTGCTATATCATAAATGGTAGGATCATTAGAAGAACATATGTATCTTCCTTTTGCTTTTGGGTGGTTTAGGAGTAGAATGTGGGCATCACATAAGTCATCTAAGTGAACAAGTTGAGCTTGCTTTATTATTGAATAGTGAGCTTTATTTCCTGCCATAAGTCAATTGCCTTTCAGACTTTCTAAGGATGGACTTGAAATAGAAATATATGGTGATAGATTATGACGAGATTTTAAAGGCGAAACGATACCTGTGATCAATGATAATGCAGTGATCATACTTGGTGGCATGGTTGAGGTGATGAAGGGACCCACCACCAATGTAGGTATGATAGTAATTAGGTCAAGGCCATTCTCTCTTGCAAAATCCCATGCAGCTTTCTCAGCAAGAGATTTTGATACAAAATACATCTGCATCAATATGATATGATCAGGACAAGATTTGATCAAGTACCTTTGTGTGTATCTTATGTTTAATCACATCACATTTGATGATTCTTGCACCTAAAGCATGCTAATATATATCTGATGCGTAAATTATATCTCTGGAGACATGATCAGATATGAGGTAGTCGGAGCGGGATTTGTGATCTAGACTAGGTTTGCTCCTACGTATTTGATCACACAAGATAGTTTGCTGAGGTCCATAATTTCATATAATATCTATAAGGTGGCCAGCATGGCATGTGCGTGCGCGTGCGTTCCTTCATACACGAAAGGAGAGAGTACAAAAATTCATATTAAGTCGAATTATAAAAAAAAACATCAAGAAGTTGGATCTAGAATGGTCAAGATAAATTTTTGGATCTAATTTCATTGAGTTTTTATAGTAACAAACATACCCATCCTGTCATCTTGACGCGCCTACAAAACTCAAGGTCACTCCATGAGTCTTCATTATACTCGGGCTTCTGATGTTCTTCCACATTTACAGTTCCTGCTGATGATGTGTAGATAACTCTTTTGACTGTCCCTGCTTTCTTACACGACTTCATAATGCCTAACATTCCTTCTATTGTAGGCTTTATCACTTCATTCTGCATATTTATGTTGGGATTACATACATTAGAAATCGAACCATGAACATTAGAAATTGGTTCATCAAATACAGTGGCTCGTCATCGGTGATTGGGATAAAGGCTCAGTTGTAGTAGTAGTAGTAGTTGTTGCTGCGTGCAGCTTCAATTATTATACTTATATATATGTTGCGTGGTTTGGTTGAATTTAATCTGTCTATATTTTGGGAGAACCAATGTTCAATAAGTTGCAGTCCTTGGATGTCCATTTTACTTTTCTATTGTATAATTTCACTACAGTCATGTGGTTAAACTCCGCTTTTCTATGGGGATAAAATCAGTTTTTATGAGCATAGCATTATAGGTTACCTGCAATTCATTTAGTAGCATGTTTAAATCCATGAGTTTACATCTTTTGCTCCATTAGACCTTAGACTTAATTGTTTGTTCTTTTTAAAATTTATGCGAAACAAGAATTTACTTCAGGATCTTTGGAATCGAAATCCATCGGAGTTGCGACATGGAACACCCCAGTGCTTCCATTAATGGCCTCGTCGAAGCTTCCTTCATCGTTGAGGTTGGCTTTCCAAATTGTCAACCGTTTTTCTGCTCCAGGAAGATCTAGCAGGGGCTTGGTCTTTTTCATGTTAGCTGCAAAATGTATATTATCATCATCTTAATTTATTGATTAAATTGACTATAGTAGGTCATTTAGTCCCAATTGGTATTGTGATGTATGAGACTATAATAAGTATTTGGAGAGAATTCTGATTTTCAGCAAGTATTGCTTACATGGATTTCGTAGAGTTGCCCGAACAGTGTAGCCATGTTGGAGGAGCTTCATGACCAGCCACGAACCTATGTAGCCGCCAGCCCCCGTCACCACCACCGGCCCCTTCATCTCCCCAGAGTCCCTGGCGATTGCTACTGACATTTTTATCTCTCTTGTTTCTTGGTTCAAGTATTGCTATGCTCGCTGCTCAAAATCTGAAACAGGCCGTTTTCCTCATGGAGAATGTTGTATATGCTTGTGTTTATATATTAGTAGTCATAGTTTTAGATGAAGGCAGTAGTCAATGATTTAGCAGTGTTCTAATTGGAGAGCAGCACATGCAACCAACTTTCAAACGGAATTGTTCCATGTGTTGGATGGAACGGTTCCATAACCACCATTCCAATTCCAACGTGGCCTCAACCGGATGGTGGGTCGCTGCTATTATTTTGATCCATGCTGATCCTGCTACTGAATTAGGATAAAATAGGGGGCCTATAGGTTTTGTGTTGGCTTTTTATATCTGATGTGAGGCTAGGATCTCATAATAGCAAGTCTCCAAGTGCATCTCAACCAATCTAAATTATATATTTTTTTCATACAACAGTCTTAATTTCACAGACTTACAACTAATTATTTTGAGATTTCATTAATACTGTAAACTTTGTAGCACTGCACATATTAGTCTATATGGTTCAGAGTTAGATATAGGAAGAAATAACTCATACACGTTCCAATGGGGGTTAGATGAGGATAGGTAGCTGGAATTGGTAGTCCCCATTTGGAGGCTCTGCTTCTTGCAATGTTTACTGATCATGGGAAATAAATAGATTGATGAGCACAATTTATGTATCTGTGATGAAGTTCTCTTCAATTAATAAGCATGTAGGGATGCATGTGAAAAAAATATGAGAGAGCGACTATTAATGGCTTTTTTCTCTTTAAATTGATATCGGAAGCACCACTTTAAATTGATATCGGAAGCGCCATGTGCCCTCCTCCATGGGTTTGCATTATAATAGATGGGTTTGCGTTATAATAGTAAAGATAATCATAATAGTAAAGATAATCATTTGATCTTTAAATTTATATAAAATTTTCAAACATGCTATGTAAGCTTCAGGCATTAATGGTTGATGCATGATACCGTTTTATATTAACAGATTAACAGAACAATTTCATATGATATCCTTCATGGATATGTTGTCTAACATCTATGATATAATTCTTGATATCATGTGAAATTTCACATGATGTTGCTCTTGACAAAGAACGTGCAAGGAAAATGATTTGGCAAAAGTTTGAGATAAGCACTACAAGATTTTGTAGTTTTGGATCCATCGAGTTCAATATTCATTTAGAGTGATGACCTCATGTAAATAAAAAGTGTTTGTAATTGCGGTTTATACGTTCAACGTAAGTTAGTGGACGACGGGTTCGAATTTTTTGTAATATCGTTCAATATAGTCGTTTTCAAGCACATAAGACAAAAGTTATATTCTATCCATAAAACACGGCATACATGAGCTAGTTGCCATGTGTGTAACTCAAACAATAACTCGAAATAACCCAAATAAACCTAAAATTGGAGATAATGGAGTGAAGCCTCTTTCTCTCTCCCTCGCGCGCGCTCATGGAGCTGGCTCTCAATTTCTCTGCAACACTCCCTTCATCATCTTCATCATCAAGAGAAAGATCAAGAACCCTAATCCCCTCTTCACCCACCGCTTCTTCTCGCTTCGTCTCCTTCTCTTCTTCTCGCTCTTCGAAGTTCAAGTTCCGACCTTGTGTCGCGAAACCTAGGGCAAGTGCCCTCGCCAATGTCACGAACCCAATGGAACAAGAAGAAGATGAAGATGAAGAGGACGAAGGTTTTGATTCCCAATCCTCTTCTGCTTCGTCTTCTTCGTTTCTCTCTCTTAGCGAGAAGCCTGATAGGACCCTTGCCTTGCTCGACGACTACGAATTGGAGGAGCTCGACTCGCAGAATTGTACCGACCCTAATCATCGAAGTGGTGAGTGAGCCCTTTTTCTCTTCAGTGCTACTTATTTAGCTATTTTTTTGGGGATATCTTGAGAATTGCAATGTGGATTTTAGGGCACAATATCGTAAAATTATATAGACTTTTTGATTACGGGTCGTTGGCGAACCGAATTGTCGTGAAATTGTAATGAGTTTCTGTTAATTAGTGAACTGAATTGTTGAAAGGATATAGACAAGCTGGAAAAAAAAAAGCTTCTTTTTTGATGGGTAAAGATGTGGATTAGGATGGATGTTGCATTGTTGCTTAATTGTAAAATTTACTATCTTATTACGTAACTTGGATGTGTCTTCAAACCCTTTAATTTCAAAAACAAAGAAAGGAGGAGGGCGAAAATAAACCCTCTGTTTCACAATGTAAGTCCATTTTTGCTTTTGCACACATATTAGGAGGAGATTGAATTTTCTTCAATCTATAAATTATCTAAAAGTAGATTTCCCATTTTAACCCTATCATCATGACTTATTTTTAATCAACATGAGAGACTAAGTGATGGTTAGTTTAGTAATTGTGGCACTAAAAGTGCATTGGTAACCAAAGATTTTTATTCGCAGTGCAAAAGGGCTTACATTAGATGTAAAAAAACGAAGCAAAAATGGACTTACATTGTGAAACGGAGGTAGCATATAATATCTTAGCTGGACTTCTGGTTTGTCTAGGAAAGAGAAGAGTTTATAGAGAAGAAAAATTGACTATAGGAAACATGTTCCTTCTTCTATAGTTGACAAGGCTGTTGGAGGAAACATGTTTGGGAGACGAACATTTTCACAATGAATACCGATGAATAAATCTGGAGTATGTCAAAATCATTGCTTTTTCTGTGAAAATGTGTATTTGTCCCGAAAGCTGTACTACCAAGATTATGTCGTCATGTTATGTTGTTCAACTTATTTAATCTATCTGGCTGAATCCAATGTCTCTTCGTTTTCATATAGGAAGGCATTTTCATTGTAGTTTGTCAATTTGCTTATTGTGTTTTCATCGAGATTGTATGTTATCTGCACTTTGTCCTCTTATCTCGTCTCGTCTCTTCTCTTCTCTTCTCTTACCTATTCCTAGTATCCAGACCTAGCCTCAAAACTTGACCCAGGTGTTATAGCTGACTGTTCACCTGGAATGAATGCTGTCAATTACTATGAGCAGTGGATGTATACAAGAAATGACCTAAATCTATCTAGCAAAGTACAAAATCAAAATCAAAATCAATAAAATGATTGAGATGGGCGAGCACACAATGCTATAGGAGATTAATCACTGAAGGTGAACCCACGACATCAAAGAACACCCCTTTTTAATGACCTCTCCATCTAATTGTCTCATGTTCCCGTAAAGATCTGGTGCATATTATATGTATCGAGTCTAATGAAGAGTTCTTGTGTCTGAGCATCGGTTCTTTGTTAACTAGTTGCAGCTGTACTTTATAAATGATGTTTACACAGGTGAATAATTTTATCTTCTGCTGCGTTATGCCATGAGATCTCTTTTCTTTTCATTGTTTTCTTACAGAAACAGTTATGAAAAGTAATGTGGTGGCTATTCTACGAGTGTTGTCACAGTGCAAATCGTTTATCTCATTCTTGCGGCTTCTGCCATTTTCACTTCTTCACCGAGAAACTTAGAGTTAGATGTTTTTATTCATTCATGTTTAACTGATGTGAAACAATAAATGCAGGATATGTTGCTGTCTTGGGCAAGCCAAATGTTGGAAAGAGCACTCTTTCAAACCAAATGGTAGGTCAAAAGCTCTCGATTGTTACAGACAAACCTCAAACCACACGGCATCGTATTCTCGGTATATGTTCAAGCCCTGAATATCAGGTATTATTCGTTCTGTGTTTTGAATTTGAAATTTAAAAAAAATAATGAATGCAATAGTAAAAGCAATGAGTCACTACCGTGTTTTTATTGGTTATAACATCTGAATTATTGGTTAGTTTACAGATGATACTATACGATACGCCTGGTGTCATTGAAAAGAAAATGCACAAGCTGGACTCTATGATGATGAATAATGTTCGAAGTGCTGGTGTTAATGCAGACTGCGTGCTCGTTGTTGTTGATGCTAGTAAAGTGCCTCAGAAGGTATTACTGGCAATTTTGGATTGTTTATTTGAATCATTTGGTGCCTTGCTGACCTATTCATTTTAGATTGATGAAGTGCTTGAAGAAGGTATCGGAGCTCTCAAGGACAAGGTTCCTATTCTATTAGTGTTGAATAAGAAGGATCTAATCAAGCCAGGGGAAATTGCGAAGCGACTAGAGGTAGCATTTTTGTATGGATTGTACTGACCATATTGGATATTTGATAGCAATTTCATGACCTTGATGCCACTTCAATTTCTACTGTAGAGTTCTTTGATCTCCTGAACAGAAGCTGAAAGATTTTTGGTGAAATTCAGCCATAAAAATAAGAGAAACGTCTTTACATTTTACCTTTGCTCATACGTAACATGTAATGATATCCTCTTTTGCAGTGGTATGAAAAATTCACAGAAGCTGATGAGGTCATACCTGTAAGTGCCAAGTATGGTCAGGGGGTCGATGACATTCAAGATTGGATTTTGTCAAAACTTCCATTTGGGCCGGCTTATTACCCTAAGGTATGTAGACTTCTCCGTTGATGGAATGGAAGCTAGGCTTTGTTTTACTATGCGCTACTTATATATTTCCTGTCCTCTTGATATTTTTTGATGGGAACGTGGTAACTAGTGAGAAAACAATTGGATGAAAGATATGTCACCATTGGCTTACAATCAGTGTTGGCATTGGGTCATTGTCTCTTTGCGTCAGTTATAGATCTACTTACTAGGCATGTTAAGGTTGGAGTCCCATGTTTACTGATATCGTAATAGTTGATTGTGAGACTAGAACACATAATTTTTAAAGGATCAAGGTGGAGAGAAACCTTAAAATTTGACATTCAATATAAATATTTTGTACATGCATGGTTCTAGCTCCTGATAGTGTTAATAAGATGAGAGCATACTTTTTCCGGTTAACATATAGCTCCTTAAACATTTTATAGGTTTTGATTTTTCAAATTTTTACATTACTGACATATTTCTTATTACTATAACATATGCCTTTTACTGTTTTAGGATATAACTAGCGAACACCCTGAAAGATTCTTTGTAGGCGAGATTGTAAGGGAGAAAATCTTCATGCAGTATAGAAAAGAAGTCCCTTATGCATGCCAGGTATTTACATGTTTTTTCGTGTTTAGGTTTGCATCATTTGAAAATAACAAAAATTACATCTCAATTATATATTTCTCCATCTCCATCCCACAGGTCAACGTCATCAACTACATTAGCAGGCCTACATCAAAAGATTTTATTCAAGTCGAAATTGTTGTTGAAAAGAACTCGCAAAAGATTATTCTCATCGGCAAGGTATTCTAGTTGCTATTTTGACCATTAACAAGATGGTTGTCTTGGCAGTTGTATGGTATAATAGTTTTCAAGTGATAAAATTCACGACACAATGAGTTTTGGTGAGGATGTGTACGTATCCATATCCCTTCCTGTCAATTTTGCTAGGGCTAAGTGAAGAAAAAGAAATAAAACAGAAACTTGTATTTGCTGCAAAATAAGATATTATTTCATGTTGCAATATGATTTTATTTTCTTGTACAAAAAGTACAGGATGGGAAGGCTCTGAAGGTATTGGCAACTGCTGCGAGGCTCGACATTGAAGATTTCCTGCAGAAAAAAGTCTTTCTTGAGGTTCTAAAGCAATATATTTTACTGTTTCCGTTTCACAAAAATGTTTATTTTCCACATGGAGTCTACATGCAGAACTTACGGGTAAATTTATGGCAATAATCAATAGCTTTGTATTGTGTTCTTGCAGGTGGAAGTGAAAGTGAAAGAAAACTGGAGGCAAGATGAAGGCCTCTTGAAACATTATGGTTACACTGGTCAGATTCGGGCTTTTTGAAATTAAAGCTTTGGCTCCCTCATGTGTAAGCTAGTTTTTGTTGTACTAGTCTGAGACATTGTGGTTACACTGGGACATATCACTATTTGTTGATCGTAGTATTTGCTAGAGCTTTGTTGCTCGATTTATCTTAATGTGGGTTTAGGCTGAAGCCAATTTTTTTTTTATAAAATATAAGCACTGTTTATATTTTAATAATGCCAGTCATTAGTCTCCTTCATTTAACATCACAGACATGGGTCCTATGTACTTCACTGATATCTACCATTGGGGGAGCAGAGCAGGGTAGGGGATTCGGATCCTTCAGAAGGATATAGATTTCATGTATATAATTAAAGAATGTATTGATGGGTGTGCATTACTTGGGCTACTTAGGGCATGTCTGGTTGCAAAACAAAACAAAAAAAAATACGGTTTAGGAATGTGTCGGTAAACCGATTTTGTTTTTGTCTACTTATAATTCCAAATTGTTTGTTTGGATACAAGAAATAGAGATGGGTTTGCAACCCATCATATTTTAGTTTTTCAATAATGCATATTTGTTTGGTCGTGTTTAATTGAAATATGATTTATGGATAAAGATAAAGATGATTATTCTTTATTTGATTAAAAGAAGAGGTGTCACCAAATCCTCTAAATTCAACCCTTCAACTTTGAAATCCATATTTTGCATAAATCCAAAGGGTTCCCAAATCTTTACAAACAAGCAAGGAGGGATTTCAAGTTTTCGGTTGGATTTTGTACTTGTTACCGTGTTTTGTTCTCACAAATCCATGGAACCCTTTGAAAGCAGCTTCAGATGTGGTACTGCACAAGCTGCAGATTTATCCTTCAATTTTTCATTACACTAATCAAGCTTAAAATCGAAAGGCGAGAATGTAATTGTCATGTACCTATAACCAATTTTTTTTTTTTGGTTTTTTAAATAACAAAAATTCACTGCAGTGAATGAATGGAATAAACCATCGAAACAACCATCCTCAGCTAGCTAGGAAGAACATTGGCCATATATAACACAAATGGCAAGACGTATATGTATGCTCTCTGGGTGTAAACATGTGGGTGGATGATAATGCAGTAGAAAGTATTATACTTGCTCCCAATATTATATCAAAGAGATAAATGTATCTATGCAACTTAAGAAAAATCAACCGATGAGCAATGGCTCACTTGGTATGGGCACTTTTCCCTCTTGAGGAGAGTGCGGGGTTCGAACCTTAACAGTCCTAGGAGGGGAAGTGGCCACAATTTAACGTTTTCGGGGCAAATTCGTGGGTCCTCTAGATGCGTGCGTGTTGTGTGCTTGTCTGTGGTCTGCGTGGATGTGTTCTGTGCTTCTAATTATGGCTTACCCAAAAAATGGAAAGAGAAGGGGGATTTCAAAGAATAGAAGAAGGATTATGTTTCATCCACCCATCTTTTTTCTTGAAGCGCGTGGTGGGCGATAGAAAGGTGGCAGAATTAAGTGGTGGAAAGCAACTAATAACTGCAAAAAGCCAAAAAAGAGTACGTAGCCAGTGGTGGTGGTGGTGGTGGGATATACCCGCTATCTTGAAACTAACTTACCTTATCCTCCAACGGTCCTATCATGCTATACATATCAGTCGTTTCATCAAATTAATAATGGGGTTAAGTATCCCTCCCTATAAGCCGTCCATAGTTGGTTCACAGTGGTTTAGTCTAAACTTTTGGTAGCATGGAGAACAAGAAGGTAGACGGTCGGCAACGAAATTTTATCGAATTTTTCTTTCTTTCTGTATAGTCGCAATTTTATGAAAATGTTGATATGCATACACCTGCTTTATTATTAAGTAGCCATGCGAATCCCCCCCACGAGTTCCTTATTTGAAGCACGCACAACACCGGAAGTGCCCCTTGTTTCAAAGAGAGTGCGGGTTATTCATATTTAATTTGATGGTCAGCGCCCCTTGTGAGATTGTAAGTTTTTTTTTCAGTTTGTTATTTAGTGTTATTTTATTTTCTTATATAATACGGATATGGTGATAAACTTTATTTATACTTAGGACATGATTTTTTGCTTATATTATACGTCTATTTCAATGAAATGGACGACTAATAATGTGCATTTCCTTTAAATATTTTTATGATTTCACATTTTACATATTTAGGTTAAATAAATATTATGTACCTTATTTTGCTATCATCCATTAATGCTTTGCATGTCTTTTCAATTCAGAGAAACAAAGAAACACATGTTCTTAATTCTAATTTAAAATAAAAATATAACTTATAATCTCTTAAGTATCTATTAATCATTGGGTATAACCAAGATAAATTGAGAGTACGAGGAACTAAATAGAATTTAAATTTTTACCCGAAAACTACTTCATCGTCTCATTTTCCTTGATTCATGCTATCCCCGTGCGTAGCGCGGATACAATGCTAGTATTATGGATAAGTGTAGTGGCAATGCTAGCATTATGGATAAGTGTAGTGGCATAGTGGAGATACTATGGTCAGATGTTTATGGCTGTAGTGCCTTAGCAGTCACACAATCAATGTTTCGGAGCCCACTTTGCCAAACCCGATAAGCAAATGTGGTAATGGGTCATTGGTTTGTTTTTGCAACGTACACCAGGTCAATTTATGTTTGTACCCCTATCAGAACGAGACAGAGCTATAGCCCCCTCTGATTCTTGTTTGTTACGTGAAGGAAAGTCTTTTATTTGAGTCATGCACTCATGGAAGTTATATGCAATAATCTTTACAATTTGACATCAATAATCATTAATCAATCATGGCATTTGCATGATTCCATAACGTTTATGCTTATGATATTAAAGTTATTTATCGTGTCATTAATTTATAGAGATTTTGTATTAATATGCATTTTGATGCAAAGAAATCTCTCTCCAGTAAATATAAAAGCTGATGTTAAAAATTCAAGCCAAACAGCAAAGAAATCATTTCTTCTTCTAGACTCAATTGCTACCTTCCCTTCCCGACAAAAGCGCCATTAAATTCATTAACTATTTTCCTTAATTTATTTCCCAAAATATTTATGTAGTAATTATGTCCATATATTCGGTATGTGACAACATATAACAAAAGATGTCCGGATTGGATACCGAGCATATTTGAATCAAATGTTTCATCAAGAAAAGAAGGTACAGAAAAACAAATTATTAAACATAATATTACTTGCGACAAAGAAATGCTCTAAAGAACAAACACTCACATGCATAACATCAAAATGCAACCATACTTGAGATATTGATAAATGAGTTCATGCTCATAGCATGATGCATGTGAAGCATTGACCATAAAGATCAATAACATCTGATAAGTTGATAAGACAGGATTACTCCAATGGGTCTCAATCTAAAGCCTAAACATGATCTCAAATAAAGCATTTGTCATTCATATTAGGCAGGCAACTGTCACCTCACATGATAGTTAAAACCACCCATTACCCCCTCGTATAATATTCATATATACCAGGATGGTTGCTATTATGAGCACATAATATTAGTGCTGTTTAAGATTCAATGGTAGACAACATAGTCAAATAAAGAGATCCATGGTGTTGTGATCTTGATGTGAGAACGGGATTCACAAATAGCACCAAAATAGCATAGGATCAATAACACCCAACCCAAATCGAGGTTGTTCTCTCTATTTAAAATGCATCCCCCTTCTCCTCCTTTCCTATCATAACCTGTACCAAATAAGAAATAAATCCTCCTATTGCCATTATTTGCTTCAATAAAGTCTTTATAGAATATCATATCAAAGGCACATTTGAACCCAAAAAGGAGGAAGAAAAAGAAGATGAAGAGAGTGAAACTATTGGCTATCTTTTTGGTGTTCCTATTGAGGCAACAGAGCAATGTTGAGGCCAGAGGGGGATTCATAAAGACCAATGGCTACCATTTTGTGACAAATGGGGGTTCCCCATTCCTAGCAAATGGGTTCAATGCCTATTGGCTCATGTTGCTGGCATCTGATCCATCTCAGAGAGCCAAAGTGTCCAATGCATTCAGTGAGGCTACAAGCCATGGCCTCACTGTTGCAAGGACTTGGGCTTTCAATGACGGAGGGCAATTGCCCCTTCAGTCCTCCCCTGGATCCTACAATGAACAAATGTTCAAGGTATCACCAACACCCATCTTTTTCTTGAATTCGACACTTACGAAAACAGGGTTGATATCACGTGTCGATAGACCTACGTAAAAGCTTGTCACCTGAAGTTTTGCTCTATGATCTCATGTTTGTGTTTTATCTTATTTATTTTTGGGTTAAGGGATTGGATTTTGTGGTGGCTGAGGCAAGAAGGTACAAGATGAAGTTGATTCTGAGTTTGGTGAACAACTATGACAATTTTGGAGGGAAGAAGCAGTATGTTGAGTGGGCAAAGGGTCAAGGGCAGAACATTGGGTCTGATGATGATTTCTTCACCAACCCTGTTGTTAAAGGATATTACAAAAATCATGTTAAGGTAAAGAGTCCAGTATTTAATCATCCTATATATATATATATATATATAGGAATTGGTTCAGAATTAACAATCATTTTGTGGTATATTAATACTGAAGGATTTTTCCTTAACATTAAATGGGAGGACATCAAGGATTATTCTTACTATATGATATGCTCATGATTTCCAAGAGACTTGTATTCTACTGGTCCCCTTCTCCTCCTATGAAATGATCAAGGCCCTCTATAAGATTTTGAAGTTGTATATAGATTGAGTAATACTTTACCTACCATCACGGTAGATTCCATAGAGCCTACCGGATTGATGATTGGCTAGATAGTGCGGTAGAGAGTGAACACCAATGTGCTACATCGGTGATTGTGCATTCTTACCCCAACTCTCTAACCAATCACCAATCTGCTATGCTGTCTGTCTGGAATCTACCAAGTTGGTAGATAAAGAATTTTTCAAATAACACAAGGATTTTAATTGCAGGCTTTTTAATTCTTCTTCATTTGTTACTAACATTATATTTGATCTTGCATCCAATGCCATTTCTGGTGTTATTTGTTAATGTTTCTTGGGTTTCAATATATGTGATCTCATTTCTTACCCCTTCTGCAATATGTTTGATCCTTTTATTCTGGTTCAATTCACTTCACATATTTAAGGTTATTGGTTATGGGTTTTATAACAAAATTTGATGTTTCACTGAACTTCAGATGACAACTTTTATTATAATAAACTCTATACTAAATACTCCTGCCAACAAAATTTTTAAGACACTGACAAAATGATGTTCT
This sequence comes from Agapanthus africanus, assembly GCA_030015575.1. Classification (NCBI taxonomy): domain Eukaryota; kingdom Viridiplantae; phylum Streptophyta; class Magnoliopsida; order Asparagales; family Amaryllidaceae; genus Agapanthus; species Agapanthus africanus. The sequence continues at coordinate 686,139,554 of JASDDO010000014.1, read as the reverse complement.
GATTTAAACTGTTGTGAAGGTGGTGCTCACAAGATACAACACCATTACTGGAGTGGCTTACAAGGATGACCCAACAATCTTTGCATGGGAGCTGATGAATGAACCCAGATGCCCTTCTGATTTGTCAGGAAATACCATACAGGTTTAACTATAAGAGCCTTATGTTTGTAATAATATCAATTCTTCAGGGTTCTTGAGATAAGAGCCCTTGGTGTTTTTGTATCTACAGGCATGGATCACAGAAATGGCTGCTCATGTGAAGTCCATAGACAACAAACACATGCTTGAAGCAGGGCTTGAAGGATTCTATGGTTCATCATCACCTCATCAGATGCAGCAAACCAATCCAGGAGGGTTTCAAGTAGGAACCGATTTTATCTCCAACAATGAGATCCCTGGCATCGATTTCGCCACCGTTCATTCTTACCCAGACCAATGGTATATACACTTTCACCTTCGGAAAAAAATACTAAATCCTTAATATTCAACCCTAATTTGCATCCAAATAGGGGAAAAGATTATTTATATTATTATTTTTTGGGGTGTGGGGGTGTGGGAGGGGGGAGGGGTGGGGTGGGGACAAATACCACATAACTCAAAATAAAAAGGTGCACATTTCTTAAATTATAACTGTTCTGTGCTAACAGGCTCTAATGATCTGAGCAGGTTGCCTAACACAAATGATCAAGCACAACTCGCATTCCTAAACACTTGGCTCGGCACTCACATAGAAGACGCTCGCAATATACTCAAGAAGCCATTGCTGCTCGCCGAGTTTGGAAAATCCTGGAAAGATCCAGGGTTTTCTGAATCACAAAGAGATGCTTTATACAACATGGTCTACACGAAAATCTACATGTCTGCGAGAACTGGAGGTGCAACAGCTGGCGGCCTCTTCTGGCAGCTTCTAACTGAAGGAATGGACAACTACAAAGATGGGTATGAAATTATTCTCAATCAGTACGTATCCACAACTAAAATCATCACTGTTGAATCCCGAAGGCTTCACAACCTTGCCAAGTTGTATGCTAAATTGAAGAAGTGGGGAAAAGACACAGGAAACTAAGTAGCATACAGGGAATTTTACTATGCTTTGCCAAGTAGTTGATAGGTTGTGAGCAAGTTGGTGTTCTCTCTGAGATGCTTCGTCTTTCATCCAGGGGGAGCTGTTTCTAGTGATATTCTTTATGTAGCAACTATCCTATACTCTTTTATATCAAGGCTTGACAGTTTATTTGAATGTATTATGCGATGACTGACATGAGATATAGTTTTAATTTCACATGACAAGACCTCATCTCTTTTATATATATATGCCTATCCTTTTCAAGTAGTACTTGTCTTTTCTTCTTTTTTTGGGGGTTAAAACGGTGGGAAAAACCCGGTGTTCCATAAAAAAATCTAAACGAAATAAAGAGTACAAGAGAAAGAACTACAAGAAAAGATGCTAAGGAAAAAAAAAAGAAAGCGAAGAGAAGAGAAGAGAAAGGAAGCAACAGCCAAATAATCTATGAACTCGACCAAAATCTCGTTAAAACCAGTAAAGTAGATGCAGTCAATAATAAACAGCATCTTTCTCACATCCGACCCAGCAAAGCCATTCCAAGCAGCACTTGTCAGGATGCTGCCCAAGGCCAGTATCTTTTAACGAGCATCATCATAGAGCTAGGCCCATATACTTTGTGAAGCATCCTGATGAGGACAACATATCTCTGATTTGATTTTAGATTCAATTAGAGATTTAATAATATTTCTCTTGATATGCTATTTAAGGAATTCTGCTATTCTCGTAATTTGATTAGATCTTTTTTATTTTTGCTATATGATGTTTTAGAAAATAAATAATCTCGAGATAATTGATATCTTAGCAATCTTCTATTTTAAGAAAGTCTAGATTTGATTTGCATAAATATGTAATCAGGCTTATTATATAATGAAGGCCAAAACATTGTAATTTTTGGTGAAGAATGAAGCAAAAAGTTGATTGCTAAAATGTGGCGATTTGGCTTTTGGGTTCCGTGTGATTCGGTTCCATCCATTAGGCTTCCGTGTGATTCAGGCCCGTTCTTAACCCTCTATGGTCGAGACACGATTGGCTGCGGTCAATCGAACCTGGAGGCCGTCGAATCACCACCATCGTCGACCAGATTTAGCATACGATCCATCATTGCCCGTTTTGCGTCAGATTTGGTATCAGAGCCTAGGCCAGCGCATGTTAGGATCTCATAAGTTAAGAGCTAAAAACAATAAACCTAATATGTTCGACCAACTGAGTAGTCATGTTATTTCCACACATAAAGAAAACACCACACAACATGATGGTCGGCACGATGGATGTTTGGCTAGATTCAATCAAATTGTCTGATTTGGAGGATATGCGCGGCAACATGGACCGTAAGCTAACTACACTAGAGACCCACCATGAGGATCGGCATGATCGTTCCTCTAACGAACATAACCTGCTAGATAGAGGTTGAGTTGGCCATAGGGATTGTCTAGGATCACCGCGAGCATATTGTATGAGGGACGGCTTTAGATTAGGCGGTTATTGGCGAGAAGAAATCCGACACAACGACATCTGACGAGACGACCACAGGAGAGGCGATGATTTCCGGCAAGGCGACCATGCGTGAGGAACTGATGCATGCGAGTGATTGTGGCGACCGGTTTAGACGTGATTATGACATCACGAAGATGGTCAAGTTGGTTGTCCCATCTTTTGATGGTAAGCATGACCCGACAGCCTTTTGCGATTGGATATCAGACATGGAGTACTACTTTGATTGGTACGACATGACTGAGCCACGATGGGCCATGTCTGCTAAGATGAAATTAATAGGCGAGACAAGATCCACTGGACCATAGTAGAGCGAGAGTTGAAGCGATTTGGTACAGACCCTACCGAGATGTCCTGGTTGAAGATGAAAGGCAAGTTGCAAGAGAAGTATCTTCCAGTGACATATCGAACCAAATTGCTTGATCAATTGTTGGTGCTGAAGCAAGGAAGCTTGTCAGTACAAGAGTTCAGGGACAAGTATGACGATCTTATGATCCAAAGTGACTTGCAGGAGGATCCTTAGGTCACTCTCGAGATTCAGGATGGCCTTGCAGGACGACATAAGAAGAGAGATGCTCCCACACACGATCGAAAGAATAAATGAAGCATTTCGATTGGGTTTAGAACTAGAGGAGTATCTCAAGAGCACAAGCACGCGACAACCCACATCTCATATAGGGGAGGAAGCAAATGGACAACATTTCACAACTGCCTCAAAATCTAAACTCGGTCCTATAAGAGAATAAACAGGGCGAGTCTTAGGAGAGTCCTCAAAGGCTAAAGTGAGATGTCATAAATGCCATGCATTAGGTCATTATGCCTACAAGTGTTCAAAAAATTCTCTCCACATAGACACAAAGCATATAGAGGACGAGGAAGGTGTCGTTGAGATGATTTTCACCGCCAATGATGGTGGCGGTGATGCAGAAGAAGCATTGCATAGCGTTGCCCGGCATGTTATGAGGCGTGTCTTGGCCACCCCTATTGGTGAGGAGGACTGGAAGAGGACCAGTATCTTCCATACCTATTTTAAGTGTAAGGATAAGTCTTGCAAATTGATCGTCGATGGCGGAAGTTGTCAAAATGTGGCCGCCCAGTCTGCGTTAGAGAGATTGTGAGAGTTTGTTTTGCTAATTCTATTGCAAAATGAGTTTTAATCTCCACCCTTTATTAATAATTTCTAGCTATATTTTCATTCTAGCTTAAATTCTCACCATACAATTACACTTGAGCCCTATTCCCTCTCCCAACTTCACAGCCGCTGTCACCTTGTACTCTTCCCTCAACCACCAACACCATCCTTCACTGCTGCTCACCATCAGCCACCCTCAAGTCGAAGCCGCTGGAAACCCCACTACCTCTGTTTGTTGCACCAAACACCATTCTGATATTTGTTTGCTGATTCAGATCAGCAAAGAAGCCCCATCCTTGAGCCATGTTCGCTGATTGGAGTTGCGATTGGGTTGTGTATGCTTCGGATTGTCATTGGGATAGCTCCTGGTTACGATTATTCGTTGCGGATCTATAGAGGTATTATCTTAACTTTCTTTATTAGTAGTATTTGACAGAGCTAGCAAGTGTTAAGGTTAATAAGAATTAACTGAGAACATCCTTCGAATCGATAACTTCGGAACGAATGGTCTATATTCTTTGTTGGTTGATACGGCTCTTCGGCGAGTATATAGTGAGTTTACACTCTCTAGATCAACTCGCTTTAATACTTTATATCACTGCTTGTTCACTTGCTATCGATTGCGAGTATCAGTTGTTGATTACCTACGATTATTGCTTACCGGTATATTTTTTACGGATCCATTTGTGTGCTTGATTCATATAGTGAGCTTACATTCACATAGCGCATAGTACTACTGCACCAAATTTGGTATCGGAGCAAGTTGATGAAGAATGAATGCAAAGAGCTGATTTGCAAAAATGTGGTGATTTGGCTTTTGGGTTCCGTGTGATTCGGTCCCGTTCATTTGGGTTCAGTGTAATTCAGGCTCGTTCTTAACCCCTTCGGCTGCGGTCAATTAAAGCTGCAGGCCGTCGATTCACCGCCATCATCGACCAGATTCAGTATACGATCCACCATTGCCCGTGTTGCGTCACATCCTTAAATAACTTTAAGTAACATGCCAAAATTACGCAGATAATTTTGATTTATGTTTCACGCCGTTCATTATATCCTATATGCTCCACTGTATCCTAGATGTCTCGAATGCCTAAGGACATACGATCACTCTGTTTGGTTGCTCCCAAGCCAAAAATTTTATCACGCATCGTATCATCATGCTTGTCTCTTTATAAAGCTTTGAACAATATGGGAAGTATTATTCATAACATTTGCTTTTCCAATCTAAATCAAGCAAAATGTTGTATGCCCAGTAGAATTGGTATTCAATATAAACACCCCATCGACGAGCATGTAAGGGTGGAATCAGGGTTTAAATTCTTTAAGTCCTCGAAGCCCCAAAATCTGAGTCAATAAATATAGCTAACGCTACTGCGACTAAATATTTGGCATTGAAATCTGTAATAATACCAAGTGCCATGAAAACATCTACAACTTCCCCAACTCCTCATCACAACTTATAAAGAAATTTCACCTCGTCAAAATATTTCAACCAATGCTTATCTCGGGTAGCAGTAAATGAGTGATCCCTCATCCAAAGTTCTCATGCTCCTTCTAAGTTCCGACCCAATAAGTACCCTTTCTATATATGGAAAGTTAAGAAATCAAGTGTTTCTTATTATAAAAGAGAATTCATTCCTACAACTAAAGGTGAACAAATATGTGATCAATCACTTTGACATGTGCAAGTGTCACTATAGCATGGTGGTAAAACCTCTTAAGCATTTGAGTGGGAGAGAAAGGGGAGGTCGTATCCTGCTTGCATCAGGTTACGGACTATTTATCAAAAAAATCACTTTGACCTGTTACAATCCTTTCAACATTAATAGAAGTCATAAACACCACTATCAACTCGAAAGAATATCCCTCCAGTAATACCATCTACTTCTACGAAGTAGACATGGCAACTATCAATCACACAAAAGATTGAAACTTCAACACATCCCCTTTGAACAATGCTCTAAGCAGAGGAACCAAGATTGCCGAACCGGCATTTTAGCAAGTTCTCTTAAAAAACCATCCAATCCGCAACCATGTAATCCATTTCACAACAATTCCAAGTTCATGATATATACAGGTACTATTACACTTATTGCTAAATTTTAAACTTTATTCATATTCACATAGTCGTCACTACAATAACTAACACAAACCGCATACCCCAATCATCTTACATGTCTCAACAACACAAGCAGTTTTTATTCAAGATTTATTCAAGCATCCAACGCAGACTACTATAATATCCAAACAACAACAACAATAACAACAACAACAAGAGGACTGATCATGAACACATACCATTCTCATCACTTGGCGGCATCTCCCAGCTCCTCATCGATGACTCCCCTCGCCGTCTCCAAATCCTCATCCAAGAAGATATCCCAATCCCCATCCCACCTTATGAAGAACTCCGTGTCCTCGAAATACTTCACCCTATGCACATCCCCGGCAGGCGTGAACAAGTAATCCCCTTCCCCCAATTCATAGCTCTCCTTCTTCCCCAAGTTCCAAACTTTCTTCCTCCCCTTCATCACCAAAACATCATGCCCGAACGTGTGGTGATGCGCCGGCTCGACGCTCCCCGCCTTGAACCTCACGATCGCCGACGTCGGGCTCTCCCTCACGATCTTCATCTCCGACCCCGGCATGATATCCACCGGTTCGAACGCCAGATTCTTTCGAATGCAGCAGATCGCGCAGTTGGACGACTCCAAAGGGATGGATCTCATCTCGGAGATGGAATTGTCGAGGAATTGCTGGATCTCTTCAGGCCAAGGGGCGTTGTCGGAGGCGGGGCAAGGGGACTTGAAGGGGGTTTGGAGCCAGGCGTCGACGATCTTGACGGCGTCGGCAGCGGGGACGGACATGCCGGAGAGGCAGAGGACGTTGCAGTCGTTGATGGAGCGGGCGTTGACGGCGTCAGCGACGGAGGGGCACGTGGCGGCGTAGACGCCGGGGTGCTTGTTGGCGAAGATGGAGACGCCGACGCCAGTGCCGCAGAAGAGAAGGCCGCGGGAGGGGGAGGCGCTGACGCGGCTACCGACGGAGGAGGCGATCGTGTAGTACTTGTCGACTCCGAGGTCGACGAGATCGACGCCGGGGTTTGAACGGAGGTGGGCGACGACGGCGTCCTTGAGGGCGCAACCGAAGGAGTCGGCGCCGGTGAAGATCTTGAGAGGCTGAGAGGAGGAGGCGGCGGCGCCATCGGCGGTGAGGTTACCGTTTGCGGCCATGATGGAGAGAGAGAGAGAGAGCTGAGGCTTGACTGTTGAGGTTACTCTTTGATCGATGGCCGTGGCAATTATTTAGGAAGAGAGAGATGGGGTCCGTCAACGTAGTGGGAATTAACGGAATGCCACTGAGCATCAGTGAATGTGTGCTTGCAACATGGGAAGATACATGTTGTGCTAGTGTCACTCTCTGATCAATCTTATTTTTACTTGCATTTTTAATGGGTTTTTTATGATATAATTCCCTCGAATCTTCACGAATTCCACATTAATTTCTCAAATCTTATATTTGTTATAAAGGGGCCGTCTAGATATAACCCGGTCCAATGGTTAACCCTCTGATCCGGCACGGTCAGTGACCAAACTTCCCCTATATTAAAATAATCCATCTCAACCGCTCAAAAAAGTATTTACCGTTTCCTTTCTATCATCTCAATTCCCTAAATAGGTAAAATTGTCCAAACAAACATTTAATTGAATAATCCATTAACCTTAAGCAGAGCAACGATGCTGATCTTTAGTAACTTTAATGATTTTATCAAATATGAAGATTTAGGGAATAATATCATAAAACCCCATTTTAGGAATATATGGAAAATAATAATAAAACAGAAAGCTGTGGATAAAAAGCTGATCCTAGAGAAGAAAGAGTTGTACATTAAATATTACAAAACTAAATTGTCAGAATAGCATAGTTCAATTCGTCTGCAGGCTAATCGCAATTAACAATTTCACAAAGAAACCAAACAGAATCAAATCCAATCAGAAATAGCTCATGCGACAAAGGTTTGGGTAAAAGGTATAAATCCCTAACTGAGAAAAAAATGAAGATCGATTCGGCAAAGCAAGGAGCACCATTAAAGTTAAGAAAAAATTTCGAAACAGAGAAGCAAAACTGACATAAATGAATCTGAAAAATATGCTGGATGCCTTTTATTCATATCGTCTGTAAATCTGTTCAGTAACAGTACATTGATCTCATCCCAGAGCAGTACATAAATACTAGCTTTCCATATGATATATTTTTCAGCCGATTAATTTCAGTAACTGGATGATTGCAACATAAGACAGAGATGTGATTCTTCATGCTTCCGCTCTCACGAAGATCATCTCAGCACCATCTCTTGGCTTCGGATTTGGTTGAAATGCCACGCCCGCATCCGGATTCAGAAGCTCCCACCTGCAGTACTCAAAAACGACAGAGTAAGGATATGAATGATTAGTTTGCAGCAAGGAAAGCTTTTCAATGGCAGAGCTGTGTGGAGATTCATTATATAGACAGAGAACATTTCTTACAATGCAACATCGAGCTAAAGATATCCATCTTTTTTTATCCCTTGTTCACATTATATAAATACTGTCCGCAAAGAAACATATCTTACCGATACTTGAGACATGAATGATACAGGAACATCATCACTTGGACCCTCGCAAAGTTACTTCCTGGACAATATCTTATTCCACCCCCAAAAACCGAATAGACTCCACCTTTTGGCTTGAAATCCTGCATTCAATCATTCAAACGTTGTTTTTGATTTTCTTGTTTTAATTTTAGTCCATATTTCTGGAATCAGCTGAATGTAATTAAGGGATAGTCTTTGGTGTTATTAGTAAAATGATGGTTAAAAACACATACATCCCATCTCTTTGGATTGAAAGCTAATGGATCGGCAAAGTATCTGTGATCGATGTGAATGGACCGAATCCATACAAGAACCTTCCAGTTCTTGGGAAATTGGTAACCTGATGGTAAGAAGTATTGAAAGAAATTCAACTTTAATGAGATGAAATACTAAGAACATGCCTATACAAGGTCAGGAGTGTCTTCATCAGGGAAATTAGTTTTAAAACGTCATACTTACCATTAATAACTACACCATCTTTCACAACTCTTCGGAATATAAAAGGTGAAACATTTGCTAGCCGGATTAGTTCCTCTGCCACCATTGAGGTATACTTCATACTTTTTATATCATCAGGTGTGAGAAGCACATTGTCAGATTTCTGCTTCAAAATCAATCTTAATTCTTCCTGTAACAAAATGGTATGATCAAATCAGATCTAGGAAAATGAAATAAAAAATACACATTGGAAGAATAACAATCATAATATTTTTTCACCTTGAGCTTTTCGAGAATCTCTGGGTATTTAGCCAAATAGTACAAGCCCCACGTCATTACATTGGAAGAGGATTCATAACCGCCCAAAATTACGGAAACAATATTCTCCATAACCTCCGTTTCATTCAATTTATTTCCATTTTCATCAACAGAATCCATCAGGATTTGCATGACATCGTGTTTTTTGATTCCATGCTCTTTCCTATCCCTGACTTCTTTCAATAAGATGTTCGACAATTTCTTTCTACACTGAGCATTTCAGATAGCGGGGGGAGAAAATAAGAATAAAAAAGACGAAAAGAAAATAAGAGTTCAAACATATATACTTTCTTTTTGAAAATACAAAATAATCCAAACCTGTAGAGCATGGTGAAATGCTGTTCCTGGAATGTTGATTTTACTTGCCCGTAATCCGCTCATGAGCCCCCTATACAAAGTTTCCATAGTTTGTAGAAGTTCTTTCGAATTGAAGCTAACAAGAGCCTCACATATGTTGCGAAATGTCAACTGTATGAAAAATATTTTCATTTTTAGTATCAAAATCATTTAGAGTTTGTCTCCATACTTGCCGATTGGCCTACTTGGTTATACGGCAAACCATTCTCTGGATGAAATTTTCAAAATGTTGATGTTAGGTTGAAAAACATTCATAACTTTTCATGAATTTCTATGGAGCCTTCGTAATATTGAATTGAGCTACAGGGAGACATGGAGTATCAAATTTTAGGAGTGGACATGGGTTTATGTTATAAGATTTCTTTATATCATTAGATTTTTTTTAGTACCTGGATCATTGATCCTTTTTTTTCGAGTAACAGTTAAAGATCGCTATCTACAAAAAGCTATATTAAAGAGTCATGCGTGTATTTTCCTGACAGGAAACTTACAGCTTTGGTTTCGTCATATGCAACGATTCTTCTCTTGGTGGCCCATTCATCTAAAGCCGAGATAATGATAGTTTGTGAGCTAGTTACATGGGAATCAAGGGTCCTTGGGCTATTGAAAGCTTCCATCATATGCCTCCTTATCTTCTTGTGGCGTAATCCATCAACAATGACCAGTGATGAATTCCCTAGGAGGTCAGTAGCAGGCCAACCGGTGCCAAAAGTCCCATCCTCTGTCTTGCTACCTAGAATTTGTTTATTCAACTCGGGGGTGCATGTAACTATCGTCGGAGAACCAAGTAAGTGGGTCTTGTAAATACCAGTGTCTCCATACCTACACGAACACAGCACAATAGGAACTTTTGATCAGAGCCAAAACGATGTATGTTCTATCAGTTCACATATTACTGCAATATAAAGGAGCAAAAGAGAAATCATGCTCCTAATTGTCCCTTGGAAATTCAGCTTTTTAGGTTCCCCCGTGTAATATATGAAGAGTGATCTGCTATAAGAGGTGACATGCTCGACAAGAAAATTTGCGAGAACCTAATGTTGACTGCTGCCAGCTAAACTACTTGATTTCCAAACATATTGATCTGTAGATTATCAAACTTAACTCGGTTTAAGTTTATTATTGGAGAGACTAATAATTATGTTGTTATCTGTTGAGATAATTTTCTTACAAGAGTTCTAATGATATGTGAAACTTTTAGATTCTTTAGAAATCTATCTGCCTAGAGCTTTCGACTCACATGACAAAAGCACTCCTTAATAACTATATTATTGATTGAATCATTGTCAGCAGCAGCAGCATCTAAAGCCTTTCCCATCTTAAAGCAAGACTACAAGAAAAATTGTCACAAAAATTTTAGACCATCGTTCGACCTGATAGTAACCCTCTCTCAGGTAGTAGTTGGTCTATTGTATCCGACAAAACTATTGACAATAGTACTACCATGTCTTTCAAATTAGTATGTAATTTGCTATAAGTAATCTATGCTATCATAACTAGATTACTAGAACACATAGGTGTCATGTGACTATTCCAATTTCAATTTTCATAGAAAAGACTGAGAAATGGAAAATTTTCCATAATCATCAGAATGCCCACATCATCCCTTAAATTCCAAAATAATAAATGTATCAAATATTTAGTTTGAATCTTTTTTAGAAGAAAAAACAAAACAAAAAATACCCACTGCTACAAGCATTTACGACTTTTTATTCAAATCAAAATCACCAGCAACCAAGTCCAAGAGTATGAGTTCTAATCTAACACTAGCAGTATTAGAAATTTTTTTTAAATGATCTCAAGTGAATCAGCAAAATGAAAATTAGCAGCTAAATTGATTCATGCATCATTGCTCAAGATCCGTGAATCGTCATCCAATCTTTATCATAATCCAATCACCACATTTCAATCAAATCATCAAACGAAAGTAAAGCAACCATCATTATACCTCACTTTCCTCTTAGCGATGAAATCATCAGGCCGCCTCACAAACTTGAAGCACAGCAAGAAGTCGATCATCTCTCCGATCAGCGGCCACCCCATCGAACCGGACGGCAGCATTGAGCCAGCCGGCCCGGGCCCGGCGGCTCTCACGAACCGCCGCTCGTTGAGCCATCGAACGAGCCACCCCATGAAGGACAGCGCCACCACGCCGACACCAACACAGACCCCGATACACTCCATTTTCGTTGATGGCGATACCAATAACAGTTCGTTTGTTGTATAGGGAAGGGTGGTGGTGACGTCTCCTGTGGATGCGGTAAGGTTACCGCGGTTATTAAAAAATGGAAGGGATTAGGGGAGCAGCATTTGGACAGAGAGGGGGCTTGAGAACCTTTAGGCTCAAATATGGTAGCATTTACAAACAAGGGGGATGAACCTTCATATATTTACCATATAATAAAAGTAACTACTTATTATGGTGAATTTCACTAAAATACCACGAGGTGAATATATCGATATCATTTTTTTGAAATTGCAAATACATATCATCGACGGACTAGATTGCACATAAATTTCATGAATGCTCGGCGATTTCCGAGTTAGTGTTACGATGTTACCGTGTCAGGGAGAACTATTAGTTGCTTATCCAAGATGGGCTGAAAACTTATGATATTTAGTAATCTTTAGTCTTTTGTTTCTATGTTGGACACATAGGACTTGAGCTCTGATTAGTTTTCCGGCCATTGCATTGTTGTCTACCGCGCAACGGCTTTCGCGCTAGGCGCTCACTCCGTTTGTGCACAATTTAATATTGGTGTTTTTATGAATTTAAATATTTAATAAACAAGGAATTAGGGAAGAGATTAGAAATTTTCATGCAAGATTAAACTTTAGGGCAAGCTACAGGTCAAACTTCTTGCAACAAACAATATTGGAGTAAAATGATAGGCCTTGGACTTGTGCTTTGGCCCAAAGTTAGGTTCTCTTTGTTGGCATTATTGTTTGGTGTAGGCCCATTATGTATTGTATATTCCATTTGGCATCCATAATACCGTGTTAACATATATCCTATAATTATTAGAAAGGGTTCCGGAGCCATGCGCGGGAAAGTGGTACAAAATTTCTCGTGTATTCAAAATTTTAGACTCAAATCAGTGTTGTTGGTATCAACGAAGGCTTTCAAAGCTGGAAGCGACGTGCAAATAAAGAAGATGGAATCTTTCTCACCGAAAGATTGATAAGAATTTGATGTTGTTGTTGATAGCTTTGAGGCTCACATACAAAGAAAAGGTTGTATCATTAGTTCCTACTCTGATGTAGTGATGTTGATATTAATAAGCTGCTTATGATTATGCTCGTTATGAAATTCGCTTGGAAATTGTTGATGTATCTCTTCATTTTCTTAGTAATTCACATGCTAAATGTCTATTCGCCATGTCTATTTGTGTACCTTTTTTCCTTGCATCTTATTTTGTTTTCTCCTTTTGTTGTTAGCCGGAAGTTATGATGTAATTCGTTATGAAATGAACTCTTCTTCAAAAAATGTTTAGATTCATGAAAAACCAAAAGTTCTCCAAATTTTCAATGACTTAATGTATTGTGTGGGGTGGGGGGGGGGAATCCTAGGGTAAAGGGAAAATATTCAAGAACTCCATACCTCATCATTGAGCCATTAATTATTTTTTCCAATCACCATAAACACAAGGCAAATCTATGCTCCAAGAAATATTACCAAATTTGAGGAGAAAAAGGGAAACAAATTTATATCAATATAATTTGTCTATGAACCTAAATATCAACATATATAATTAAGATCTAAATCAATATATATGCAACATTTAGTCAAGAGCCATTGATTCCTATTTACCATTCTAATCCCATTGTTGCAGAGACGACGACTTTTCACATACAGGAACCTAAATATGAGAAGGAGAAACCAGAAGAATGCAATGAGACTCATTCAAGAGAGGAGGAATTCAAAAATTCAATGCATTCCTCACCATACACACCACATATTTGCAAGATGCGCTATTTTTCACATATGGCACCTATCAAGATATGAGGGGGGGGCCAAATTTAAAACCAATTTCATCTGAAAAAGAATAATAGCCAAAATTTACATACTTTTCTCTCCAATTAGATCCCATATTTAAAAGAACATTGATTTTTCTTTTTGTTTCTTCATATATTTAGCTCGTCCTTTGATTTCTATCTTCTTTCAAAGTGTCTTTGTAACTGTGAAGTGCCATTATATCGCGTTCAATTTACAAAGAATAAAACTAATAAAAAACAATCCAAAGAAAGCCTAATGTTCCGTGCTTAAGAAAGGTAAAATTATAACGAGCCCCTTCTTTTCCGACCAGTTGTTTATTAGGTAGGAGGGTTGGGTGTAATGGTTTGAAAGAGAGAGGGTTTTGTGAACGTTCATAGCAACAATTAGTGTTGCGCTTTATTAGGCAAGGGATGGACTGAATTTAGATAAGAAATGACAACTTTTTCATAGCTAAAATTAAGGGGCGGAAGCGGACAAATTGAAGCTGGACTGGAGCTCCCCCGTACAGCTTTATATATAATATATAATATAATAGCACCAATAGGAATTGCTTCTATCAACTTCTTCGTCTAGCTACTCAACGTCTTCCTGATTAACTTTGAAGCAGTACACTTGGAGCTATTGAATCTTGTTCTCCCCATTAGTCTTTAATCTCATCTTCATACTTCAATGCTTCTTATCCAAATGATTTTTGAGTTCAGATGCTTTTCTCCATGATCGAGGCTTAGGTGCTTCATTTCAACCTTTAGCCTTTTACATTGTTATGACTATCATTATGTCATGGAACTCAAAATAAAATAAGTGCACATTTCTTAAATTATAATTGTTCTGTACTAACTGCCTCCAATGACACTTGCAGGTTACCTAACACAAACGATCAAGCACAACTCGCATTCCTAACATACAAGATGCTCGCAGCATCCTTAAGAAGCCATTGCTACTCGCTGAGTTTGGAAAATCCTGGAAAGATCCAGGGTTTTCTGACTCACAAAGAGATGCTTTGTACAGCACATTCTACATGAAAATCTACATGTCAACGAGAACTGGTGGTGCGACAGTTGGCGGCCTCTTCTGGCAGCTTCGAACAGAAGGAATGGACAGCTACAAAGATCGGTATGAAATCATTCTCAATGAGTACACATGTACAGACTACAGCTAGACTCGTCACTGTTCAATCTCAAAGGCTTCACAACCTTGCCAAGTTGTATGCTAGAATGATGAACTGGGGAAAAGGCATAAGAAACTAAGTAGCATATGGGGAATTTTACTATGCTTTGCTAAATAGTAAGTAGTTGATGGGTTTTGAGCAAGTTGGTGTTCTCTCTGGGATGTTTCATCTTTCATCCAGGAGGAGCTGTTTCTAGTGATATATATGTTATATGAGAATTATGAGAATCAGTAGTAATCTTTATGTAGTATCTTATACTCTTTTATATCAAGGGTTGACAGTTTATTTGAATGTATTATGCAGTGACTGACCTGAGATATACTTGCAATTTCCCACAACAAGACCTCATCTCTTTAATATATGCCTATCCTTTTTCAAGCAGTACTTGTCAGGCTGTCCAAGGCCACTATATGTTAACAAGCATCATCATACAGCTAGGCTCAAATACTTTGTAAAGCATCCTTAATTACTTTAAGAAACATGTCAAAATTATGCAGACTAATTTGATGGTTGATTCACGCCGTTCATCATATGCTATATGCTCCATCGTATCCTAGATGTCTCGAATGCGTAAGGACACAAAATCACTCTACTTGATTGCTTCCAAGCCAAAAAAAATTTGTCACGCATCGTATCATCATGTCTTTCTAAAGGTTTGGGCAGTAGGGAAGTATTATTCATGCATCTGGTTTTCCAATCTAAATCAAACTAAATGTTGTACGCCCAGTAGAATTGGTATTCAATATAAACATCCCTTCAACGAGCTTGTAAGGGTTGAATCAGGATTTAAATTCTTGAAGTCCTCGAAGCCCCCAAATCTGAATCAGTAAATGTGGCTACCACTATTAAGGCTAAATATTCGGCATTGAGATCTGTAATAATACCAAGCAAGTACCATGAAAACATCTACAGCTTCCCCAATTCCTCGTCCCACCTTATAAAGAAACTCCACCTCATCAAAATATTTCAACCAATGCTTATCTCGGGTAGTAGTAAATGAGTAATCCCTCATCCAAAGTTGTCATGCTCCTCCTGAGTTCCGACCCAATAAGTAACCCTTTCTATATATGGAAAGTTAAGAAATCAAGTGTTTCTTATTATAAAAGAGAATTCATTCCTACAACTAAAGGGTGCACAAATATGTGATCAATCACTTTGACATGTGCAAGTGTCACTATAGCATGGTGGTAAAACCTTAAGCATCTGAGCAGGAGAGGGAGGGGGAGGTCAAATCCTGCTTGCATCAGGTTATGGACTATTTATCCAAAATATTCACTTTGACCTGTTGCAATCCTTTCAACATTAATATAAGTCATAAACACCACTATCAACTCGAAAGAATATCCCTCCAGTAATACCATCTACTTCTACGAAGTAGACATGGCAACTATCAATCACACAACAGATTGAAACTTCAACACATCCCCTTTGAACAATGCTCTAAGCAGAGGAACCAAGATTACTGAACCGGTATTTTAGCAAGTTCTCTTCAAAAACCATCCAATCCGCAACCATGTAATCCATTTCACAACAATTCCAAGTTCATGATATATACAAGTACTATTAGGCTTATTGCTAAATTTTAAACTTTATTCATATTCACATAGTCATCACTACAATAACATACACAAACCGCATACCCTAATCATCTTGCATGTCTCAACAACACAAGCCGTTTTTATTCTAGATTTATTCAAGCATGCAACGCAAACTACTATAATATCCAAACACCAACAACAAGAGGAGTGATCAAGAACACATACCATTCTCATCAATTGGCGGCAGCTCCCAGCTCCTCGTCGATGACTCCCCGCGCCGTCTCCAAATCCTCGTCCAAGAAGATATCCCAATCCCCATCTCACCTTATGAAGAACTCCGTGTCCTCGAAATACTTCACCCTAATTATTTGTCGTCGGCGACGGAGGGGCACGTCGATGCGTAGACGCCGGTACCGCAGAAGAAGAGACCGCGGGCGCCTCGCGAGGCGGCAATCGTGTGGTGCTTGTCGACGCCGAGGTCGACGAGTTCGACTCCGGGGTTTGAACGGAGATGAGCGACGACGGCGTCCTTGAGGGCGCAGCCGAAGGAGTCGTCGCCGGTGAAGATCTCGAGGGGCTGAGAGGCGGCGGCGGCGACGGAGCCATCGGCGGTGAGGTTACCGGTTGCAGCCATCATAAGTGGCTAAGATCGAGTGTGGTGGCAATAATTATTTGATGCCTTAATTTTAGAAATATGATCGGAAAATAATGGTGAAATCTGTGAAAGTTGTGGATGGAAAGCTGATCATGGAGAAAGAAAGAGACTTACGTTAAATGTTACTAAACTAAAGTTAACTTTGCCTGGTCTCGATTGGAGTTGAGAAAACTGCACTTATTTTGTTGAATATAGATGTCCTCAACATAATTATTATAACTGAAGAAGGACATATACGAGAAAACAATCACGTATTGTTTAGACGAGAGAACAATCTTACTCGAGAGAACAACCTTACTCGAGATGATAGTATGCTATCTGGTTTGTCTTTAGTTTTTATGTGATGCGTTTTATTCACTATCACGTATAATTTAAACGTGAGATATAGCCCTAGGATTTTGCTTGACCATGGGGACGATAACGGAGATCATACTAGTGGGGCCTGAGTAGTCGATAACCACATTCTTAAATGTCCCTAGTCGTAGGAGTATCGAGACTGGGCATCGGTACTCCGGTTTAGACTAGTGTGTATGTTTCCTGAACCGATTGGAGGACGATAGCTGATCCTGCAGCTATAAGTGTTTGATATCGAGAATTGTATACATGTGCTTATTGGATGAGTTACACTGGACGGACTCGAACTCCTAGTTGATAATATACCAATATTAGGTAGCAGTTCTCTGGGGACATAAGTACAGGGCAGTCCTTAGGACATGAGATCGCCATAGTGTCTCATGTGTGATCCCACTAAAACTCCCTACCATGGCTCAAAGGAGTCGTGCAAATAGGTTTTTGTTGGATATAGTTCCGAAGCACGTGGAGGCAGTGAGCGGTCGAGGGGATTCGTCTCTCCCGATACAGGGGGTTGATGTCGCGCTGTGCGGGACATAACTACAACCACAAGTCAATATCCATCGCAGTGGAGATAAACCGATAAGTGTCATCGGTTGTATTTCCGGTTGGTCATGAATCCTCTGTCGCACGACTTATGGAGTTACTGGGGTCTGACAGATTCCAAACTCTAGACCTGATATGCATACTCTTAGACAAAGAGACCGGACTGTATGGAAATGTCACTAATAGACTTTGCAGGGTTCAGATGAGCTTACTCGTTGACCTTCTTTCGATCAATATCTGGGTATCCGTTACGTGCAGGTGGTACCGCTGACGTGCTTGTGGGCTGTGTATATGATTATAACCTACTGCCAGCGTATTGTCGAGTTTTTATAGTCCCACACAGAGATTTTCCATCACATGCGAAACGATGTATAAGTGCAGGAGTTCGTATAGGGATACATGCAGGAGTTCGATTAAACACGTTTATTTGATACACGTATTTTAATCAGGTGTTAATTGATATTAGCCGGTATATATATGATATAGCCGGATTATTAAATCAAGTGTTGATTTAATAATTAAATATATATTTATATATTAACTAATATCATGCTCACTTTGTTATTTTCTTCTCTTTATTAAATATTTATATTTGATATAAATATTGTGATATGTATGCTAATACATTAGTGATGGTGTATTAGACTTATTTGGTTTAGATGAGAACATCCTTAAAGTGAATGAGCCATAGAATTCTAGAGTGGTTTTCTTTCATGACTCAATTTTTACCTTTTGTTTTTGTTCTCATCTTAAACCTTATCACCGTCTCACTCTCATCTTCATGGTTCTTGGCCTTTTCTTAACTTTTTCTCAAGTGAGGAATGGAAAAAGAAAAGAGAAATTAGCAAGCTAAGTATTCTATATCTCCTACTAATCATACTTAGCAAGTTTAATTAGTGGGTTACTTCATTTTGATGAGATCGATTTGAAGCTAAAACTTATGTTGAAGTTATCTTATGGTGGATCATTTTCGGTAAGGAGATCATCGAGCAAGCTTGTTCCAGGGTTCGTGGAGGCCCGCTGGTGTCCAAAAAGAGGTGGCTAACGCGCTACAAAGGTTGTAGCCTGCAAACTCTTGTTTTTAGCTTACTAGTTTGGTTACAAGTTTAGTATTTTGGTTTGATTCTTGAGTTGGGGTGCTATTGCTCTTTAATTTTTTAAAATTATCGTTTCTGCCGCGTTTTGAAACGCTAACGGTGGAGCCTAACATCCCTACCTATTTCACTTTTAAAAGTATGAAAACCATAGTTATCTAAACCCCAACCTAATCAAAGTATTGAAGTTTAGATAATTCCATCTTTTAAGTTTGAGTGTTGCAAACCACAATTTGATTGCCAATTCGCAATTTCACATCACAGTGGAAAAGAAACCAAACAGGATCGAATCCAATTGGAAATGGCTTATGCCACACAGCTTTCTCTTCAGGACGAAAGCGGAAAGATCACCGGTTCAATTTCCAAAGGGGGGAAAAGATCAAATCCGCAAAGCAAGGAGCACCAACAAAGTTAAGAAAAGAGAATTGAAACAGATGAAAACTTGAGCCGTAGCTTACCTCATTAGTATATCAATAATAAAAAGTGCAGGTACATAAAGACCGATTATCTTGGTTGAGAAAAAAAAAAGAAAATACAAGAGAAAATCAAAACTTTTAAACCACATCTTGTAATAAATTGCAATAGTTTTAGGCTTTCCTCATGTTGTCCTTCATTTTGTTGGACGGCTCCGTTCCTCACAACTTTAAGGGAAACACAATATCTACAAAATATAACACTAGGATAAGCTTATATTTTGAATTTTTCCTATTCCACAAGCAAAAGCAAATAATTAGCTTTTAAGGCCTCTGAATTTGATGAGTCCCAACCAAATAATTCCAAATTCTATTACCATCAAAGGACACTCAAGATACACAAGACCGATCTCCGGTCTATCCTTTTCGTCTCCTATATGATATGGTTAAGATATCGTTAAGATAACCATAGACTTCCATATAAAATTATGCCATGGAGCTTCAATACCTCCAAAGTTTAAAAATTTTGTAGCAACTTTGTACTGAAAAATTACCATCCCTGGTGAGCTTCCAAACATACACCACCTTCTTCTTTTGTCAGCATCTAGCTCTATTAAAAGGCTCCTCCATTCTGCCGCGGCTTCATAATTTAGAAAGGGTAGATTTGGTTACCTCCATCCCCATCCGCTCGAAGATAGATATCCCATCTTGTTAACACTAACTTCAGCGTTTATCATTGATCCGGAAACTCTTGGAAATCAAAACTAAAAAGGAGAAACCCGTAATCCCTCATCGAGCCAAAACGGAATAGTTTATCCATTACCAAAAAGCGAGCCAAAACAGGGAAGCAAAATTGACAAAAATGAATCTTAAACCGTGCTGCATGCCTTTTATTGATATCATCTGTAAAGGTACTACATTACATTGATGCAATCCTTCTATAATACACAAGCATTATCTGCTGCCTACGTGATATTTTCAGCAAATTTTTCTCAGAATCTGATTGCAACATAAGACAGATGTGATTCTTCAAGCTTCTGCTCTCTCAAAGATCATCTCAGCGCCATCTCTCGGCCTCTGATTCGGTTGAAATGCCATGCCCGCATCAGGATTCAAAAGCTCCCACCTGCAGTAAGGATATGAATGATCAGTTTTCATGCATCGCACAAAATGAGCACCAAACTCATCGTTTGAATTTCTCAACTTTGATAGCAGAATTTGCAATTTCGGTGTGAATTAAAAATTGTTGTTTTGATCCAAGAAGATGCAGAATCTTTAATAATCCAGCATAGTGATGAGCTGATGAGCTGGCAGGTTTTAAATTTTTTTAAAACCGGCTGCAGCATTTGTTGCAAATAATTCCCAATAACCATGTTGCAAACTAGGAAAATAAATATTATATGCAACTCTATTTTAAGTTCTACCCTAAGAAAATAACAGAAGCATGGCTCCATAGTAAAACTTTGCACTAAGATATGGGAGACATTGGTTTTAATCTAGCAAGTATCACAAGAGGAAGACTCTAAAATACAATCATAAATGAACCTGTAATTTTAATGGCAGAGCTGCACAAAAATTCATTATATATAGTCATAGACAAAGATCATTTCTTACAATGCAGCATCAAACTAGAGACCCCCTTATTCACATTATATAAAAACTGTTTGCGAAGAAACACATCTTACCGATACTTGAGACATGCATGATAGAGGAACATCATCACTTGGACCCTTGCAAAGTTATTTCCCGGACAATATCTTATTCCACCCCCGAAAACTGAATAAACTCCACCTTTTGGCTTGAAGTCCTGCATTTGATCGTTCAAACATTATTTGTTTTCATTTTAATTTTCAGTCCTCTTTTGTTTCAGTCTGAAGTCTTATTGGTAAAACGAGGTCAAAATTACATACATCCCATCTGTTCGGATTGAAAGCTAACGGATCAGCAAAGTATCTGGGATCGATGTGAATGGACCGAATCCACACAAGAACCTTCCAGTTCTTTGGAAATTTGTAACCTGTTGGAAGAAGTAGTGGGAGAATTTCAACTTTAATGAGATGAAATATTAAGAACATGCCTATACAAGGTCAGGAGTGTCTTCATCGTGCAAGGTAATAAAAGGGTCTTGTAGAAGTGGTGTGATCTGCTACATTAATCTTGAAATGGATGGATAAATCACGGAAATTAGCTTAAAAACAATGTCATGCTTACCATTAATAACTACATCATCTTTCACAACTCTTCTGAATATAAAAGGTGAAACATTTGCTAGCCGGATTAGTTCCTCTGCCACCTTTGAGGTATACTTCATGCTTTTTATATCTTCAGGTGTAAGAATCACATTGTCAGATTTCTGTTTCGAAATCAATCTTAATTCTTCCTGTAACAAAACGGTATGATTAAATCAGATCTAAAAATGAAATAACAAATACATACCGGAAGGATAACAATCAAAATATTTTTTCACCTTCAGCTTCTCGAGTATCTCTGGGTATTTCGCCAAATAGTATAAGCCCCAAGTCATTACATTGGAGGTGGATTCATAACCGCCCAAAATTAATGAAACAATATTCTCCAGAATCTCCATTTCATTCAATTTACTTCCATTTTCATCAACAGAATCCATCAGGATTTGCATGAAATCATGTTTTTTAATTCCATGCTCTTTCCTCTCCCTGACTTCTTTCAATAAGATGTCCGACAATTTCTTTCTGCACTGACCATTTCAGATAGTGGGGGAAGAGAACAAGAATAAAAATGAGGAAAAGAAAATAAGAGTTAAAACATATATAATTTCTTTTTGTAAATACGATATAATCCCAACCTGTAGAGCATGGTGATATGCTGTTCCTGGAATGTTAATTGTAATTGCCCGTAATCCGCCCATGAGCCCTCTATACAAAGTTTCCATGGTCGCTAGAAGTTCTTTCGATTTGAAGCTGACAAGGGCCTCACATATGTTGCGAAATGTCATCTGTAAGAAAAATATTTTCATTTTTAATATCAAAATTGTTTAAAGTTGGTCTCCATACTTGCCAATTGGCCTACTTGGTTTTCCAGTAAACCACTCTCTCGCAGAAATTTTCGAAATGTTGATGGTAGGTTGATAAACATTCATAACCTTTGGTGAATTTCTATGGAACGTCCGTAATATTGAATTGTGCTACTGCGAAACATTGAGTATCAAATTTTAGGAGTGGACATGGGTTTCTGTTATAAGATTTCTTGATACCATAGAATTTATTTTAGTAGTTGGATCATTGATTTTGTTTTTCATGTAACGGTTAAAGATCACTATCTACAAAGCTATATTAAAGAGTCATGCATGTATTTTCCTGACTAGGGGCTTACAGCTTTGGTTTCGTCAAATGCAACGATTCTTCTCTTGGTGGCCCATTCAGCCAAAGCCGAGATAAAGATAGGTTGTGCGCTAGTTAAATGGGAATCAAGGGCCCTTGGGCTATTGAAAGCTTCCATCAAATGCCTCCTTAGCTTCTTGTGGCGTAATCCATCAACAATGACCAGTGATGAACTCCCTAAGAGCTGAGTTGAAGGCCAACCGGTGCCAAAAGTCCCATCCTCTGTCTTGCTACCTAGAATTTGTTTATTCAACTCAGGGGTGCATGAAACTATCGTCGGAGAACCAAGTAAGTGGGTCTTGTAAATACCAGTGTCTCCATACCTACACAAACACAGCAGCATAGGAACTTTGGAGCAGAGCCAAAACAATGCATGTTTTATCAGTTTACATATTACTGCAATATAAAGGAGTAATAGAGAAATCATGCTAGTAATTGTCCCTTAGAAATTCAAAATTTTAGGTTCCCTTGTATTTTAAGAAGACTGATCTGCTATAAGAGGTGACACGCTCGACAAGAAAACTAATGTTGACTGCTGCCCGATACACTACTTGATTTCCAAACATGTTGATCTGTAGAGTGTAGATTATCAAACTTATTTCGGGTTATGTTTATTATTGGAGAGACTAATACTTAAGTCGTTGGCCATTTAGATAACTTTTCTACAAGAAACCTTTAGATTATTTAGGAATCTATCTGCCTTGTGCTTTCAACTCACATGACAATCAAGCACTCTTTTCTTACTAACTACATTATTGATTGAAATTTTGAATCGTCGCAATCACATCATATCATCTAAGCCTTTCCCATGTAAAAGGGTAAGCTCTGGAGCAAGACTGCATGGAAATTTTGTCAAAAAAATTTAAGACCATGACTCGACGTGATGTCAACCCTCTCTCAAGCAGTAGTCGGTCTATTGTATCCAACGAAACTATTGACATTAGTGGCATGCCATACTACTAAAGTGTATTTCAAATTATTCTATACCAAGGAAAAAGTCTCAAGGGACTGTTTGGGAATGGAGTTAAGTTAAAAACACCGTGGTTTCATAAAGTTAGCAAAAGTTGACTCCAAAATTCTATATTTGCCTTGTTTGGCAATCGCTTTATAGTTGAGATAACTGCGATTATCTCGGTCCTAAAGTTGACATAACTGCAATTATCTCAGCTCCCATCTGATTTAAATTATCTAAACTCCATTTTTGTAGTTCGGGACTAGCAAACCACAGTTTGCATACCTCCACTCACAAATAAACGGCAGTTAACCAAACTCCATATCCAAACAGGGCTAAAGAAGGGGAAAGGTGAATTTTTTTTCAGTAAGTAAGGTGTCACGTGACTGTTCCAATTTCAATCCATATTAAAGTCTGAGAAATGGAAAATTCCACATTATTCCTTAAATTCCAAGTTACATTTATCCAATATTTTAGTTTCAATCTTTCTTTTAAATTTTTTTTATGGGTTCTAATCAACACTAGCAGTATTAGTTAAAGGATAATAATCTCAAGTGAATGAAAAATTAGTCAGCTAACGGCACTAACTCTGCTCCTCAAGATTAAATCTTTATCATAAACCAATCACCACATTTCGATCAAATTACCAAAAATCATCAAATGAAAAATAAAGCAGTCATCTTTATACCTCGATTTCCTCTTAGCGATGAAATCATCGGGCCGCCTCGTAAACTTGAAGCACAGCAAGAAGTCGAGCATCTCGCCGATCAGCGGCCACCCCATCGAACCGGGCGGCAGCGTCGATCCGGCCGGTCCGGGCCCGGCCGCCTTCACGAACCGCCGCTCGTTTAGCCATCGAACGAGCCAACCCGCAAAGGACAGCGCCACCACGCCGACGCCGACACAGACCCCGATACGCTCCATTTCGCTGATGATGCTGATACCGGTAACACTTCATTTCCTTTTATCGGGCAGTGGTAAGGTTACCGCGTTTACTATAATATATGAAAGAAAGGGAAAGGGTTATGCGGAGCAGCCTTTGGACAAAGAGCCGGCTTTGGGAATCTTTTCGCTGAAGCCACGGTATCAAAGGGGGATGATGAATTTCATTAAAATACCATGAGGTGTGAATATTCATCTCGTTTTTTTAATTTTTAAAAAAAAACTGAGGACGAATATCATCGACCGAGTAGATTACTGATAAATTTCATGACCGTCCGGCGATTTTCACCTTAGTAGCATATACAGTGTCAGTGAGGACTATTAGTTGCTTATCACAGAGAAAGGCTGAAACCTAGTAACATTTTGGTGAAATGGACTCATCGGACTCGAGCTCTCAGCCTAATTAGTTTTCCGACCTTGTGTGTATCGATGCACACATGAATTTAAATATCTAATTAGAAAGGAATTAGGAAGGAAAATAGGAATTATTTATGCAAAACTTACAGGTTTTGAAGAATAAAACTTTGGGCCAAGCCATGGGCATAATTTCTTCTATCAACACTATTGGAGTAAAATGATAGGCCTTGGACTTAAGCTTTGACCCAAATTTAGGCTCCCTTTGCTGGCCCATTATGTATTAGATACTACTTCAAGAATAAGAGATTCCACACCAAAACCAGTAAATTCAAAGAAAATGAAAATAGCAACTCTTGATGTGAGCTCTTCATAAATTGACTTCACAATTTCTAATGATTTTTGTATCCTTCTTCACAAATTGACATCCATTATACCGTGTCAACATATGTCCAATAATTATAGCATCAATAGGAATTTATTCTATCAACTTCTTGCTCTAACTACTCAACATCCATCTTCTTTCATCAATAATAATAGTTTTGTTGCAATGTAGGCATTTTTTTCCTTTTGAGCCAAGGTGTAATGAAACAACATCAACACTAGTTATCAAACAGGAATTTTTGTTAGAATTCTCACTTTCAAAAGAGGGTAGATAGTATGTTTGCATTCTTCCAAAGAGAAGCCTTTTTTGGCATGCTAATTCCACCGTAGGTATATGCGAAATGCGGTATATTATTATTACACTTGCTCATTTATTACAGCCATTTTAACTTGGCACGGCTCAGAACAACCAAGCATTCGAAATATACAATACATGTATACTATAGCATTTGTTGTTGCGGTTTCATTTTGGATAAATCTATCAGATCTCAAATATAAGGTGGTTGATTTCCAATGAACCAACAGCTACACAATTAAGCTTAAAATGTATATGTATCATAAAATAAATCGAGGACTAAACAAAGATCAAAAGAAGGGCCTAGTTATATATACCCTTATCACATTGCAATCATTTCATTTGGCATCACTTGACCAAAATAGAGTGAAGGTCTACAACTAGAAACCCTACAATTATACAGAGGCAATAGCATTAAAGCACCGTCTTCTGGTACACATCATCAACCTTAGCTTTAGGGAAGCCTATATTATAGCGACACAATTCCTCCCTTTACAAAACTATATAAAGAATGCAAGAAGAAAGATGGTATCATGGAACATGTCGTTGGCTATAAGTGGAAAGGAATATATGAATGGAATCTGATTCCCATGGAATGTTGTACATTTTCGTGTTAAACCACACATTTTCATTTTAAGCTACACTATTAACACATGGATAGTTAAGAAGAATGTAGAAAGTCTTGAGCAAAACATAGATTAAAACTAAAGTCTCCTAACTTTTCGCTTAGCACATGGTTTCACTTGGGTGCGAATTGATTTATCATAAAAATCGGGATTTGGGGTCTCTCCACTTTTAATAATAGTGGAGAACGGTACATTCCTATTAATCTCACTATCCATTCAAAACATGCTACATCATTGGTGGGGTATCCACGTAAGTCTGGCTTACTTTCAAATATTATCGCAAAAGGTTCCTTATCTAATCAGAATATGTACTGGGCTTTTACTATTCTGGAGAAACCTCGGATGAAATACAAGCATAAGTTTTGATTTACTTTATTTTCAAAATTCATTTTTAAATATACACACATATACCATGGAGTTAATCGTATATAAATGGTCTGGACGTCGTTTTAAAGTTTTTACGATCGGATCAAAATACTAAATATATATAAGATTTTAAAATATAAATATATAACATAATAATCTTAAGTGTCAGTGGAGTGCGTTACATATGATCTGCTTATCGCAGAGTCATTAATTTGTTAGAGAAAACAATGGAATATATTCTCTTTTTGTCGATCCTAAACCCTTGCTGACGATAGAAAACGATAGATTAAGATATGGGGAATAACTGGTGAAAATGATGAAGCGAAGGACCTTAGCTAAGTGGCCGGGTCCCATCCCTATTTGCACTTTTGTCGTGCTTTACCGCATATAGTGAGGGCAGTAGATAATACTTCCGTTTTGCCATAGACCTTAGCTCTTTAATTGATTGTGATCCCTAGAACTCACAAGTTCGAGCTAGATGATGGCTCCATATTATATATGTAGGCCAACAGACAAGAAGTGAGCTGCCATTGATGCTCCCAATTGATTTCCGTCCGAACCGTGTCTACAGACTATAGCTAGTTTAGTTGCGGTATCTCATAAACCCAGCAGCCGCTTACATGTAATCTTCTTATTTATTGAGAAATGGGGTAGTAACTTAACTCGTGTTGCATGCATGTGAGGAGGAGGATCACATGTGAACAAACCATCCAATCAATCTCGCTTCATTGAACTCGTTTTAAAATATTATAGAAAATTGAAACTAGCAATCCATATTAACCAGTTTGCTCATGTCAAATGACCCTTTTAACGCACAAGAAGGATTCACGGGACAAAAGAAAAATCTTCTCGAAACATGGCACGACCATTCCGCATATTTTAGCAAAGCGTGTGGACAAATCGTAACCCGTGGTAACTATTATAATTTTAGAAAGCTTGTTAGTACACTAGAAAAACGGAAAATCTTCTTGACACGCGTCAAGCACATACTACAGAACCCGCGCCGCTATTGGTCTGTTGCTTCTGCAATACATACGGAGGAAAAAGGAGTAAAATTAGTAAGGGCCTGTTTGGTTGCAGGATTATGGGTTTGGATTTGGATTTTGTATTGTGGAATCCTAGGATTCCACAATTTTGTGTTTGGTTGCAAGATTAGGATTTATAGGATTCCTTTGTTTTGTATGGGGGGCCCACCACAAAAGAAGGATTCATGAATCCTAAAAATTTTCAAGGATTCTCAAGAATTTGGCACTATTCATTGTACTTTTAGATGAGACCCATGCACTTTATTTATTTAACAATCCCCTCTCTCTCTATCTCTCTCTAAAATCCTCAAATCCAAATCCCATTTTTTTCCACCAACCAAACAAACATTACAAGGATCTACAAATCCAATACTAGGAATCCAAAACCAACCAAACAACAAATTACCAAATCCAGAAATTTCAACCGTACTATTTTTGGAATCCAAATTACATAATCCTGCAACCAAACAGCGCCTAAGGGGTTGAAGACACCTGCATCGTACATCGTGGTCCTTCCACAGATCACGTGATCAGGGCCGTACAAATCCTGCCATTATTAATATTATATTATTATTTCATCTATCCTATAAAAACCCGTTGCCTTCACTTGTTACCCAAGAGACTTCATTCATTGCAGCGCTCGCCTCCTTTAATTAACCTCACCGCGGGTGACAGCACCTCCTCCGGAAATGTGCCCCGAAATGCTTCGCTGCGGCCTCGGCGGTAACCTCACCGCCCTGCTCCGCGTCGTCGAAGCAGTTACGGTCGCCGCCGTGGCGTTGTGGTCCTCCTCTGCCGCCGTCCCCGCCGCCTCCAGCTTCCTCCGCAGCTCCCTCCCCGTCCTCGTCGGCCCCCGCTTCTTCTTCCTCCTCTCCAACGCCATCATCCTCACCCTCCTCCTCCGCTCCCGCCGCCGCCGCCACGACCCCTTCGCCGCCGAAGACGCCGACGGCGACCAGATCTCCGCCGCCTTCTCCCCACTGACGCCGCCGCAGCCACCGGAGGCGTCGCCGGAGACGGCGTTCGAGGAAAAGCAGGTGGTGTGCGAGGCGCGGCGCGCGTGCGTGGGGAGCAAATCGGCGCTGTGCGCGCCGAGTGAGGAGCGCGTGAGGGGATCCGCGACGGAGGCGAAGGAGGAGGACGCGGAGGAGTTCAGAAGGACGATGGAGGCGTTCATCCAGAAGCGTTGGAGGCTTCTCAAGGAAGAATCCATGGCCATTGTTGAGGCAAATTAAGTAGTCATTAACATGAGAGCCAGGGTAAAATAAATAAAAAACAGTTAATAGATAATGGAAAATTTGAAGTTTGGTGTAAAATTTTGAGAAGGTTTTTATCCATCTATTTATTTATTCACTAGCTGTAAATTATTGGAGGGTTTTTCTTTTTAATTTTTCCTTTTAGCTATTCGGTTCGTGTTTCTACCTGGAATCAGTGAGTTTGTGCACTTGCAATTTGGGCTTTTCAAGCTCTGGCGCTGCACTGCAGGTGAGCAAAGAAGGTTTATTTTCTAGCATTCTCATTTCTTTTAAACAAACAAATAATTCATTTAAAATCTCCGGCGATATAACTCAAGAAGAATGATGCTCGTTGAATCAAAACTTGAAAATAATACACGACAAGCTCTATGATAATGTCGACTTCACATTAATGACGGTTCCTTGCAATTAATATAAATTGGATTGCATCAAAAAAAATTCTGTGTCCGGTCATAAAATGGTGCGAAGGATGTATGAGAATATCCATCTGGTTCTCTTTTCTGCCGATGCATCGTATCTGGTATACCCAGTAGTTTCGTATTTTGATGATTAGATCCATATTGAGAAACCTATAAGTATAGGAGTGCATAAATAGGATTGTTTGTAACGAGAGAAACCACAGAGCTCGAAGTGGTTAATTAAAGCAATGTATGAAGTTCAAGGTATTTTTCTTTAAAAAGAAATAATAAAACCCAAATAGTTTCATGCCATTTCAACAAGTTACTCGTACCAGTCCAAACTGTAGGAAAAAAAGATGTGGTCTTTGTTCAGTTCTCGTTCCGAAATCAGAGAAGCAATGCTGCTGCTGCAGCATCTCTTCGACGTCAGATGATATGAGAAGAGATGATACTTCCTCCTTGGATATCCCTCATACCGTGACGATTTCATAAAGAACACCACTTTACTGTCTGTTCCGCCGAAGCCGACAGGCACGAAATCTGGACTGTTTAGCCTCAATCCCAGCTCCGATCTCCACACAACTCCGTTTCTATCGAGAACCCACGATCTTAACTCCGAACCTGTCACTGACAGGGACTTTAGCCTGCCCTCCGATTCGCTCAAAGATCGCCTGCCGGATGATGTCACAGCCGGAAATTGTATGGTAGAAAAGTGCGACTTTTCAATGTTGAGAGCTCGAACACTCGATTTCCCGTGTGCCCAGTAGAGTATCCCGCTCGCGTAGACCGCTGTTTTAACAGAAAAGGACACGGCTTCGTTCGATATGTACAGCTCTTCGTCTATAAGGTTGTCATCGGCAGTTCCGACCGTCGCAGTCCATTGCTTGTCTTTAGTGCTGAAGGTGTGTACCGCTGCTCCTCCTCCCACTAGTATAATCTTGAAATCTGTCGGTAAGATAGAATGACAAATGAATCCGACGCCCCATTTATGTGAAAAGTGGTCAGAAAGGGGAGGTGCTTTTATGGATTGTTCGGTGACAGGATTGAAGACGACGAGTTGTCTGCGGTTGATGCGGTTGGGGTCTCCAAGCAGTAAAAGTCCATTGCTGGAGCCGAGTACAGAAAGGCCGGAGTTGAAGTGCTTTGATT
Source organism: Agapanthus africanus (assembly GCA_030015575.1). Taxonomy (NCBI): domain Eukaryota; kingdom Viridiplantae; phylum Streptophyta; class Magnoliopsida; order Asparagales; family Amaryllidaceae; genus Agapanthus; species Agapanthus africanus. The sequence goes on along the minus strand of JASDDO010000014.1, from coordinate 686,109,251 downwards.
TCTCGAGGCGGTGGGTAATGGAAATGTCGCATTTCGTGGCGGAGATGAATCTTGAAGCTGAACGAGGCGGATTGAAGAAGAACCCACAGACAAAGCGGCTGTGGATGGAGTAGTCAGAGATGAAGGAATGGTCTGCGGTGAGAGGGAGAAGCGACTTGCAGGTGAGGCTACAACTGAAGAGGGAGGCTCTCGGGAGCCGAAGTAAGATTTCGGTGATCATTTCATTCGGAAGATCGAGTATGAAAACACAACCGTCGTTGTTACGGCCACCATTGTTGTCCCTGTCACCGCTGTCATTGTTACTGCCATCGTTGTTGTTCCTGTCACGACCGTTGTCGCTGCTGGTGACACTGTTGCTCTTGTCACAGCCATTACAATTGTTGCTGCATATTTTGCTTTGCTTGATCCCCATTGGACTTTGAATCTGTTAGAGTTTGAGGATCTATAGGGTGAAAGCTTACACATAATTTTTCAATTAGATTTGATAGCTTTCAAATAGGATCTCATAAGGTTCACTAATACCTGGATATTAGTTATCTCTTGCGCGCCTAAAATATAGGGATTTGAATAACGAAAAAGAAAGTTTCAATTAAACAGAAGAATAGGCTTACAAGTTGTTGGGGGCAAGATTACTGTGCAATCCTCATTTGATATTTTAAGATATATGTTTTCCGTTTATGCTGTGATATACAGTGGCTTATAAGATTTTGTAAGAAAAAATAATAATCTTATAAATAGAAGCTGATTCATCGTCTGTGTATCATGGTATGGATGATAGATAAGCAGCTCCTGCCTTATGATATCAAAATAGGAATTTTTCAAAATATTAAATAATTGGGATTCTTTCATCTCTTCACATATTTAATTGATCACCAATTAAACTACACTTGTTTTGATAAATCATTGTATCATTTTTCAATCAATTAAGTGGCACCTCATACATATTGTAAGGTAATAATACATTGCTACAGAAAATTCTACAATAAGCCAACCATATATTCACTATCATAAAAAAGAAAAAAATAAGAACACGAACTTATAAACTGCCATGTGCTACAATAGCTAGAGATTACAGCAAGAGGCTAAAGGTGCATATTCTACTTGGATTAGGCAATTTTGCCTATAGTTCAGAGAATAATATATGAACCAATTAACAAGATGAACAATAGATAAGATGATGACCTTGAATAACCACAGCAAGAAACGTACAAATTTTGCAAGATCGCATCTAATTACTTTATCAAGGATATCAGCAGCAGTCAGAGTTCAAGCAACTGCGAGGCATTTGTAATCTTTTTCTGCACCATTGTAATAGTCAACAAAATACATACCCAAAACTGACTAAAAATATGCAGAACTTCAAACAGAGAAAATTATAACATACAGAACAACAATCCATACAAGATTCTATCATATATGAGAACATGGGAGAACTTATATAACATAACAGGATAATGTCTAGCAAAAGGGGAAAGCATCGATACAGTTTCGGGTTGGTGAGAGCACTTCATATTCCAGTTTATGTACATATATTAGCCACCTCAACTATTTCGCATAGTCAAGGGGACAGTGGCTGCATGAAAAGATAAAAACCCTCGAAAAGTTTTTAATATAGCAAGGGATTGTCGCAGATTTTATGCTGCCTCAGCGAATCCAATTCTTGAGTTGCCATAGTCGAAGACGGTGTGATAAGCTCCCATGAAAACATCGCCCAGAATCCTGCAGCCACGTTTTAAATTGGATTTTAAATGAAAAAGGAAAAAGTTATGTAAATAATCAAATCCATCGATCTACATTATTTTTTTTTAAAAGACGACAAAAAAATTTTACCAGAGAGGACCACGAGGAGGAGGTAAATCCATTGCTGTGAAGCCATTGATGCACTGAGCCACAGCTCCTTCACCGACCTTCAAAACATACTGAGCACGCCAAAACAGGAAAATAAACTGATGTAAGAACTCAGCAAACCTAAGGTCAATTACACATCTTAATCCAGTCACAGATCTTAAGCCTGATAGTTTGCGTTGAAGCATGGAAATATCAGTGTGTTGTTAGAACCAAATGATTGTTAAAGCATTAAATTTAATACCATACCATCTGAAAATGAGCATCAATTTTTAAATTAACCTAAAACATAATATGGTACAGCATAATGTTTGAAACAACCTCGGGAAAAAAGGGGGGGACCCTAATAACCGCATGTAGTGCTGCATACTATTATAAGGTTTAGCTAGAAAGGAATGAAATTTCAGAGCTACATGATTCTCACAAATAAATTTAAAAATAAAAAATGATGGTCATAAAATATGTAAAGCGTCATGTTAAAAATAAATTTATACTGTTAAATATGTAAAGCATTGCAATTTTGGAACTCAATGCTTCACACACCTCTTTTCAATGCTACACAGCACTTTAGAAACAAGTGTTATAATTTATAACATGAGGACAAACCTATTCGCAATTCTGAGCCTTCGCAACACAAGCAAAATAATTAGAAAGAAAATCACTGTTTTAATTTGAGGTACAGGTTTGAGTATGATTTTTCCAATAGAGATTTATACACGTCCAAAGAATGTGCTAAACAATGGTGAATATAACAATATGAAGTAATACTGGTGAAATAACATACGATATAGCTTAACGGCAGGCAAAACATTTAACAAAATCAGTGAACAATATATTCATCCAGCAATAGCTGAGAACATATAAACCACAAAATTTGATGCAAGAAACAAAAGAAATACTAATGAGCCTACCTGCTCTGCTGTGAGGTCAAACGTCTTGCCACCAATAGTGAAAGAAATAACAGGCATCGAGGACAGCATACCACAATCAACGGCTGATTCTCCCATGGGACTAGGCAATCGTTCACATAACTGCCAATGCAACTCGAAGCATGACTTGAGGTTCAAAAAGATAAAAATTCTAACAAACGGCATGATAGAAATACGGACTCACATTATTGATGTAGTCTAGTATGTGTTCCTGTGTCTGGTTCTGCTTAAGCTGATTTTGCATCCATACGACCGCCATCTCACAAGTATTGCACATAGCATCGCTGCGGCCAACAGATGATTCTCTATGGTCCACCACACTCTCAATACCAATACTAGAAAGATGAAGAGTGAACAGTCAAACTCTCATGATCAGAAAGTACTCAAATGAAGAGTAAAAAATATTGTCTCTTCGGAGACATCTGATCAAATTGGAACGATACAAAAAAGTTTAAATACTCAATAAATATGATAGAAGTGGCTTTTAAGAATCTAACCTGACTCCATGAGTTCCGTCGAAGGTACATAGACCAATCTGCGAGCAAATTTTCTTCGGCTGTGTCTGAAGGATAAGCCATCGTAATAATAAGTAGTTAAGCGTATGTCCTGAAATCAGTTTAGAGCAAACAAAAAGGCCATGCAAACCTCAGAGAGGAGCATATCTAAAATCTGTTCCCCATACTGTGCAACCACAGCTTTGCACTCTTGGCTGACAACACCAGTGGCTCCAATCTTCAGATTAATTTCTGCAATAATGGTCTGCAAGGAAGATCTCGGGTAAAAATCAAATGTGGATGTATGTATAATCCGTAGAAGAACATCATGGCATCATTATAAACAGTGGAACATCAAACTCGATATGAAACTAAAGGCAAATAGAAGCCTAGTACCTAAAAGGACTAAATTAATCTGGTAATATGCTTTTGTTTGTGGCATGAACAAGCTCAGGTAAGAGCTAGCATAAGAAGCCAATGAAAACCGATTAGCTGGAAGAGGAATAGTCGGAAGAAAAATACAATTTTATAAAGAAGCATAGCGAAAGCAAATCACCAAATTTACAAGGACGTTAAAAAGTTGTCAAGACATATCTGTATGTAACAGGTTCCACGGAGGTGGCGTTATGTATAGCAGAGGTGCTGTGAACATGAGGTTCTTTTGTATGACGTAGAAGTAGATCAATAGTCTTGCACGTTACTTTTTATACCCTAACAAACACTATTTAAAAGAATTCGGCAACCGAACAGCATTTAACAATAGAAAGATGTTATATAATGCAGAATCAGTTCACCGCCCACTTCAATATTTATGTTATTCTCTAAATTAGTATATTCGAAAGCATGATAGCTTGTAGCCAGTATATTTAAACATGCAAAGTTGCAAACCACAGTCATAAAAAATAGTATCCATTTAAATGGTAACTAAAATAATTTGAATAACTCTAAGAATTAAAAAGCACGGCGAGGGAGCCGGGATAAACATAGCAAAAGGAGCTCATAATTTAACCACGTAGTTAAGAATACTGAATAATACTTTGAAACTAGTTTTCTAAAAATAGAACCAAAGTGATGATGACGCTGAATAATGTCAAGTACTACTTACCGTTGGACCAGTGAGCAAGGAAGTTCCAGAATCTGCAATTGCTGCACAGCCTCCAGCACAGAACCCTAGAAAGCACAAATGTTAAGCTGAACAAAATTCAGTGAATATAAAATTTCCTAAACAATAAGTTAAAACAAAAAAAGAGTGCACAAAAGCTCACCAGTTGATTGGCCACCAACAAGGACATCTCCCATGTCAAACTGCACATGAACAAAGTTCATATAGAAAGTCACGAGTCTGACAACAGTATAGCTTCACAAGATAGGAAGCACTCGTAATAAAAGCATCTCTACACATAGCATAAGGAGAATTTATTTTTATTTTTTTGAGGGTGGGGGGAGAAAAGAGGGACACACCTGCCAGTAACCCTTCTGCGTCACAGGAACATGTGTGTGTTCACCCTTGTGATGAGCAGGGTCAATCCCTCCGAAAACAATTTCGCCTCCCTCCCCATCTTCTGCTTTCCGGTTCAACCAGAAGGAGAAAATAGGCTCTTTAACAAGACCCTGTTCAACCATATTGTACCTACAAGACGGGAACGTCAGACGGTGCTTCAGGAATTTCATGACTAGTAAGCTCATCAATTCTACAAACGAAACATCACGACGCAGTTCAATTTTCCTTCATGATAATATTTTAAAACGAGCCTTGCATAGCTTTTGACAACAGTGACTGAGCTACTGAACTCCACTCACTAAACGTGTGAATTTCAATTCCATGACTTTCCCCCTAAATAAATTGCATCTATTGCATGACTTAGGATGAGTTGAGACTTCAGATACACCCAACCAAATAACAAAGATTGAAATTGCATGAAATAAACATCTCAATTCTCAATTACCAGTAAACAAATAGAACAGATTGGGTTTGAAAATCAACGTTTCTAGATAGCATAAATTCCAAGAACAACTCTTCCAACCACAAGAAACAAATGGATCCTTGCAAATAACTACTTGAGCAACAATTTAAAGTGAATGAACTTTGTACTCGTAATATCATGCATTTTCTACTGAGTACAAACACATATAATGAAAATGTATAATATCTTATGATAAGAAACATAATAGTGCATGTGCATGAAAAATGCTTAACCTACCGGGCATGAAATCCTACCACAATCTACCCAAGAGACAAACACCTTGGGCCCACTTGTTTGGCACTAATATCTAGGTGTTGTGGATCCCACCACTCCGTCTTTTGGGTAGATTTGGGTAGGATTTCAAACCGGTAGTTAAAGTATTACTCCATGTGCATGCCTTCATACGTGCATAATGGCTTTCCTAATTAAGTAATTAACAAAACAAATTATTCCAACTTGTGTCTCCTTATTGCATAGACTCGGTCTATAAGGCAATGGATATGATTATTCCTGAAATTCTTCTATATTGTTTTCTATCTAATTCAAGTTATCAAAGCTTTTACCTATTTTTAGTTGTTGATTATTGATATCAAGCTCGAGATTTATCATGTTGGCTTCCTTAGGGACTAAGCTTAAATTTTAAATATAAAACTACTCGCGCAACTTTTGATACCACCAACTTCCTTTCGATACTAAGCTTCAATTAGTATCTACAAAGAAAGTAAATTATCCTGTTGGCTTCCATAGGGGCTAAGCATTGCTTGCGCAACTTTTGACACCAGTAACTTCCTTTCAATACTATACTTCAATTATTAATTACTAAGTCAGAATATTAAAAGTAAACTTCAGCAAAATAAATACCACATTAATGGACATGACATCCTACCCACTGAGAAGCTTACCACACGGGCACCGCCTTGCCAACTGAGATTTCCTGAAATCCTAGTCCAAGTATGCCATCAAACTTTGCTACCAAGAAAGTGATGCTTGGCTCTCTTGTGGCTTCAATAAATTCCTGGATAGGTCGCCATGATTGTCATTCTAAAGTACCATCCATGATGACAATTAAAAAGAAACACTATACAGGGGCAAAGCCCCAACAATCTGCAAACCTGGCTTTTGACGACAAGGTCACCAACTTTAACAGAGTCCTCACTGAAGAAACCAGAAATAGCTCCAGTTCCATAGTGAATAGCTGCAGGTTTTCCTGCTCAAACAATAAAAACATATAAGCACAGCAGGCCACATCAAAAGAAGTCCTTAATCAAGTAAGAAGAGATACATCTATGTTAATAAGACAACAAACGGTACGCACTCAGGCGACTTTTATCCCTATAAGTCCAAATAAAAATATTTTTAAAATAAAACTTCCAAAGTAAAGAAATAGCTATAGGGTTCCACCCAAACAAAACTATGTACCTTTCACTAAGCTAAATAAACATATGCTTAAAGACAAATGCACCAAGTTATATGTTTCTTGAAAGTATAAAGATGCAAATAATGTAAACAAGTAGGAGACAGCTTCTAATTCAAGGCTTGCCATATGAGCATTATTGGATCGATGTACAATTCAAGGTAAGCGTCCTCCTCTGAAATGAGGGAACACTGACATGCAACAAAAAAAAGGATGAAAATATTGAATCAGTAAGGTATGAAAAGCTAGATTAAACCGACTGCACTGGTAAATGGAATGAGGAATTATACTGCCTCCAATGTTCACTAGTACAAAAAACTCACCATTTAAACCGTTGAAAGTAACAAGACGCACCACCACAGATAACTCACGAGGTATAAAGAGAGACCGAAATTTAACTATCACATAAATCAACCGATTCCTGTAGCTCACATGTGATATCATACTACGTAAAATAACACAAGTAAATTCATACAATGAAGCGCACGATCATAATAATTGCAAGAAACGGAATTAAGAAGCAAAGGCTAACCATTCTTATGATACGTGCTCGATCGGCCTGACCGATACTTCGCATGAAACAGACAAGCAATCTGCATGCCACCGTAAAAGTTCTATAAGTCAACAAATATTCAATAATATATCTAAGCAACCTCCAACTCACCGAGAAGTAGCACTTAGCGGATGGGACCCACAAGTTAGAGCTGCCGGTATCAAAGATAACCGTGAACTTTTGTGGGGGAGAGCCGATCCCGATCTCCCCAAAGTATTGGGCATTCATGTAGTTCTTCAAGGAGATGATGTCGGCCGAGTCCGACCCATCACCGAGGTGGCCTCCTCTAACTCCGTATCTGCTATGCTTCAACGTATTGATTTCTTTAACAGAGAGGCGACCCACAAGCCTACTGTTCTCATCCAAAGACTTTTTCTTTAGGCCGATCCTAATCAGGCCATCGGCCGAAGCCGGAAGAACCAATGGAAGAACAAGAACGGCGGCGACAAGCAATGGCAAACAAACCCTAGTTCCCATGCTGAACTGCAGATTGAAACCCTAAATTAACGACCTTAAAATAAAACTAACTATATGCTGAAAAGGAAACAAAATCGAAACTATAATGGAACCAAAGGATAACTGAATCAAACTCTACTTGAAATTCAGAATAACATTAATTATCAAATTCAACTAAAAGAAAGATTGCATCTCATAAAACGATCGTGATAACAGCTAGGTATCGAACGAATCTAACAAAAGCCTACAAATAACTAAGCAAAAAAAATCAGACGAAAACTTCACAAACCCTCGAAATTTTGGTCAAATTTCGATATCAGCAGCTTTCGATTAGATCGATCGAGTACAATGATCGAAAGAGATGGGAATATCGATTAAATTGTATTTTTAGGGGGGAGAACCAAGATCAATAGAAATAATTTACCGATGAAAACGAAATGGAGCAAGAGTGATGAGAGAATTTGGGGGAGTGAGGAGCAAGAATACAACCAACAACCTTTTGTCCTTCGCTTCGCTTGGAGGCATCGAGGTCACGTGATCTCACGTGACGGCCTTTCTCGATGCTTGCAACGCGTATGGTATTTACGGACGGGTCGATCTCAGCCGTTGGATGAGATCGTGCCGATGCACTTGAGCCACGTGTTGCTCGTGTGAGGGGGGACGCCTAGCACGTGCGTCTCTTGTTCATCATAGAGGATATGCCTCATCGAGAGGAATAATTCGGTGGGGCATATGTAATACATCTGGACGGGAATGAGAGAAAAAGAAAAGTTTCGGGCAGCCGTGAGAGCGTGCGGGACTCACACTTCTATCTATTCACTCTCCCGTCCGAGTGAATACGGCCTGCCAACCCAAGACGTTAAAGCCATTCTGTGGGTTGACCTTCTTACGAGAAACCATACGTGGTTTTTTTTGTTAGGGCGTGTGATGAGGCTCGATATCGGTGGTCTTCCAGATCTGGACACGTGGCAGATGACGTGTCCCAGAACATACAATAAAGGACTTACAGTGGCCGACCAGACCACGCCTACGCCCGTCCTACGAGCAAACGCTGGCTCACCTCCGAGCTCCAAGCACAATCGGTCTCCTCGGCCTCACAGCTCGTCTCCGAGCTATCACAGGCCCGAGCCTCCTCGGCCCTCTCAACTCGCCTCCGGGCTCGAGCAGAACCAAGATACATCGGCTCTCCCGCTCGTCCGCGAGCTCTCCAGCCAAGGTCATCTTCCTCGGCCTCATCGACCGACCAACAGCACTGCTTGCAGGCGTAACCGCCATCCCGCGAATCTCGCCATGCGCGAGATCTCCGCCGGCCACATCCCACATTCCACGCCACCACGATCCCCCATTAACGAGCCTGTCTCGCCATTAATGGGAGGTCCCGCTCATCACGCGGGCATGACGTCGGGAGCGTAACGGTCGGCGTGATTCTCGCGCCTGCCCCGCCTGCTGCCACCGCTATATAAACCCCCCTCTCAGACGATCGAGGTAAGACATTTTTACTCCACTAAGCCGTTACTCTGCTCGAATCTCTAGACTAACTTGATCGTCGGAGGGTCCTCGGTGGTACAACCACCTCGGGACTTTCTTGCAGGTAGCTTGGCAACCACAACCTCAAATCCATTGAGATCCACATGCTTGAGGAGCGACAGCCTCCAAATCCAATCTTAGCCACTCATCGCAGCCATCAGCAGATCAACGGGAAGCAACATCTTGATGCGATTCCGACCTGCGTCAGCAGGCGCCGTCTGTGGGAAATTAGATTCCACAAAAACAAAAGTTCGCCTTCCGATCTCATTCCAATGGCGAGCGATCATCACGACGATCCAAGCACCAACCGCCGCCTCCCCCTCAACGGAGGCACAGACGAACCTCCTCCGCCGAATGTCATCAACGCCCTCACAGGCCGGATAGACCGACTCGCGCCTGTCGTGGAAGCATTCGTCCGTGACCGAACGGCGGGGCGAGATCACCAAGTCGCCACTCCCCCGCCTCGGGGCCAGGACCCCTACAGGGGAAGAGAAGACTCCGTCCGTGTCGGCACTACCGACCGCCACCTCATCATTTCCGGCAACCGCGGTTTTCTCGGGCCGACGTATTTGAAAGCCCGGTGGGCACCGCTAAGTTTGGCTCCGAGGTCTTATGCTAGAGAGTTTCGCCCCGAGTCTCGTCGCACCCCTGTCCCTCCCGAGGCGGTGGCGGTCAGCTCGCCTGTTTACAGGCACGACCAGCACCCCTTCTCCCGACGGGGCCGCGCACGCGAGACTCCCCACGGCAGCTCAAAAACAACCCCGCCGGGGGGCGTAAAGAACCTCGTCAAAGGGAACCAAGGCTCGTCGAAAGTCATGGTCATGATGGCCGGGTGTACGTCGGGTGCATACGAGACTCAACACCCCGCACCAGCCGCGGAGGCCGACAGCCGACCGACAAAGAGGCCAAGGGAGACCGAGCCGATCACTTTTGACGACGGGGACTTTCGCGGCATATCCTTGCCCCACAACGACCCCCCTGGTGATTACGGCTCGAGTCCATCAATATGAGATGCACAGGATCCTGGTCGACTCGGAAAGCTCGACGGACATTCTCTTCCACGACTGCTTCCTGCGCATGGGGCTCGCCTCGGCGGACCTGAGACCGACCTCCCACGTCCTCTCAGGGTTCACCAACCACTCCATCCCGGCGGAAGGGGTAATCACTCTACAGTTCAACATCGGGGAGGCCAACCGTACGCGGACTCTGCTGGTGGAATTCATCGTAGCGAGAATCCCATCGGCCTACAGCATCCTCCTCAGCTGCCCCACGCTGAACTCCCTCCGGGCCCAGATATCGACCTATCACCTTGCGATGAAGTTCCCACTCGACCAGGACGGGATAGGTTGGGTCTATGGAGACCAGCGAATTGCAAAGGTCTGCTTCACCGCAACAACCTCATCGGAGAGACCGGTCGACGATGTCGAAGGTGAGGGAGACATTAGGGGTTCTCTAGACACTTGAGACGAGCAAACCGAGGTTCGAGGGACCCCGGTGGAGCCTCTGACAGAGGTCCCCCCCCCTTAGAAGGGGAAGACGAAAGACTCGTTCAGATCGGGTCGCTCCTGACAGGACCTCAGCGAGACAACCTGGTTCATTTCCTCAGAAACAATTCCGACGTATTTTCCTGGGCGCCTGCTGACATGCCTGGGATCGACCCCAAAGTTATATCTCATAGACTCGAGGTAGACCCTACGGCCCGACCCGTCAGACAGAAAAAACGAAGTTTCGCCCCAGCTAAACAGAAGGCTATCGAGGACGAGGTAGATCGGCTCCTCGCCTCCAACTTCATTCGGAATGTGCCTTATTCAGAGTGGCTAGCGAACGTCGTCCTGGTCAAGAAATCAAGAGGGAAGTGGCGCTTATGCGTCGACTTCACCAACCTCAATAAGGCCTGCCCCAAAGACAACTATCACCTACCTCGTATAGATCAGCTCGTTGACAGCTCGGCAGGCCACGAGCTGTTGAGCTTCATGGATGCCTTCTCCGGCTACAATCAGATCCGTATAAATCCGGCAGACGAAGATCTTACCGTATTCACAACGGACCAGGGGGTATACTGCTACAAGGTGATGCCTGTCACACCCCGCTTCCCAAAATACGAAAAACGAGGGATGACTAGGTCAGCCATGCTCCGACGGTCAAGGAATAATCCCGCCGTAGTCACACTTCGGCTTCTAGCATTACATGGTAATCAGTAAACAAAGCACAGAAGTAAAGGAAATATATCACTAAATTATTACATAAACTTTCATTGTTCACAATTTATAAATAAACAAGAAAAGAACTACTAATCAAGTTCGATTACAAGGTCTCTTTAAGGAAAGCAGAAAAAGTGAAGGAGGTGCTCCCGACTAAATCTTCGCGAGCTCGAAGGATAAGTCCGACTCCTGCGCTGGTTCTCCCTCGATGTCTAAGCATGCATACTCAGGTCGTCAGAGCGACGTGATAGCAATATTATAATAGTGACATGAAACAGGCAAATAAGGTAATAACAATGGAAGTAAAATGCAGGTAATCACTATGTCACTAACTGATGCAAAGTATGATTTGTGTCCCTGCCAGTCTCTAAGTCATATTTGAAATCGAGTTGTGGAAAGGAGGATCATGTTTAACGAGGGTCTCGTACATATCCGAGACTACGGCCCGCTATCGCCCGGGATATAACCCTGTCAGCCGGGCTAGGCCCAACCTAATATATATAAGAGTCGTTGTTCGAATGATCATCCTCTAAATCACCGTCCTCGCTAAATACAATACTCTTTCCACTTCGATTTTCCCTTTTTCCCCAGGTTTACACTATTTATGGGTATGGTCTAGTCTTGTACAAGTATGCACCAATAACACGGTTTTGTCACTGTTCACTGTATTATCCACTGTCACGAATCATTCACTTTTCCATTGGCGTACTTGACACTCCTAAACCAATACCATTCACGCACGATAATGCATTGTACACTGAATAATAACGCGCACTATCACTAGGGGTATGGCAATCGGGGAAGATATGTGCATTTATACAGTTAACAAGTCATGTGTAATCAGAACTAATATGCACCTTATGAATTATAAAAATTGCAGTAAATCATACGTTCAAAATTCAATGAAATGATACAAAGACGGTAACAAGTAAACTCAGTCAGCAGATCAGGAAAATTTGTTTCGGTGCAATCGGATTTTGGGTTTGCAAGTTACAGCCGTTTCATTTTAAGTGTTCGCTGCAGGAAATTCAGTTTCTGAACTGAACGTCCGTTTCGCGATACAATTTTCACCCTATTGGGATCAGAATTTGTCACGCCCCGCTTCCCAATATACGGCGAAGGGGATGCGACGAAGCCCGCTACGTATATACTCAGAAGTACATACGCTAAGCGTATCTAAGCAATATAAAATAAATACACAAGAGACAAGATACAAAAGGAACAGCAACTTTTATTTATTAACATTCTTTTGTACAATAAATGAAAAGGAAATACAACTGAAATAAAATGATGCCTAAACAGTGGCATAACAGGAAATGAAAAATACAGAAAGGAAAAGTGTACAATGAAACTAAATTGCAGGGTCTTCGGCAAACTGCTCCAAGTCTTCTGCAGATGGCTCGATCTCCGCCGGGTCCAAACCACCTGACGACATTCAAAGAAGAAAGAAATAGAATGTCGTCAGCGAACAGGTCGCTCGGTAAGTCCCAAAGATAGGGGAGAACTAGACAAAGAGTAGGAGAGAGAGAGAATAGCTTTTAATATTGTATTGTATTGTTGTAATGTTGTATTAACGCTGTTGTTTGTAGTTTGGTATAGAAGAATGCCAGTGTATACGAGAGGGGTCTCTATATGCTAGAGACCAGGGCAAATGGAATATAGAGTACAAGGCTCCGTTAGAAGGCCCGGAACAACGGCAATTGGATTCATGTTAGGTGTCTTAAATCTGACCGTCTCGTGCCACTTTTAACATCTTCCGTACCAATCTACCCCTTAAACCCTGTGATGTCTTGTTTGTATTGTTATCTTGTAAATTGTATTGATTGTAAGTTTGATTGACTGACTGACCGAAACCATGATATCAGGAAACAGTTGTAACCGTAGAGTCATGTAAATGGAATACTGAGAATCATGTAAAAAATATATATCCATGGTTCGGTTCGGTCAAGTTGTATAAATTGATAATTGTATTCATGGATTCGTGTGTTCACATTGAATTGGAATCTTGTAGATTATAGGTTGAACTTGAATCATGTTCAAGTCAGATTAATCAGACTCAAACCCGAGTCAGACAATCAGAAATGTGAATCGAAGTCTTATAATTGCTAGGATCCTTAGGGTAATTTATAAAACTTGAGAGGGTTTTATGTAAAAATACTTTTATATACTTTTCAAAATACGCCTCAATTATTTATTGTTCGTCTTTAGAGTTGTAATGAGGATAGATTTTATGTTGTGACATTTCTAGTGAATATATCCTAGTTTTATAAATAAGAGTATTTATCTGTAATATTGATTATTTGAAGTTCATGGTATTTTAGTGTAAAATTTATTCTTTGTGATTTTTAGGAAAAGGTGGAAAATTTATATTATAATAAAATAGACATTTAAATGATAAATATACATATGTTTATACAAAAATAATTTTAATAAATATTTTATTTCCAAAAATCTCATTTTCTTAAGATGTCGTATTTTAAACCTTTCGAGACCGAATGCTCCTTGCGGAGGTCTGAATCTCGCACTACTGGCCCGAGGGTGCGCGATAAACCGCACGATCCCGAATGGGTTCCCCAAAGATGGGTTGTAGCGGCGCTTTGCAAAGATTGTAAAATATTATTCCTTTAGAAAACGGTTTTATAAACTAAAAGGTATTTATTTGCAAGGTGTAATTTTCCGTATTTTAGGCTCTAGGGTTTCCTAAGCCAACTAGCCTATTTCTAAATGGTCTAAACGACAAGTCGTTAGAAACCTCAAATCGCCTTTTCACCGCCAATTGTGGCCAGGTAAGTACAAGTGAGGAAGGAGGGATCTGCCCACGAATCGTGAAACGGGCCTTTTAAAGTTACCTAAGCTCACTTGCCTAGCCTAGACACCACAAAGTCAAGTTTAGATAAACGATCGATGTCCACAACTTATCGTGTTTTCTTAATGATAGGTATTAAAAAGTGTATCAAAGCTAAACTTTTAGAATTGATTTTATTAAGAATGTGGTATTTAAATGAAAGTATTGTTTTATCGTATTCTAAGTTTTTAATGATGTCGTTTTAGGTTGTAGAAGCATGTGTGTGGAGGTAGGTCATTACCTCGTGCTCTACTTTAAATGTATAGCAAAGATTAAGGGGTTAAATGTGAAATCGAAACATGATGGTATTAAAGTGAAAAATACAATAAATTGGAAAGGCTATCATTTCATGTGAGAAAACTTGTTCAAATTATTTTTTAAGTGTTTAATAGTCAACAATAAGATGTTTAAGCATGATTGAATTAGTGAGAAGTGAAATTTTATAGAAAACCGAATCGGAAATCGGATTTGTTCCGATTCCGTTGGGTTTTGTAGTTTCGTATTTAGAAAATAAGAAAGGGGGATAGAATGAGACTTACGGGTTTCGATCTATACTAAGGAGTGTAGGGGAACTAAGGGAGTTGCCGAGGCGTTACTTCGTCGCCGGTTGTTTCTAAAAACGTTGCCGGAATTCCCGCCGGAATTTCGTCGGAGCTTCGCCGCGAACTTGATTTCAAAGTACACCCTTCTTGGAAAACTTTTGAGAGAGTGGCTCAAGATTTTGGGGGTGAGAGGGTAGTGTGTAGGGTTGGTATTTATAGGGTTAGGCTAGGGTTAGGGTAGATGAAAAGTTAAAAATAAAATGTGATAAAATGTAATAAAAATGTATTAAAAGTGGAGTAAATGGGGGTTTTTTAAGAGCTCTGGAAGTGGTCTGAGGCTGAAATTTTGCAGGTGCATAGGGAATATGAAAAGACACAACTTTCATGTTGTAGCCGTCGCCGGAATCGGCCGACTCGGGGGTGACTCGGCCGTGACTCGGTCGGAGCACTGAGTCGGCCAAGTCAAGGCCGAGTCGGCCGAGTCCGGCGGCCAGGATCCCCCCGACGGTTCATCTAACTCCTGAAAGTGTTACATCTTTGGGTGTAGTGGGGTTTTTATGAGATATGCACGTGTAAACTCTTGGTATTCTAAAGGTTTTTAAAAAAATCAATATTAAAAATAATGTGGGGTGTAGGATTTGAACTCTGGTGGCTTGGTTCAGCAGTGCAATGTGTTACCAATGAGCTACAGGCTCCTTCTTGTAATTATGGTGTGAAATAATTACTTAAAGTGGTAACAGCAATATTAAATACCCCAAGCATACTTTAATTTTAAAACAATTTTATGTACACTAAAAAATGGAGTTATTTAAAAAACAAAATAATTACTTATATATTGTGCTCAGGTTAAAATACTCTTTTATGGATTTTGAAAAAAATAATTTAAAAATTTGTATAGGAAAAAGGTGTATAAGAAAATTAGGGTTGTTACAGAATTTAGCGACTCTATAGTTGAATGAAATTTAGGTTTTTCAATAGGGTTTCCAGCTCACCATACGGATTCTCAATCGCGCCTCTACGTCAGAAGTTATGCACTGTTCAGTCATAGTGTGTCAGTTATGTTTCTGTTTGGGACTGCTATACGTCATGTTCGTTTAAATTACCGTTTAAATAGTAAACGACGGTAAAAAGGGGTGAAACCACTTTTAATTATTTAGCTAACTGTTTCATCTTCACTAAAGTATAGGATTCCGCAATGTACAAGTTCAGGCAGCAAAGGGGTAAGCATTACGAGATAGAAATCAACAGCCAGAGCTGCTCTGGACTGCAGTCCATAGCCGCTCTCCGAACCGGTTTCCGTCGTATTTTCAGTATAGAAACAATTTAAAACTTTTATGGGGTTCCAGGTCGTCGAGTAGGCTTCGATTTGAGCCCTCGAACGCGTCATTCCAATTTGTAAACAATTAATTATGATTTTTACAAGTTTTAGACGCGCGAAATTTTCAGTTTTAACGGGTGTAATTGGGGGTGATCGTCCAAATCAGTAACGATTATATTTTCCAGTAAAATTTTTACACAATGTTCATTGCCACACGGGCCAGCTTATATGATCAATTTCCGTCATTTTAATGGAAAGTTTTTGTACGGGTTTTGCATCAAACACTTGTGTCATATAAACTTTCACGATTTATAAACATGGAATTAATAGAATTTTTGAATTGTAACAGAATACTCTAGCATGTAGCAAGTAGGATACTTGTCTGGAGACGCGTTGACGACGCACGGCAGCGGAAACGGCACGAACGCGCAACGAACGGCACGGTTTGGGTTCATGGCCTCGGCTCGAGTTCGGGTTCGTCGTCGGTGTTGCCCGGGGGATGGCTCGTGATCACTAGAGGCGGAGTGGGGTGTTGTGGATCTCTTGGGAGTGTGCTGGGGTCGGCGGAGGTAGCTCCGGCGATGGGTGCAGCGGGGGTTCGAGGCTCGAGTGTTTGGAGCTTGGTGTGGCCGTGGAGAGAGGGAGGAAGCAGCGGGGGTGCTCGGGTTGGTGAAGGTGATGATGCTGGTGACGCAGAGGGTCGACGAGGTGGTTCAGGGGCAGTGGGGAGCTCGTCGGCGAGGAGGGTGCAGAGGAGGCTCGGTGGCGAAGAGGGTATGCAGGCGAGGGGAGTGAGGCAGTGTAGGGGCTCGGGTTTTGGTAGGAGAGAAACGAGGGAGGATGATGAGGTGATCATAGTCGTCGTCGTCGTGGTTCAGCGGGTTATGGGGGCTCGAAGCTCGGTGGTTTGGAGAGAGGAAAGGAGGGAGTTAAAGAGGGATCGGGAGTGTGAGGGGAAGAGGGTTAGAGGGACGAGGAGAGGTTGAAACGCGCGCGCGATCGTGGGTTCGTGGTCGCGAGCGGGGCGCGGTGAGGCGACGTGGGCTGCGCAGAAAGAAAAAGGAGCGAGAAAATTTTTTTGTTGGGAAGAAGAGAGAGTCGGGTCGGGTCGGGTTGGCGTGGCGGGTAAGGTCCGGTAGGGAGTTGGGCTGGGCCGGCATATATATATTTAGTTTTTATTTTTCCTTGGGCTAGGCTGAGGAGTTTAGTTTAACTTATTTGTTTTTATTTTCGTTTTTTATACTGTTAAGCTGGGGTTTATTCATTTGGTTAAAATTTTGTCTTGGGCTTTATTTAAAGGTTTAGAAAAATAAATACTAGAAACTTAAGCAACCAATTTTTCGCAAAATTACGAGGAAAGAGAAAACATTCGGGGAACTTGGGAAATATAGAAAAAAATTATTAATGGAAACGGGGATTTACATCATACCCCCTTTACAAAAATTTCGACCTCAAAATTTAAAAGAGACAACGAATCAGCAGTACTGTCACGCCCCGCTTCCCAGAGTACGCAAGATTGGGCACGTGACATAGCCAACCATGCTACCTGTGGGTAGGAAATATCCATCCACAGTCACATTACGGTTGTAGAGATATCAAGAACAAAATAATAAACTAATCTAATACATGTCCAAATCCATAATGACAAGAATCAATAAACAATAAGTGCGGAAGCAAATGATCCAATACACTAAATAAACAGTACGTCCCATAATGCGGGCTCACATCTGGAAATGAAATGAAATAAATAAACTAAACCCTAAGGAACTCACAGTTCAGCCTGCTGGCTGAAGTGCTCCTGCTCGGTCGTCGACAGTGGTACGGAATCTGGGCCATGCAAAACCCAGACGTCAGCGCGTCATGTCAACCAAATAATATAATATAAGCATGGTAAAAGCAATGCAGGCATGAACATGAATAAAACAGTACTAAGAAATAACAGTGCAGGGTAATGTGCGGTGGTAACTAAACTGTCCTATCAGGTTTCTACTCTATAGTCTTTGAAATCAATTGATGAATCGTCGATGTAACTCAATAGTATCCCGTGCGTGCCCGGGACCACGGTCAAGGTTCTCGGGGCTGAATCCGAGACGTGCCGCTAAGCAGTAAAAGGTAGTAGGATGGATGAGTGATGTCAGCATCATCACTCCGGGGCAGGCCAAGCCCGTAAGACTGATCAGAACAAGTATCGAACTGTTGAGTTACAAGTCGGTTTCACCTTTGATTTCCCCATACCCCCAAGTTATGTATGTCAGGTCGGGTATTCGTCCAGGATTAATGTCAGCACAGAATCAGGTAAAAGCAGGTATGTCTGGATAGACAGCAGGAATGGTCCATGAGGACCCCTAAGTCAGGTTTGTTGGCATGAGATCAGGTAACAAGTCAGGTGTATCAGTATGTAAATATGTCGTATGTAGCAAGGTCCGGTCAACATGCAGTGCAATCGAGTACGTGCTCACAACAGGTATACAAACGAACAATAAACAGTAGCAAGAATTAAGGTAAACGGCAATGATAGTCATTTAATCACAATGGTACATGAATATGATGCAGTTGTATTATACTAGCAGGTTCGAGCACCCTTGGGATGCAATAATCACAGTGTAGCGCAATATTAATAACAGCAAGTAATAAAGATATAAGTGTACGACTATCATCCTCTAAATAGTAAAATGATTAGCAGGTAGTTGTTATTAAAGTTATGGTGGCAAAGTACGATTTAGATGGCAGTATTATGATGCATAGCACATTTCGTCTAATGAGACAAGTAACAATGCTTAGTTATTATAGTAAGTTTTATGAGTCAAACACTTAATTAGTTTAATGTAGCATGTAGCAAGTAATACTTGCCTCAGAACAAGGGTCGAGATGCAGGCGGCCTGATGCACAGGTCACGATACGGCGTGTGAAACGGCACGACACGGTACTGGGTCTAGTCGCGATCTGGTGCGCGGTCTGGGCGCGATACGGACACGATCTGCTGCGCGATCTGGTGCGCGATACGGACACGATCTGCTGCGCGATCTGGTGCGCGATACGGGTCGAGTCCTGAACAGCGGACAGCGGGACCACACGGACCAGAGTACTTCGCTGGAGAGTCGGGTCCAGACGACGGCACGGCCGGAATCCGGCAAAAGTCACACGGGCGACGGAGTTAGCAAACACGATATATGTAAATTAAAGATCAGCGGGGGAAAAGAGCACAAAGGGAAAGATAAAGGATGCTTACAGGGAATAACCCGGGGCAACCACGACAGGTTTGCCAACGAGAGGGCGCCGGCGAGGAACAGGGAACGCGACAGCTCCGGCCAAAGATTGTTGGACCCGGTGGTGCTGCGACGAGGGGATGCAATGGTCTGGTCTGGGTTGCAGGAGAGGGAGGAGGTGGTCGGCGGTGCGCTGGCGACGACGACGATGATCGACGGCAAGTTTCCCGGCGACCCGGGGGTTGGTGCTAGGGTCGAGCTCGGGTGCAGTGCAACGCAGGCGAGGGAAAGGAAGAAGAAGATCGGGGCTGATGCGCAGGAGGTGAGGAGGACGAGCGGAGGCCGACGAGGAAGTGGGGTCGCCGGCGGTGGGCGGTGCAAGTGACGGTGGCGCTGGCCGAGCGCTGGAAAGAGAACGGAGGAAGGAGGGGCAGAGGAGGACGGGGTTGCGGCGTAGGCAAGGGTGCTGGTGGTGGTCTCGCCGGCGCGGGGACTGCGGCGGCGACGGCGACGAGCGGCTAGGGTTTGATGGGGTTCGAGGGTTTCGCTGCGGGAGTTTTCTCATGGTGGTTTCTTCATGAGGAACAGTGGAAAATATATAGAGGGAGAGAGAGAGATTTGATGAAGAGAGAGAGGGAGATTTAGAGGAAGAGAGAGAGAGACAGTGAAGAGAGAGATAGAGAGAGAGTGGGAAAAAGGTGGGGCCCACGAGGGTAAAGCCCTCGTGATGATTGGCTGGGGAAATTTGTGGGTTTAGATTTAAAAGATTTTAGGGATTTAGACGTTGATTTAGGTAACAGTAAACATATATATATAGTTTAATATATTTAGTTAAATGGGCATTTTCGGCGCTAAATAAAACATTTCCAAATCGCGCCCGGGTTGCGCCCAAATGTTCCAAATTCAAATTATAGGATTTTAAGCGAGTTCCAAATTTTGAAAAGAGATGTTTAATGGTTAAAATGCATGCCCCCAAGTCGGATACTTGTACGCGCGTGTAGACGTCCAAACTTGCCCGTTTCGCCGAACGGGATGAAATCTCGATGCGCGGACGCTACCACGTGACTAGTGGCGATGAGTAGACCAACATGGATATTTTTAATTTCATTTTAGGTGTTAAAATTTGTTATGTGCCAAAATGACTTAACCGGTTAAAATTTAGCAATAAGCACCAAACCATCAGGATAATCGAAATGAGCAATGTATAACACTCAACTAGAAGTAGAAATAGTATCATTGGGCTCGGGTGTTACAAGTACTAAATAAAGAGATGTGGAAAACGTGCGCGGATATCTTCCTCCCGGTCCTAGGTAGATTCTCTTGGGGAACGACCGCCCCAAGACACTCGGACTAACGGAATGACCTTATTCTTCAGCACTTTCTCTCTGCGGTCGAGGATGGTGGTGGGCTGCTCCTCGTAAGATAGGTCGGTACCCAAAGCTAACTCTGAATAGTCCAGAACATGGCTCTCATCCCGAAATAACGCCGCAACTGAGACACGTGGAAGGTATTGTACACACCAGCTAGCAATGGAGGCAAGGCAAGTCGATAGGCCACCTCTCCTACTTGCTCCAGCACCTCGAAAGGTCCGATGAAACGGGGACTGAGTTTCCCACGACCTCCGAACCTGATAACTCCGCGGGTAGGGGAAATCTTCAAGAATACGTGATCTCCGACTTCAAATTCTAGTGCTCTCCTGCTGGTATCTGCCCAACTCTTCTGTCGATCCTGAGCCGTCTTAATGCGCTGCCTAATCATTTGAACCTTGTCGACTGTCTGAACAATAAGCTCGGGACCCAGTAATCTTCGTTCTCCTATATCATGCTAACAAACTAGGGATCGACACTTACGCCCGTAAAGTGCTTCGAAAGGAGCCATCTGGATGCTAGCCTGATAACTGTTGTTATAAGAAAACTTGACTAGATGCAGGTGACCTTCCCAGGAATCCTGAAAATCTAACATGCAGGCTCTCAACATATCCTCGAGCGTCTGAATCGTACGCTCGGATTGTCCGTCCGTCCGCGGGTGGTAAGCTGTGTTGAACTTGAGGCGGGTACCCAAACTCTCCTGTAAGCTTCTCCAGAAGTGCGAAACGAATCCGGTGTCTCGATCTGACACAATGCTGACCGGGACTCCGTGAAGTCGCACTATCTCCTGCATGTATCTCTTTGCCAGTGACTCTGTTGACTGTCCCACTCGGAATGGTAAGAAGTGTGCAGCTTTCGTGAGGCGGTCGACGATAACCCAAATGGCGTTGTTGCCCCTAGGGCTCCGTGGTAAGGCCGTCACGAAATCCATAGTAATGTGCTCCCACTTCCATTCTGGTATCGGAAGCGGTTGTAACAGCCCTGCTGTCCTCTGATGTTCCGCCTTCACCTGTTGGCATACCAAGCATCTGGATACGAACCGCGCAATTTCTCGCTTCATCCCGTTCCACCAAAAATGCTGCTTTAGGTCTCGATATATCTTCGTACCTCCCAGATGTACAGAATAAGCTGAACTATGCACCTCAGCCAGTACCTCTTCTCGAACATCCCCTTTGGGTACGTAGAGTCTGCTACCGAATCTCAAAGAACCGTCTTCATGTATGAGTAAGTCCGTTCTCTGCCCGGCTTCTACTTGCGCTCTGAACTTTTACAATCGAGGATCATCCGCTTGTGCATCCTTGATGCGATCCATAAGGGAAGACCGTGTAAGTCCACGTTACCCATCCCGGTTCTTTCGGGGATGCGGAAACGGTAAAAAACGATTTTTACGGTAAAGGTAACATGGACTTTAGAATAGGATCTTTGCTAAACAAACACCAAGCAAACTAACTACAAGTTTAACTACTATGTTAGTGGGTTATACCTAGGTCTTGAACTCCTTCTCTTCTTGCTCCTTGGAGTGGTTAGATCGGCTTCACCTCGTCGTCTCCTTGTTGTCGAAGAAGGATCCACCCGAAAGCTTCTACCTTGAGCTCCTACCTCAACCAAGAGGAAACTAAAGTGCTTGGCTTGCTAGACCTTGTACTCTAGAGTGAGTAGAGAAGTGTTTTTAGGGTTTTATCTCAATGGCTCATGTTTCTCAACTCATGAGACATGAGAGCCTTGAGAGAGAGGAAGAGGGAGAGCTTGGATGAGAGAGAAGAAGAATGATAGAATGAGCTTGACTTTTTACAACCATGCTCACCAAAGAGAAAATAATCATGATAATAATAATAATTAAGTATATGTGATGGTTCATATCAATGGCCATTATCATTTCATGTATTTAATGCATTTTGTAAAGAACAACAAGTAAACAAAAGTCATAGCCATGAAATGATGACGGTCAACAAGTCCAAAATAGTCAACCGGTTAACAAAGTCAACAAGTCAACAAAAGTCAAACTTTCAACTCAACCATGACACAATAATACTTAATTAATATTATTATTAATCATATTTCTTATTCTCATTAGGGTTTAGAAAAAGTCAACATTCAACAACCCTAATGAGAATCCTCTGCCCCTGCCTCTGTCAACTGTGCATACACACCCGCATCCGTGTTCCGAGGAACACGAATACAAAGAGATAAAACCAATCCCAAAACACATACTAGGATCTGGTTTAAACCAAAGCCCGCTAATAATAACTGCCCGGACACCAAACGTGCACAAGTGCGCGGATGTGAACGAACCCTATCGCAAAACCATGCGACCTCTGCTCTGTTTTTCCCAAAGGCGAATAGCTCTCTGTGTGGGACTCTAAAGACTCGACACTACGCTGGTAGTGGGTTTAACCACAGGCCGCAAGCGGTACTAGCTGTACGTAACGGTCCCCAGGTAGATGCCGACAAGAAGACTGATGAGGTGAACCCATCCGAACTCCTACTGAGCCTGAATGTGACAATCTCCGTACAGTCCGGTATGTTCGTCTGTGAGTATCGCATGGCGGGCCTAGGGGCGGTAAACGTCAGTCCCCTAATAGCGGTACAAGTCGTGTCAGAGTGTAGCCCAGAACACCCTGAGATAACACTGAAAACGCTACCAGCATATCTCGCTTGCCCTGGCCAGGGACAACTATGTGTAATGGCTCTTCTTGACACATCACGATATCAACCCCCAATACCGGGAGAGACGAATCATGTCTAACCGTCACTGTCTCCAAGTGCTTCGGGACTGCACCCAACTGCTACCTGTTTGCACGACTCATTTGAGCCGTGGTAGGGTAGCAATCTAAGAACAGTGGGAACACACTCGAGGCGAAGTGACAGTGTCAAGTCAGCGGACTAAGCTGTACTCATGTCACCTGGGAACTGATAACTGACGACAGGTATAGTACCAACCAACAGTTCCCGATGAGTCCTGTCCAGTATACTCGTAACCTAACGAGCACCCGCATACTATCTCAAGTACGACGTACTGATGGCTGTGGGACAGACCGTCTCCCCTGCTGAGATGAGAAGCGCATACGCTAGTCTACTCCGGAGTATCGATGCCCTGTCTCGATAATCCTACGACTAGGGACCTGTATAAGGATGTGCTTGTAGATTACCCAGCCCCCACTAGCGTGACTGCCATCACTGTTAGTGTATATGCCCTAGAGGCCATTACTGTATCATACTGGATTGTATATTACTTGATGGAAGCTTGGGATATTCACCTTGTATTGACATTCTTGCTCAAAATGGTAGTATGCTACTTGGTTTGTTTCTGCTTTAATGTGTGTATGTGTTTCTTTTAGCATATCGCCTTTACACATTAGTGGAGCCCTTAGGATCTTTGCTTGATTACCAGCGTTGTGATGGCAGTCACACTCGTGGGGGCTGGGTAATCTATAAGCACATCCTTATGCAGGTCCCTAGTCGCAGGACTATCGAGACAGGGTATCGATACTCCGGAGTAGACTAGCGCATACGCTTCCTATCCCAGCTTGGGAGACGGTCTGTCCCGCAGCTGTCAGTACGTCGTACTTGAGATAGTATGCGGGTGCTCGTTAGGTTACGAGTACACTGGACATGACTCGTCGGGAACTGTTGGTTGGTATTATACCTATCGTCAGTTATCAGTTCCCAGGTGACATGAGTACAGCTTAGTCCGTTGACTTGACACTGTCACTTCGCCTCGAGTGTGTTCCCACTGTACTTTGATTACTATCCTACCACGGCTCAAAGGAGTCGTGCAAACAGGTAGTTTTTGAGTGCAGTCCCGAAGCACTTGGAGGCAGTGACGGTTAGACAGGATTCGTCGCTCCCGGTATTGGGGGTCGATATTGCGCTGTGTCTAGGAGAGCTATTACACAAAGTCCCTGGTCAGGGCAAGCGAGATAGACTGGTAGGTTTCCAGTGTTATCTTAGGTGTTCTGGGCTACACTCCGACACGACTTGTACCGCTAGTAGAGGACTGACGTTTACCGCCCCCTATGCCCGCCATGCGATGTTCTTAGACGAACAGACCGGACTGTACGGAGATTGTCACATACAGACTCAGTAGGAGTTCAGATGGGTTTACCTCGTCAGTCTTCTTATCGGCATCTACCTAGGGACCGTTACGTACAGCTAATGCCGTTTGCGGTCTGTGGTTAAACCCACTGCCAGTGTAGTGTCGAGTTTTTAGAGTCCCACACAGAGGGTTATTCGCCTTTGGGCAAAACAGAGTAGAGGTCGCATGGTTTTGCGACAGGGTTCGTTCACATCCGCGCACTTGTGCACGTTTGGCGTCCGGACAGACATTACTAGCGGGCTCTGGTTTGAGCCAGATCCTAGTATATGTTTTGGGGTTAGTTTTATCTCATAGTATTCATGTTCCTCGGAATACGAATGCGGGTGTGTATGCACAGTTGATTGAGGCGGAGGAAGAGGTTTTTCATTAGGGTTTTGGAACGGGTGCGTATGCACAGTTGACAGTCGTCTTTTTTCAAACCCTAATGAATTTGTGATATATCAATTAGTAATATTAATTAAATAAAATTGTGTCATGGTTGGGTTTGTTGACTTGTTGACCAAGGTTGACTTGTTGACCATGGTTGAAACATTGACTATCATCATTACACATCAAAGATGCTCTTTGATTCTAGCAAAACCATTTAATGTGAAATGATAATAGTCCCATCAAACCTTCCATCAACTTTTTCATTTTGATTAATTTTATTAATTTGATAAATCACTTATATTGTTATGGTTGTAAAAAACCATCTCATTCTATCATAACCATTCTCTCTCCTCTCTTCTTCTTCCTCCTCCTCTAGTTCAAGGAGATCCATTCTCATGAGTTGAGAAACCTCTCCTTGAGATAAAATACCCTAAACCACTCTCTACTCACTCTAAGGTTGAAGGTCTAGAAAGCCAAAGACCTTAGTTCTCTCAAAGTTCGAGAAAGGAGCCCAAGGTTGAAACCCTCAGGTGGATCCATCTTTGACGAAAGAAGGCGACGAGGAAAGCACCATCCAACCACTACAAAGAGTTCAAGAAGAAGGAGTTCAAGTGAGGTATAACCCCTAACCGAGTTGATAAATCTCTAGTTAGGTTGCTAGTGTGTAGTTTAGCCAAGATCCGTTTTTGTAGTCCAAGTTACCTAAACCCTAAAAATTGTTTTTCACTATTTCCGCAAGCCCGAAAGAACCGGGAGAGGTAACATGGACTTACAATCACAACGCTGGTAATCAAGCAAAGATATAAGGGCTCCACTAATGTGTATAGGCGATATGCTAAAAGAAACACATGCACACATTAAAGTAGAAACAAACCAAGTAGCATACTACCATTTCGAGCAAGATTGTCTATACAACTGTGAATATCCCAAGCTTCCATCAAGTAATATACAAACTAGTATGATACAGTAATGGCCTCTAGGGCATATACACTAACAATCTCCCACTTGCACTAAGGCCATGTACCGGCGTATCGAAGACCTATCATCTCGATCAGCCGCTCGAACTGAGTCTGGGGTAAGGCCTTCGTGAATGGATCTGCAGTGTTATTCTCCGAATTTACTCTCTTCACCTCGATCTCCCGGCGATCTACGATCTCCCTGATCAGGTGGTACCGTCTCAAAATGTGCCTGGACTTCTGATGGGACCTGGGTTCCTTCGCTAAAGCTATAGCGCCATTGTTGTCACAATACAGCGGTATTGGATCAACAATGGTAGGAACCACCTGAAGCTCCGTGAGGAACTTCTTCATCCAGACAGCTTCCTTTGCGGTATCGCAAGCAGCTGTGTACTCCGCTTCCATAGTTGAGTCGGCAACGGTTTCCTGCTTGGAACTGTTCTAGCAAACCGCCCCTCCATTAAGGGTAAAGACATAACCCGACATGGACTTGGAGTCATCCTTGTCACTCTGGAAGCTGGAGTCAGCAAAGGCCTCGATCTGGAGGTCTTTTCCACCATACACCAAGAACATTTCCTTAGTCCTTCTCAGGTACTTGAGAATGTTCTTTACTGCTATCCAGTGTTTCTTCCCTGGTTCCGACTGATACCGGCTTACAACGCTCAATGCGTATGCTACATCTGGTCTGGTACACAACATCGCATACATTATAGAGCCTACCGTAGATGCGTAGGATATAGATGATATGTGAGCCCTTTCCAAATCAGTCTTGGGAGACATCTCTTTGGAGAGGGTGATTCCGTGACAAGCCGGTAGATTACCGCGCTTAGAATCTTCCATACTGAATCATTTCAGTATGGTGTCGATGTACCTGGACTGCGAAAGTCCCAACATTCTCTTAAATCTATCACGATAGATCTGGATCCCCAGAATGTAGTTGGCATCGCCCAGATCCTTCATGGAGAACCTCCGTGACAAGAATCCTTTGACTGACTGTAGCATAGGAATATCATTTCCTATTAGGAGAATGACATCCACGTACAAGACGAGGAATACCACAGTTCTCCCTACAATCTTACTGTAAATGCATGGTTCATCTGGGTTTTTGATAAAATCGAATTCTTTGACAGTATCATCAAAGCAGATGTTCCAACTCCGTGATGCCTGCTTCAGTCCATAGATGGACTTGAGCAACTTGCACATTTTACCGCTGCTCCCACTCTAAATGAATCCCTCCGGCTGATCCATATAGACGCACTCTTCCAAATTTCCATTTAGGAAAGCCGTCTTTACGTCCATCTGCCAGATCTCATAATCGTGGAAGGCAGCAATGACAAGAAGGATACGAATGGATTTGAGCATAGCCACTGGAGAAAAGGTCCCGTCATAGTCCAAACCAGGTCTTTGACGAAAACCCTTTGCAACAAGTCTAGCTTTATAGGTTTCAACCTGCCCATCTACACCAATCTTCTTTCTGAAGATCCATTTGCAGCCTACGGGTTTTACCCCTTCTAGAGCAAAGTCCAAAGTCCAAACTTTGTTGGTGTATATGGACTCCATCTCGGTCCGCATTGCATCCAGCCATTTTACCGAGTCACCGCTCTGAATGGCTTGCTGGAAGCTAGTAGGCTCATCATAATCAATGGTGCAATCCTCTCTATCCCCGTCTATGAGAAAACCGTAGTATCTCTCGGGCGGATGAGACTACCTACTACTCCTGCGGAGCGGCGCAGGTATATCCGGTTCTCCTGAATCTTCTGGTTCTACCAATGTTTCAGTAATAGCTTGTGGTTCTGGAATTTCTTCCAGTTCTATTGCGCTCCCACTTATCTGATTTTCTAAAAACTCAGTTTCCAAGAAGCGGGCATGACGAGAAACAAAGACCTTTTGCTCCTCTGCGTAATAGAAAACATACCCCTTGGAGTTCTTTGGGTATCCCATAAACTTACACTGTATTGAGCGTGCCTCGAGTTTGTCCGCATGCTGCTTTTTGACAAAAGCTGGACATCCCCATGTCTTAAAATGTTTAAGACATGGTTTCTTCCCATTCCACATCTGATATGGTGTGGTAGGCACTGACTTAGTAGGAACTTGGTTCAAAAGATATGCAGCTGTTTATAGTGCATAACCCCAGAAAGATCGTGATAACTCAGCCTTACTCATCATGGAACGAACTATATCCAATAGAGTTCGATTCCGTCTTTCTGATACACCGTTGTGTTGTGGTGTGTATGGAGGAGTAAGCTGCGAGAGAATTCCATTCTCTTTTAAGTAGTCCAGAAACTCGGCACTCAAGTATTCACCACCTCGATCAGATCTCAGTGTCTTGATACTATTGCCTGTTTGTTTTTCAACTTCATTCTTGTATTCCCGAAATTTCTCAAAGGCCTCGGATTTATGCTTCATCAGGAAGACATGTCCATACGTAGAGAAATCATCTGTGAAAGTAATGAAGTATGAATAACCACTTCGCGCATGTGTAGACATTGGACCACACACGTCACTGTGTATGAGTCCCAGGAGCTCGCTTGCTCTTTCTCCGTATCCAGTGAACGGAGTTTTTATCATCTTTCCCATGAGACAAGATTCACAAGTGGCATAAGACTGGTACTCGAACGGATTCAAGTATCCCTCTTTATGCAACTTTGTTAACCGCGTCTCATTAATGTGACCCGGTCTATAATGCCATAAGAAAGCCTGATTTAATTCCGGAGACTTTCTTTTAAGTGTGTTCTGGACACTGAAAATCTGAGCTTGATTCAATACGTATATCCCGTTTTTTAATGTACCTGACCCAATCAGAACTTGATTTAGGTGGATGTGGACCACATCGCTTACAAAAGTAAAATATATCCTTCTTTAGAAAGTAAGGATACAGATATGATATTACAAGTTGCACTAGGTACATACAAACAGTCACGCAGAATCAATATCTGCCAGTTGTCAGTCCAAGATGATATTCCCCTATGGATTCAGCATCCATGCTCATTCCGTTGGCAACCCTGAGAGTCATATCACCTATCCTGATAACCCTACGGTTTCTCAGAGCCTGTAATGAATTACAGATGTGAGATCCTGATCCGGTATCTAATACCCAGGAAGTAGGGTTAACTGACATACAGTTTTCTATTATAAACACACCCGAAGCCGAAGCCACAACATACTTCGAATCCTGGCTACTGGCTTTGCTAGCCCTGCAATTCTTCTGCCACTGTTCATTCCCGTAACAATAGGAACGTCCCTCCTTTACTATATCCAGTCCCGAAACTTTTGCAGTAACAACCCTAATTTTCTTATACACTTTTTCTATACAAATTTTTTTAAAATTTTCAAAATCCACAAAGGGGTATTTTAGCCTGAGCATAAGATATAGGTAATTATTTTGTTTTTAATTACAAGCTACAAGAATGTAATAACTCCATTTTTAGTGTACAAGAAATTACTTTAAATTTAATGTATACTTGGAGTATTTACTCTTACTGCTATCATTTTAAGTAATTAAATAACACCATAATTACAAGAAGGAGCTTGTAGCTCATTGGTAATACCTTGCACTGCTGAACCAAGCCACCAGAGTTCAAATCTCATGCCCCACATTATTTTTGTATTTATTTTGTTTTAATTTCTTTTGGAAGTCAAGAGTCAAAAGGCTATAACTGACAAAATTTATACTGTACATAAAAAAGTAAATATACCATTAAATACCCCAGAAGAACCCCCGGCCCCTGGGACCCTGACTCGGCGCCGCGAACCGGCCGACTCGGTCCGGCGCCGCCGGCCGGACTCGGCCGGACGGTCGAGTCATCAACACGGAAAAGTTCCGTGTTGACTTGGTCAACCCTCCTGCACACTTTATATCCCTGGATCGGTTATCAATTGCTCAATAAATCTCTTTTACTACAAGGTTTAATGATTTTTTAATGATTTTATATATTTTTATATTTTTTTTATTAAAACCCTAACCCTAGCCTAACTCTAGCCTAACCCTATATAAACCCCCCGTACTCTCTACCCTCTCATCACTTTTCTAAGTCCATTCTCTCAAAATTCCAAGAGAACTTGGTACGTTAGAAAACAAGCGAAAGGCGAAGCGCTGACGAAATCGACGGCGAAATTCCGGTGATCGTGCTAGGACCTCTCAACGATATTTCGACGCACCGGCAAACTCTCTACCTCCCTCTCACTCTCTAGCGTTGTCCAAACCCGTAAGTCCCCCTCTTCTATCTTTCTTTTCTTTCATAAAAAATACGACTTTACAAACCCGACGGAAATCGGAACAAACCGATTTCCGATTCGGTTTTTCTATAAAATCTCACTTATCATCAATTCCATAATGCTTAAACATCTTCATGTTGACTACTAATCACTTAAAAACTAATTTGAATAAAGTTTCTCACATGAAATGATAGCTTTTGCAATATATCGTATTCTTTCACTTAAATACCACCATATTTAGTTTATCACATTTAACCTCTTGACGTTGCTATACCTTAAAGTAGATCACGATGTAATGACCTACCTCCTCACACACTTATATGCAATCATAACACGCTACTTTGAAAACTTAGAATACGATAAAACAAGATTTTACATTAAAATACCATTTTCTTAATAAAACCTTTTCTAAAAGTTCTAGGTTTTATACAATTTTAAAACAATATCTTTTAATAAGAAATACGATAAGTCGTGGACATCGATCGTTTATCTAAACCTGACTTTGTGGTGTCTAAGCTAGGCAAGTGAGAAAAGATAACTTTAAAAGGCCCGTCTCACGATTCGTGAGTGGATCTCTCCTTTTCTCATTTGTATTTACCCGGCCACAATTGGCGGTGAAGAGGCGATTTGAGGCTTCTAATGACTTGTCGTTTAGACCATTTATAAATAGGCTAGTTGGCTTAGGAAACCCTAGAATCTAAAATACGGAAATTTACACCTTTTACAAATAAATACCTTATCTTTATAAAACCGTTTTCTAAATGATTAGTATTTATAAAATCTTTGCAAAGCGCCACTACAACCCACCTTTGGGGAACTCGTTAGGGATAGTACGGTTTATCGTGCACCCTCGGGCTTAGTACTGCGAGATTCAGACCTCCGCAAGGAGCATTCGGTCTCGAAAGGTTTAAAATACGACATTTAAGAAAATGAGATTTTTGGAAAATAAAATATTTATTAAAAATCATTCTTGTATAAACATATGTATATTTATCATTTAAACACCTATTTTATTATAAGATAAAGTTTCTACTTTTTCCTAAAAATTACAAGATTAAAAGTTACATTAAAATACCTTGAATTTCAAATAAATCAATATTACAGATAAATACCTTTATTTATGTAATTAGGTTATTTTCACTAGAAATAAGATAAAATAAAATCACACTCATTATAATTATAAAGACGAATAATAAATACTTGAGGTGTATCTTGAAAACTATACAAAAGTATTTTTACATAAACCCCCCTCAAGTTTTATAAATTACAATAAGGACCCTAACAATTATAGAACTTCGACTTACATTTCTTTTAGTCTGACTCGGGTTTGAGTCTGATTATTTCTGACTTGAATATGATTCAAGTCAATCTATATTCTTTAATATTACAACTCAATATAGCACATGAATCCCAGAATCCAGTTAACAATCTATACAATTTGACTGAATCAAACCATGGATATACATCCATTATTCCGTTATTCCATTTACCTGTTTATGCAGTTACAATCTGTTTACTGATAACATGGTTTTGGTCAGTCATCCAACTTATACAATACAATACAACAATACAATCAAAACACTACGGGGTTTAAGGGGTAGATTGGTACGGAAGGTGTTAAAGGTGGCACGAGGCGGTAAGATTAAGACACCTAACATGAATCCAATTGCCGTTGTTCCGGGTTGTATAACGGAGCCTTGTACTTCCATTTGCCCTGGTCTCTAGCATACTGAGACCCCTCTCGTATGCACTGGCATCCTTCCGTACCAAGTTACAGACAACAACGTGAACACAATACTCTACAATATTATTCTTTAGAAGATACCTCTTATTCTGTCTTTTCTAATTCTGCCTTATCTTTGGGACTTACCGAGCGACCTGTTCGCTGACAACATTCTATTTCTTTCTTCTTTGAATGTCGTCAGGTGCTTTGGACCCAGCAGAGATCGAGCCCACCGGTGAAGACTTGGATCAGTTTCACGAAGACCCCGAGCTCTAGACATTGTACCTTGTTCTATTCAGTATGTTCATTTCCTTTTATGTCATTGTTTAGGCATCGCTTTTCATTCCAGTTTTATTTACTTTTCATGCATTGTACAAAAGAATGTTATTGATAAAGCTGCTGTTATTTCTATATCTCTTGTCTCTTGTGATTTACTTTTATATTGCTTAGATACGCTCAGCGTATTTACTTCACAGTAAATACGTAGCGGACCTAGTCGTGTCCCCTTCGCCGTACACCGGGAAGCGGGGCATGACATTTGCCCTTCCCTTTCCTTCTACGACCCTGGTTTTCTTCAGGGTATAAGTAGAGGGCAGAGACTGTAGAATCAAGTCAGTATATGACCCGTTCTTCAACGCGGTCTTCAGGTCCGTGAGCTCATCAAAATAGCTGGTCTCTGTAAGGATGTTGCCCCCTACAGATGACCCGATAGCCAACCTCGCTTGAAGCAATTCGTTCGAGCTCTCATATCTTGCGATACGAGATTGCTCTCCATATAAATCTTTGTTATGGAGGAAGATAGAAACTAAGTCCATCTTCTCGTGCTGCCTCTGGTATGTACCATCAACTGAGGCCAACACGAGACACTTGGCTTTCGCACAGTCTTTTTCCGATGTCTTACGGATATCAATATCCGTGACAGGGGAAACTGGTCCTGAGAAGGCAGGAGTTTGATTAGTTAAGAGGTGTCCCGGCTTTTCATGGGCAATGGACATCTGGACAGACCTTCATTTTATTATCTAGATGTAACCTATGTGTGGTCACTAGGTCGCTGCAATTAAGAGAGAGAGAAGAAAACACTCAGCATGATGCTCTTGCAAGTTTAGATTGGTTTTTAGTTTATCTAAACAGGATGGCTCCCACTGTTTCTCGAATCCTTCCTCAAACCAAAAAGAGAGAATTAGTCGGGATCAATCTCACCGTACAATACTTGCTTAACCGTTCAGCCAGGCCAGTGTTGGTACTTCGAGGGAGGTTTTCCAACGCTTTCGCGAAGTTCCTTAATTAAATAAGCTCTTTTCCCTGTGGGCGTAGCCCCGCTAACACCTTTCTAGACACATACTTGGTTTATAGCATTGATCGTTAAGTGAGAAAGTTCCCGAGGAGTAGCATATACTCACGGTAGGATCGGGATCCAAATATCATCGTGTGATAAAACTGAAGGAATCCGACCAGAATCATCACTCCAAATGGTATGCAGCGCTAGCAAGTTTCAGTTTCTTTAGAAACTCCCGATGTGGATTTTTGCCCCATGCTCTTATGACCTTGACTAAGGCCAACAAATCATAAGTCGCATGTCAAGTTCTACCCGTCATTGTCCAGATTGATTTGAACCCACCCGTATATACTCTTGACTATGGCCAACAAAGTAATACGACTGTTCCAAACCAACGCATCTATCTATGCAACATATGAATACCCACCAGCTACCAATCACTGTGCCTTGACTAAGACCAACAAACACAGCTTGAATACTGTTGGATATTCATATGAAACGACGGAGGGCTACGAATGGTTTTAGCGAAACCGTGAATGTAGTGAACTTAATATAATCGAAGGAACCTTGATAGCTTTTAAAAGGAGTGGCTTAAGCTCCGTATTTTAAAAGTTGTTTTTGAAAAGAAACCGAGTGGTTTTGAAATTGTTCCAACGACTTTAACTTTGGTTTATTTTCTTGCATTAATTTAATACGTCCCATCATTTAATCCTACCATTGCAGAAAACAACGAAAATATGACGTACGCTTATGTCATCCGCATTCGCCATGGCACCCCGTCATTACCCGTTAGGTTACTTAACTAACGACAGAGCGGGGGCTGGACTAGTGCGGATGCAAAACATAAGCAACGTCTACTAGATATCATATATAGATATATACATTCGTCAGATGCAATGATAGCCATTCCAGATCACAGATAAACACATTGGATATACTAGGAATTCGCGTTTTGTTCGAGCCTGCAACGAAAAGCGGATTACACGGTCGCGATGAATAGCTAAGACCCCACCCTAGACCCCTACGGGTGCGGCAAACTACCCACCAAGTACCCGAAGTGAAGCAACCTCCCTCAACAACGTGAGTAGGCCACTCGGCACTTCGAGGTACCCGGTAGTTTGTGCACCCCACCTTGGGTCTATCCTAGGAGCAAAAACAGTAAAAGAAATAATATACAATGGCGGCTACAACCTCATCCCGGATGTGCGGCCATACAAATAATATTACATCAATTTACATATTACATCAAATGAAAGATAAAGAAAACTCTCATCTCACACACCCCCGGCTATTCATCCGCGACAATCCAACGAGTTCATATACACAAACCATCAACATTACAGATCACAGATATGTATAAGCCTCACTAATCGACGTATAGCGATTAGCAGACGTTCAATACATATATCACATTACAGATATAACCCATTAGCTAAAGTCTACAGAACTTCGATAAAAAATATGGATTTGTAACTACCCCAAACACAACTTTGTTCTCTGGAAAATCTGGGCAGAAACAAAATATTCTAAAAATCCCAAAACAGAACACTGAGAACACTGCAGCAAAAACGATTCACGGCCGAGTCAACTCGGCCGCGGATCCACGGCAAGAAGCTTGTTCTCGCCGCGGTTCCGCGGCGCGTTGACCGAGTCAGTGACTCGTTTTTCCTGTGTCTTCCTACAAAACCCTGAGCCGATTTTTAGTGTATGTGGAATTATTTTTTGAACAGTTTAAAAATCGGTAGAAAGTTCAGTTCTTGGACTCGTTTTGTGATTTTTTCTCCGATCGAAATTCTAAATACTTTACTAACATGCAAGATGTTGTTTACCTAGGCTATGATACCACTGTAAGTCCATGTTACCCGTCCCGGTTCTTTCGGGGATGCGGAAACGGTAAAAAACGATTTTTACGGTAAAGGTAACATGGACTTTAGAATAGGATCTTTGCTAAACAAACACCTAGCAAACTAACTACAAGTTTAACTACTATTTTAGTGGGTTATACCTAGGTTTTGAACTCCTTCTCTTCTTGCTCCTTGGAGTGGTTGGATCGGCTTCACCTCGTCGTCTCCTTGTTGTCGAAGAAGGATCCACCCGAAAGCTTCTACCTTGAGTTCCTACCTCAACCAAGAGAAAACTAAAGTGCTTGGCTTGCTAGACCTTGTACTCTAGAGTGAGTAGAGAAGTGTTTTTAGGGTTTTATCTCAATGGCTCATGTTTCTCAACTCATGAGACATGAGAGCCTTGTGAGAGAGGAAGAGGGAGAGCTTGGATGAGAGAGAAGGAGAATGATAGAATGAGCTTGGCTTTTTACAACCATGCTCACCAAAGAGAAAATAATCATGATAATAATAATAATTAAGTATATGTGATGGTTCATATCAATGGCCATTATCATTTCATGCATTTAATACATTTTGTAAAGAACAACAAGTAAACAAAGTCATAGCCATGAAATGATGACGGTCAACAAGTCCAAAACAGTCAACCGGTCAACAAAGTCAACAAGTCAACACAAGTCAAACTTTCAACTCAACCATGGCACAATAATACTTAATTAATATTATTATTAATCATATTTCTTATTCTCATTAGGGTTTAGAAAAAGTCAACAGTCAACAACCCTAATGAGAATCCTCTGCCTCTACCTCTGTCAACTGTGCATACACACCCGCATCCATGTTCCGAGGAACACGAATACAAAGAGATAAAACCAATCCCAAAACACATACTAGGATCTGGTTTAAACCAATGCCCGCTAGTAATAACTGCCCGAACACCAAACGTGCACAAGTGCGCGGATGTGAACGAACCCTGTCGCAAAACCATGCGACCTCTGCTCTGTTTTGCCCAAAGGCGAATAGCTCTCTGTGTGGGACTCTAAAGACTCGACACTATACTGGCAGTGGGTTTAACCACAGACCGCAAGCGGTACTAGCTGTACGTAACGGTCCCCAGGTAGATGCCGATAAGAAGACTGATGAGGTGAACCCATCCGAACTCCTATTGAACCTGAATGTGACAATCTCCGTACAGTCCGGTCTGTTCGTCTGTGAGTATCGCATGGCGGGCCTAGGGGGCGGTAAACGTCAGTCCCCTAATAGCGGTACAAGTCGTGTCGGAGTGTAGCCCAGAACACCCTGAGATAACACTGGAAACGCTACCAGCATATCTCGCTTGCCCTGGCCAGGGACGACTATATGTAATGGCTCTCCTTGACACAGCGCGATATCAACCTCCAATACCGGGAGAGACGAATCCTGTCTAACCGTCACTGTCTCCTAGTGCTTCGGGACTGCACCCAACTGCTACCTGTTTGCACGACTCATTTGAGCCGTGGTAGGGTAGCAATCTAAGAACAGTAGGAACACACTCGAGGCGAAGTGACAGTGTCAAGTCAGCGGACTAAGCTATACTCATGTCACCTGGGAACTAATAACTGACGATAGGTACAGTACCAACCAACAATTCCCGACGAGTCATGTCCAGTGTACTCGTAACCTAACGAGCACCCGCATACTATCTCAAGTACGACGTACTGATGGCTGTGGGACAGACCGTCTCTCCTGCTGGGATGAGAAGCGCATACACTAGTCTACTCCGGAGTATTGATGCCCTGTCTCGATAATCCTACTACTAGGGACCTGTATAAGGATGTGCTTGTAGATTACCCAGCCCCCACTAGTGTGACTGTCATCACAATGCTGGTAATCAAGCAAAGATCCTAAGGGCTTCACTAATGTGTATAGACGATATGCTAAAAGAAACACATGCACACATTAAAGTAGAAACAAACCAAGTAGCATACTACCATTTCGAGCAAGATTGTCTATACAACTGTGAATATCCCAAGCTTCCATCAAGTAATATACAAACTAGTATGATACAGTAATGGCCTCTAGGGTATATACACTAACAGACTGCACCTGTAGTTGCAAAAATTGATTGATTGCGTTCGGTGTAACGACTTCAAGCTCGAGTCTCTGGAAGTCCTCAATGATGCTCCTCTGACTGGACCGCTAGCTTGCGACTGAGAGCATCTGGTACAACATTTACTTTTCCCGGGTGATACTGAAGGTCCAAGTCGTAATCCGCCATCAGTTCTAGCCATCGGCGCTGCCTCATATTTAGTTCTTTCTGAGTAAAGACGTACTTCAGACTTTTGTGGTCCGTGTACACCTCCACCTTCTCGCCCAACAGGTAGTGCCTCCAGATCATCAATGCAAACACCACTACGGCTAACTCCAAGTCATGCGTATGGTAGTTCCTCTCGTGATTTCTCAGCTGTCGAGAGGCGTAAGCAACCACCCGACCGTGTTGCATCAGAACGCAGCCTAAGCCCTTCCCTGAAGCATCACTATGTATCACCAAACCACCGGAATTATCTGGTACTATAAGAATGGGCGCCGTGGTTAACTTCTGCTTCGGTGTCTCAAATGCCCGGGTACATTCCTCTGTCCACGCAAACGGTACATCTTTCCGTGTCAGCCTCGTCAACGGTTCAGCGATTCTTGAAAAGTCTTGGACGAACCGCCGATAATATCCTGCCAGTCCCATAAAGCTTCTGATCTCGGCCACTGACTTCGGTGTTGGCCAATCTCTGACAGATTCTATCTTTGCCGGGTCCACTGAGATGCCTTCGCCCGAAACAATGTGTTCCAAGAACTGAACCTTGTCGAGCCAGAATTCACATTTGCTCAATTTCGAGTACAGCTTCGCTTCCCGAAGAATTTGTAGAACCATGAGCAAATGCTCGACATGCTCCTCCCGGGTCTTCGAGTAGACTAGTATATCGTCGATAAATACAACGACAAACTTGTCCAAGTACTTTGCAAACATCATGTTCATCAAATCCATGAATATCGCTGGAGCATTGGTAACACCGAACGACATCATAAGGAACTCATAATGTCCGTATCGGGTCCGGAAAGCCGTCTTACATATATCCTCGGCTTCTACTCTGATCTGATGATAGCCAGAACGGAAATCCAACTTCCAAAATACCTTAGCCCCACTTAACTGATCGAATAAGTCGTCGATGCGCGGAATTGGGTACTTGTTCTTTATTGTGACTTTTACAGCTCTCGATAGTCTATACACATCCGCAGCGATCCATCCTTCTTCTTCACTAACAGAACTGGTGCACCCCACGGTGAAACGCTTGGCCTGATAAATCCCTTCTCCAGGAGTTCTTCAATTTACTTCTTCAATTCTGCCAACTCAACCGATGCCATTCTGTACAGAGCCTTGGAAACTGGTGCTGTACCTGGAGTCAAACCGATCGAGAATTCCAAGATGCGTGGAGGTGGTAGACCTGGTAAATCTTCAGGAAACACGTCCAGAGAATCCCGAACAATCTCTGAGGCTGGGCTCTCATCAATCTCCATAGCTGTCAACTCTTTTGGCTTGGCTCTATACTTGGCTGGCTCCAAAGATTCGCTCCCGCCTTCGAAAATAAACTCTGGGTGGTTGGGAATGCGGAAGATCACATTCCTTGCTCGGCAATCAATAACTGCATGGAAGATACTCATCCAATCCATCCCGAGAATTGGGTCATAACTGCCTGTCCCGATCAAAAGGAAATTCGCATAGAATTCCCTTCCACACACTACAACCGGACATGATCTACATTCTCGACTAGATACTATAACACCATTACCCGTATGTATTTCCCAACCCTTGGTTAGTGGTTCATGTGGTATGGAGTGTGTATCAACGAAATGCGTAGATATGAAACAGTGCGATGCTCCAGAATCAAATAGTACTCTAGCTGGCATGGAATGTACGAGTAGAATACCTGTGACAACTTCGCTTGAAGCCTCTGCCTGTTCGGCGGTCAAGGTGAAAGCCCGTCCCTGACCGCGGCCTGTGTAGGGTTGCCTCTGCTCCTGTGATCTCTGCGGCTGCGGTCCAGACCCTCCCTGTAACTCTATCCGCTCGGGGCAACCGCTAACTCTGTGCTGGCTGGATCCGCAAATCAAACACTGTCCCTTGGCGCGGCGACAGTCCTTCTGGGTGTGCCCATCTCTGTTGCAGTAGCCACAAACTATGTTCTTGCTCTGGGGGCGATGCTGGGGCACGAATGGACGCTTCATCTGTGTCGTTCTAGGCCTGTGAACTGGTATGACTCCTCGAGAAGGTGCGTGGGTGCGTGCTGGAACAACTGGGGGCTTCCTGAATTCGCGCCGCGTTGAGTACCTGTGCAAAAGTCTGCAACTCGAGTGACGTGATCAACTGTTGCAGCTCGAAATCAAGTCCCTGTAAGAAGCGCCTGGCCCTGGTGGCCTCTGAAGCGAACATGTACGGAGCAAATCGGCTCAGACGGTTGAATTCTGCCGCGTATACGTCCACGGGACGGCCATTCTGCTTCAGTAGAATGAATCTTTCTTCCATTTCTGCCTTGGCGGTGGAAGGGAAATAGTGGTCCAAGAAACACTCCTTGAATTTGCTCCATTCGATTGGCCGTCCTAGTCTGCTTTCTTCCACTGACCACCAAGTACGGGCTTCATCTTCCAACTGGATCTTTATCACATTCACTTTATCTTCCTCTGGTACCCTGGCGGCCGTCAGTAAGTTCTCCATATTAACCAGCCATTGCTCGGCCTCGAGTGGTTCGGCTAGTCCCGTAAATGTAGCTGGATGTAACCTCCGGAAATCTGACACGGTGCCAGCCCTGGCAGAAAAAGCTGGTGGAGCAGTGCCCTCGGAGGCGGTAATGAGGGTGGAGGGCCCCCCTACAGCGGTAATAGACCTGAGTCCCTCGGTGAGTAGGTCCGTCTTTCTCTCCTGAGCTTCCGCGAGAGACGTCAGTGCACTAAGTATCCTCTCCGTGTGATCCTAAGAACTTGAGTCCGAGGACTGGTCGTTCGAGGACGTCATATCGCTGTAAGATATTAAAATGGATATGATTAGATACAAGGATGAAAGTCAGGAATAGTGAAGTGAAAATAACGTAATAAAGTGTAGTTAATGTCATCCCTTACTACTAAACACGGCTCTGATACCAACAAAACCATGTCACGCCCCGCTTCTCAAAATATGGAAAACGATGGATGACTAGGCCAGCCATGCTCCTACGGTCAAGGAATAATCCCGCCGCAGTCACACTTCGGCTTCTAGCATTACATGGTCATTAGTAAACAAAGCACAAAAGTAAAGGAAATACATCACTAAATTATTACATCAACTTTCATTGTTCACAATTTACATATAAACAAGAAAAGAACTACTAACCAAGTTCGATTACAAGGTCTCTTTAGGGAAAGCAGAAAAAGTGAAGGAGGTGCTCCCGACTAAATCTCCCTCGAGGTCTGAGCATGCATACTCAGGTCGTCAGAGCGACGTGATAGCAATATTATAATAGTGACATGAAACAGGCAAATAAGGTAATAACAGTGGAAGTAAAATGCAGGTAATAACTATGTCACTAACTGATGCAAAGTATGATCTGTGTCCCTACCAGTCTCTAAGTGTCACGCCCCGCTTCCCAGAGTGCACTAAGATAGGCACGTGACAGAGCCAACCATGCTACCTGTGGATAGGAAATATCCCTCCACAGTCACATTACGGCTGTAGAGATATCAAGAACAATAATAAACTATCTAACACATGTCCATAAGCCAAAATAAACGAGTCAAGAATAAAATAATATGCGGAAGCAACAGATCCAATAAACAAAACATCTGGAAAGTAAAACTGGATACCAACTGGATCCTCACTGCTCAGCCTAACGGCGGAAGTACTCCTGATCAGCCTGCGACAAAGGTAGAGAATCTGGGCCATGTAAAACCTAGACGTCAGTGCGTCATAACATCAAGCAATAATATAATCAAGGGGTAGCAAGGCATGCAGGTACGAGTATGAACGGTAAAACAGGTATAACAGTGATATAAATAATGACAGTGAAGGGTAAGGCATAGGTGATGTGCAGTGAGTAATCTAAACAGGTCTACTGGGTTAATTACTCTCAAGTCTTTTGAAATCAAATTGATGAATCATCGATGTAACTCAATAGTATCCCGTGCGTGCCCGGGACCACGGTCTAAGACTCTCGGGCTGAATCCGAGACGTGCCGCAAGGCAGTAAAAGGTAGTATGTAATGACGAATGATGTCAGCAGCAGCATCCCGGTGCTGGCCTAGCCCGTAAGACTGATCAGTAAAGGTATCAAACTGTCGAGTTACAAGTCAGGTTTCATCATTGATTTTCCCATACCCCCAAGTTATGTGTTCAAGTCAGGTATTGATAAATCTGGAGCTAATGCCAACACAGGATCAGGCAAGTACAGGTTTGTCTGAATAGACAACAGGAAATGTCCGTAGGGACAACAGGTCAAGTTTGTTGGCAGTAGTAACAAGATCAGGTAACAGGTCAAGCTGTGGTACATCAGGTCATGTCAGGTAGTGAACAAGTATCAGTCATGTCAAGAAGTGCACAGGTATCAAATCGTGTCAAGTAGTAGTGTATCAAGTCATGTCAGGGGGTGCACAAGTATCACGTGGGTGCTCATAATCAACTACAATAAGCATGGGTACACAAAAACAAGTATGAGGTACCAATGTAACAATAAAATGGAATAATGTGATGTGGTATGCAAATAAGTACAGATTCAAACATATGGATGCACAGTTATCGATTAGGGTTAAAGTTATGGTTCCAACACTAATTATGATGCACTTTATTAAACACGGAATGTTAATATCACAGTATTATGCATTAATATGATCTATGGATGCAATTATATATATATTAGACGAGATGGATGCAAACGGGTGTCCGAAAGGTTATAAACTGTATAGTGGTACTATGGGGTGTACAAATAAGCACTATGTGATATAAATATTGGTATGGATGCAGGTTAATGTAATCTAATATGCAACAAGATAAATTTTCATGATCTATATCTAAAATGATGTAAACAGATGCAAACGGAATATCGAAACATTATAAAATGAAACATGGGGAACTAGATTTAAACTACAGGCATGGTATATATTTAAATAGG
Organism: Agapanthus africanus; assembly: GCA_030015575.1. NCBI lineage: Eukaryota > Viridiplantae > Streptophyta > Magnoliopsida > Asparagales > Amaryllidaceae > Agapanthus > Agapanthus africanus. The sequence goes on along the minus strand of JASDDO010000014.1, from coordinate 686,066,952 downwards.
TATAAAATGAATTATATAGCATGTAGCAAGATTAATGTGCCTGGACGGATCACAGAACGGAAAGCGTACAGCACGTCGGACGTCGGTAAAAGTCGCTATGCACGCACGCGTGCCCGGAACGGAACCAGCCAATGCAAGAAGTGACCACGCTGTACGAGAACGTCTTCTGGGTCGCCCGGATCGTCGGTGACGGCACGGTTCCGGCGATCACCGGGAAAAACTAAGAATGTAGAAAAGAAATGAGAAGAAGAAGTTGCAGAAGAAGAAAAGAAAAGGAAGAGAGTGTTGCTGCTTTGGGGTTTCTGGGACAGAGGAGAAGGCGAGGAGGTGGTTGTGATGACGAGTGCACGGAGGCGACGGGGTCGGAGTTCCGGCGATGGTGATCGGCAACAAGAATCTAAGAGAAGAAAGAAGAAGAAAAGGAAGAAGAAGAGAAGGCTGTAGTTTGATGTGGCTCTGGGGTCAGAGAAGGGTGCGAGGAGGTGATGACAAGGTTGCTTGGGTTTTCCGGCGATGGGGTTTGCCGGCAAGGCAGGGCTAGGATTTCAAGAAGTCGGGTGAGGGTTTTTGTGCAGGGAAGAAGGTTTAGGGTTATGTTGTTCTTGGTTTTTGGGGCCAGAGGAAATGAGGAGAAGGGGGTGACGACGAGAGGTCGCCGGCGGTGGAGGTTAGGTCGAGGTCGGGGTGTGCAAGGATGGGTTCGAGGGTGGTTGGAGTTTGGTTGTTGGGGTGTTTGCAGGGGCTCGGGGTTTGGAAGAAGAGGGGAGGAGCAGAGGAGAGAAGGTGGCAGAGATGGTGTGAGGGCGACGACGAGGTGGTCGGCAATGGGTCGGCGACGTGAGGGCACCGACAAAGGTTGAGTTGCAGGTTATGGGTTCTTGATGTTGGGATCGGGGTTCTGTGCAGGGAGGAGTCGGGGATGGTAGTGCTTAGGGAGCAGAGGCGGTGGTGAGATGGAGTCGACGAAGTGAGGTCGTCGGGGAAGAGGGAACGACGGCGAGGCAGGCGACGATGGGTGCAGGGTGCAGGCTCGGGAGAGGGAGGTGAGGTTGAGGCGGTGGTCGAGGAGGAGAGGAGAAGGGGGTGGTGATGATGATGGGGTCGAGGTAGTCGGCGGTGGCAAGAGGCGAGCGCGAGGCGAGGCGAGGGCTAGGTTTTCTCGTGGGCGCGGACGAGGAAGAAGGAGAGAGAGAGGCGTGAGTTTCAAAAATAAAAAAATAGGGTTTTAATATTTATATACATGCAGAGAGAGAGAGAGAGAATCAGCGAGAGGAAAGAGAGAGGGGGAGAGAGATAGAGACAGAGAGAGATCGAGATGAGAGAGAAAGAGAGAGAAATGAACAGGAAGGAGAAAGAAAATTGGAAGGTAGCGGGGAGAGAGAAAGAAAAAGAGAAGAGAGAAAGAAAAAGAAAGAAAGAGAGAGAGAAAAAGAAGTGGGGCCATGAGAGAGCTGGGTTTAGGCTGGAAAAGGATTTTTAGATTTTAAAAGATTTGTAATTTAAAGAATATTTTAGTTGGTTATAAAATTTAAGTCGTAGATTTAATTAAATTAAAATTTGGATTTTCAGGTAAATACAAATCTAGTCCAAAATACGCCCGTGACAGGTCTAAAAATTCAGATTTAAAATACGAAAAATATATGCGACTTCCAAATTTCAAAATGAATGCTCAGGTAACGAAAATGCATACCCCCAAGAACGGATGCACGTACGTGCGTGTAGCCATCCAAACACGTCTGTTTCACTGAACGGGACGAGAACAAGATGCGCGGATGCTACCACGGGGTTAGGGGTATCATGCAAGCCATGTTATGTAATTTTAAATTATTTTACATGACCTAAAATGCTATATGGTAAAATATGCGATACTAGATGAAATGCCAGTATTTAGTATACATGAGATGCACGTGTCTATGTAACAAGTCAGGGTGATTCATAAATATGAATCAAACAGGTTCAAGCAAGCAGGTCAGGTCGAATGCAATATAAAATGTAAAATACTATTCGCACCCAAAACACGATAAGTCAAGAAAATACCACAGATAAGTAAATACGGGAACTGGAATTGGTATAAATGAACTAGGTTGTTACACTAAGTCATGTTTGAAATCGAGTTGTGGAAACGAGGATCATGTTTAACGAGGGTCTCGTACATACCCGACACTACGGCCCGCTATCGTCCGGGATATAACCCTGTCAGCCGGACAGCTAGGCCCAACCTAATATATATAAGAGTCGCTGTTCGAATGATCATCCTCTAAATCACTGTCCTCGCTAAATACGATGCTCTTTCCACTTCGATTTTCCCTTTTTCTCCAGGTTTACACTATTTATGGGTATGGTCTAGTCGTGTACAAGTATGCACCAATAACACGGTTTTGTCACTGTTCACTGTAATATTCACTGTCACGAATCATTCACTTTTCCATTGGCGTACTTGACACTCCTAAACCAATACCATTCACGCACGATAATGCATTGTACACTGAATAATAACGCGCACTATCACTAGGGGTATGGCAATTGGGGAAGATATGTGCATTTATACAGTTAACAAGTCATGTGTAATCTGAACTAATATGCACCTTATGACTTATAAAAATTGCAGTAAATTATACATTCAAAATTCAATGAAATGATACAAATACGGTAAAAAGTAAACTCAGTCAGAAGTTCAGGAAATTTTTTTTCGGTGCAATCGGATTTCGGGTTTGCAAGTTACAGCCGTTTCATTTTAAGTGTTCGCTGCAGGAAATTCAGTTTCTGAACTGAACGTCCGTTTCGCTACACAATTTTCACCCTGTTGGGATCAGAATTTAGCAATGCTATAGTTGAATGAAATTTAGGTTTTTCAATAGGGTTTCCAAAGCACCATACGGATTCTCAATCTCGCCTCTACGTCAGAAGTTATACACTGTTCAATCATAGGGTGTCAGTTCTGTTTCTGTTTGGGACTGCTATACGTCCTGTTCGTTTAAATTACAGTTTAAATAGTAAACGACAGTAAAAAGGGGTGAAACCACTTTCATTATTTACCTAACTGTTTTATCTTCACTAAAGTATAGGGTTCCGCAATGTACAAGTTCAGGCAGCAAAGGGGTAAGTATTACGAGATAGAAATCAACAGCCAGAGCTGCTCTGGACTGCAGTCCAGAGCCGCTCTCCGAACTGGTTTCCGTCATATTTTCAGTATATAAACAATTTAAAACTTTTATGGGGTTCTAGGCCGTCGAGTAGGATTCGATTTGAGCCCTCGAACGTGCCATTCCAATTTGTAAACAATTAATTATGATTTTTACAAGTTTCAGACGCGCGAAATTTTCAGTTTTAACGGGTGTAATTGAGGGTGATCGTCCAAGTCAGTAACGATTATATTTTCCAGTCAAATTTTAACACAATGTTCATTGCCACACGGGCCAGCTTATATGATCAATTTCTGTCATTTTAATGGAAAGTTTTCGTTCGGGTTTTGCATCAAACACTTATGTCATATAAACTTTCACGATTTATAAACATGGAATTAATAGGATTTTTGAATTGTGACATAATACTCTAGCATGTAGCAAGTAGGGTACTTGTCTGGAGACGCGTTGATGACGTACGGCAGCGGCAACGGCACGAACGCGCAACGAACGGCACGGTTTGGGTTCACGGCCTCGGCTCGAGTTCGGGTTCGTCGTCGGTGTTACCCGTGGGATGGCTCATGATCACTGGAGGTGGAGTGGGGTGTTGTGGATCTCCTGGGAGTGTGCCGGGGTTGGCGGTGGTCGGCGGAGGTCGGCGGAGATAGCTCCGGTGATGGGTGCAGCGGGGGTTCGAGGCTCGAGTGTTTGGAGCTTGGTGTGGCCATGGAGAGAGGGAGGAAGCAGCGGCGGTGCTCGGGTTGGTGAATGTGATGATGCTGATGACGCAGAGGGTCGACGAGGTGGTTCAGGAGCAGTGGGGAGCTCGTCGGCGAGGAGGGTGCAAGGGAGGCTCGGTGGCGAGGAGGGTGTGCAGGCGAGGGGAGTGAGGCAGTGTAGGGGATCGGGTTTTGGTAGGTGAGAAACGAGGGAGGATGACGAGGTGATCGTAGTCGTCGTCGTCGTCGTGGTTCAGCGGGTTGTAGGGGCTCGAAGCTCGGTAGTTTGGAGAGAGGAGAGGAGGGAGTTAGAGAGGGATTGGGAGTGTGAGGGGAAGAGGGTTAGAGGGACGAGGAGTGGTTGAAACGCGCGCGCGATCATGGGTCGGGGTCGTGGGTTCATGGTCGCGAGCGGGGCGCGGCGAGGCGACGTGGGCTACATAGAAAGAAAAAGGAGCGGGAAAATTTTTTTGTGGGGAAGATGAGAGAGTCGGGTCAGGTCGAGTTGGCATGGCGGGTAAGGTCCGGTAGGGAGTTGGGCTGGGCCGGCATATATATATTTAGTTTTTATTTTTCCTTGGGCTGGGCTGAGGAGTTTAGTTTAACTTATTTGTTTTTATTTTCGTTTTTTATACAGTTGGGCAGGGGTTTATTCATTTGGTTAAAATTTTGTCTTGGGCTTTATTTAAAGGTTTAGAAAAATAAATACTAAAAACTTAAGCAACCAATTTTTCGCAAAATTACGAGGAAAGAGAAAACATTCGGGAAACTTGGGAAATATAGAATTTTTTTTGATGGAAACGGGGATTTACAATGCCCTTAGGCCTCAAGAACGCCGGGGCTACATACCAACGGTTGGTCAATCGCATGTTCAAGCCATAGATCGGCAGGAACAAGGAAGTTTACGTCGACGACATACTCGTCAAATCAGTCTCGTTGACCGACCACGCCAAGGACATGGGCGAGGCCTTCGAGGTGCTTCGCAAGTTCAAGATGAAGCTTGTAGGGTGTTTTTCGTCACCCCATTGAGATGGGAATACGCGCGCGCTTGTCAGGCGCATTACAGATTCCCCCTGCCTAGGGTAGGTTGGGGTTTATTGATTGTGGGGATCCGAATCTCCGGCAGCCGCGAACTAAGCTGCCGTTAATTACCCCTCGCCTTTGGAGCGAGAGAATCTCCGATTGACGGGTTAAACAGGTCATGCGAACTCAATGTGCAGTGTTGTGTTTTGAAAGGTTTTTGGATATATCGGGGGCCTCGCAGAGTTTTTACGGGGGTCCCGCTACCCGGATAGCGGGGCGCTGGGCGCTGGGCTCTTAGGCGCTAGCGCATCACGTGCCCGGCACGTAGACGCAGGAGCGCAAGGCGCTCCAGCGCGAGCGCTTCACGTGCCCGGCACGTGGGCGCTGGGCGCTCCAGCGCTAGCGCTTCACGTGCCCGGCACATGGGCGCTGGGCGCTTGAGCGCAAGGCGCTCGAGCGCCAGCACTTCACGTGCCTGGCACGTGGGCGCTGGGCGCTTGAGCGTTTGGGCGCTGGGCGCTCGGGCACCATCGAGAAAAAGGGGCTTTTAGCCCAGAAATAGGATTTAAACTCCCGAAAGAGGACTCAAAGTGGAGTTAAACTTCTAAGATATTTTTGGAGATGATGAAAAGGGCTTCTCCCTTGAGCTCTGGATCTTCCCAAAGTGGGATTTTTGGAGATGAGTCTCTTTCTTCTTCCTCCGTTGGCCGGCTCTCGGATAACAAGAAGGGTTAGATTTTAAAAATCTCTCATTTTTAAGATCTGATGGAAGATCTGAGTTCCCCTTTGTGGGTTTTGTGGTAAAAAGCTATTTAGTTTTGGAAGAGGAAGAGTAAAACCCTTGATTTAATTCAAAAGAAAGAAGAAGGTTTAGAATCTTGAGGAAGGAGAACGAGGCACAGAACCCTAGTTTTTTTTGGGGGGGGGGATGAATTGTCTCTCCTTTATTCATCATCATGTTGTCTTATATAGGCTTACACATTTAAATATAGCCCTTTGGGCTTTGAAAAATGGTATTTTGCCCATCCCATGCCTTATGTGCTATTTCTTTTTGCACATAAGCCATGAGCTTACAAAAATTTGGCTTTATGCCCATTTTGTTTACATTCATGCATAAAAAATTACATAAAAAATTATATATTACATGATTTCATTTTGGCATGGGGGAGGCTGGCCGCGGGCTCGACCTGGGCATGGGCCCGCTTGACCTGGGCTTGGGCCCACCTGCCTTGGGGTTGACATTGACTTTGACTTGGTCAACCGGGGTGCAAATTTTGACCCCAACAAAGCTGAACCCCGCCAAGTGCACATTCGGGGTCACCGGGGGAAAGTTCCTCGGTTTCACGGTCACCCACCGTGGGATTGAGGCCATCCCGGAAAAAATCGATGCCATCCTCAACATGACCGCGCCCAAGACCAACATCGAGATCATGCGACTAACCGGGCGGGTGGCCGCTCTAAGCTGCTTCATGTCGAGGTCTGGGGAAAAGTGCCTCCCGTTCTTCAAGGCTCTAAGGAAAATTCCGAGTTTCGAGTGGTCAGAAGAGTGCCAGACTGCCTTCGACCAGTTAAAGAGGCACCTGGCGACGCCGCCGCTGCTCACCCGACCGATCGAAGGGGACGAGCTATCGCTGTATTTAGCGGTGCCCGACCAAGCGGCAGGCCCAATGCTCGTCCGGGAGATCGACGGAGTGCAGAGGCCGGTATACTACGTGAGCCACGTCTTCAAAGATGCAGAGATGAGGTATCCGGCCATAGAGAAGATCGTCCTGGCCCTCATTGTGGCCTCAAGGAAGTTGCGGCACTACTTCCAAGCGCACACTATCCTCGTCCTTACCGAGCATCCGCTGGAGGCTATCCTCGCCTCACCCGAGTCCTTGGGCCGCTTAGAGAAGTGGATGTGGGAGCTGTCCCAGTTTGACATAAAATACCGCCCGAGGCAGGCCATCAAAGCACAAGCCCTGGTCGACTTTATTGTCGAGTGCACCATCCCCAGCAAGTAACCGGAGCCCACGCCGACCCTCACGGATGAACACCCGATCGTGGGGAGACCCGACTCGGTCCCTGAGTGGGTCATATATGTCGACGGGTCCTCAACCGAGGAAGGCTGTAGCACCGGCCTTATCATTCGGGGCCCGAACGAAGCAGAAATGGAATATTCCCTAAAGCTCAGATTCAAGGCTTCAAACAACGCGGCAGAGTACGAGGCCCTGCTAGCCGGACTTCGCATGGCCTCCGGGCTGAGGCTAAGGACAATTCGGACCCGCAGTGACTCAGTCCTGGTCGTTGGCCAAGTGACCGGCCACTTCGAGGCTCGGGAACCCCTAATGGTGAAATATCTGGCCGAGGTAAGAAAACTTCGGAAGAATTTCGACGAAGTCCAGATAGAACAAATACCCAGGCAGCTCAATGCCCAGGCCGACGCCCTGAGCAAGCTGGCCTCATCCTACTCGGCCAACAACAAGCAGTCTATCCTCTTCGAAACCTTGCCACGACCCAGCGTGGAAGACAGGGCGACAGTACTCCATGTGCACACTGCGCAGGAAGATGACAAAGACTGGAGGAAGCCCCTTGCGGAATTCCTAAGGGATGGAGCGATCCCAGAAAATCGGGGAGCCGCCCGCCGCCTCCGGGCCAAAGTCCGTCACTTCGTCTGGAGCAATGATAACCTTTATAAGAAATCCTTCATTCAGCCCCTGCTCCGGTGCGTCGACCCCTACGAAGCTGACTACGTCCTCCGTGAAATCCATAAGGGGGTTGGCGGCACACACCAAGCGGCCTGAACCTTAATCCAGAAGGCATTGCTCCAGGGGTACTACTGGCCAACTATTCACGAGGACGCCCAAAAGCTCGTCCGGAGATGCAAAAGCTGCCAACTCCACGGAAGCATACCTCGCCTCCCGGCCACCGAGTTAACCGTGTTGACCTCCCCGTGGCCGTTTGCCCAGTGGGGATTGGACATGATGGTCCAGTTCCCTACCGGTACGGGCGGGCACAAATATGTTCTCGTCGCGGTGGATTACTTCACAAAGTGGATCGAAGCCGTCCCAATCAGAAAACCGGACGCTTCCACGACCATCAAGTTCCTGCAGAACAACCTGATACTCCGGTTCGGCATACCGAGGTGTATTATCACCGACCACGGGACGAACTTTGAGAACGAGAAGGTAAAAGATTTCTACAACGAATATCATATCCTCATGAAATTCGCCGCGGTCGCACACCCCCAATGCAACGGGCAGGCCGAAGTAGCCAATCGGGATGTCCTCTGGGGTCTCCGGACCCGCTTGGACGGGCGCCAAGGCAGTTGGGTTGAGGAATTGCCCCGGGTCTTATGGGCCCTGCGCACGTCAAAGAAGACCTTCACCGGGGAAACCTCTTTCAGCCTCTGCTACGAGACTGAGGCGATGGTCCCGACGGAGATCGGGCTACCCAGTCACCGGGTCGAACACTTCGACGACGATGCAAACACCACGGCACTGTGGACCAACCTAGACATCTTGCTGGAGAAATGGGACCGAGCTCAAATCAGGGTTGCCGCCTATCAGCAGCAAACTGCTCGATACTACAACGCGCGGGTCAAGCGTCGTTCCTTCAAGGCGAGAGACCTGGTCCTATGGAGAAATGAGTTCGTCGATCAAGGCAGGATGCATAAGTTCTCCCCGAAATGGGACGGTCTATTTCTCGTCTCCGAAGTACTTCCCGACGGAGCCTACCGCTTACAGGACGCGGACGGCCGCAAGTTTCCACGGCCTTACAACACTGAGAAGCTTAAGCTGTACCAGTGAAACGGATACCCACAAGTGTGTGCCTCTCCTTTCTTAAAGGCAATGTAAATTTTTCTAAAAAGTTCTTTCTGCTAAAATAATAAGAGAGGAACGCTACAGCATTGAAAAAAGAGGAATCTTATTAATTCAAGAAGGCACTCTGGGCTCCTCAGTCTTACAAAGCCCTCACGAAGAGGCAGCCCAGCAGCTACCCTGCTCGGCTATCCCTGACTGGTAGCTTCCCTACCCCACGACGCCAGGGATCAAAGCCTCGCCAAGAGGCAGCCCTGTAGCTATCCTGCTCGGCTGTCCCTGGCGGGTAGCTTCCCTACCCCACGACGCCAGGGATCAAAGCCCTCGCCAAGAGGCAGCCCTGCAGCTACCCTGCTCGACTATCCCTGGCTGGTAGCTTCCCTACCCCACAACGCCAGGGATCAAAGCCCTCACGAAGAGGCATCCCTGCAGCTACCCTGCTTGGCTATCCCTGGCCGGTAGCTACCTACCCCCCAACGCCAGGGATCAAAGCCATCGACAAGAGGCGGTCGGGCAGCAACCCTGCTCGGCCATCCTTAAGGACCTAAAAGCCCTCGCAAGAGGCAACCGCTTAGCACGAACCGTGCTCGGTTATCCCTGGCAACACACTAGGGATCAAAGCCCTCGCCAAGAGGTACCGGGCCGCAACCCCGCCCGGGTATCCTTGGTAGGCCAATCACGGCCCCTCCCGCGCTAAGGATGAAAAGCCCTCGCAAGAGGCAACCGCATAGCACGACCCGTGCTCGGTTATCCCTGGCAAAACGCCAGAGATCGAAGCCCTCGCCAAGAGGCACCGGGTGGCAACCCCGCTCGGGCATCCTTAAGGATCAAAGCCCTCGCCAAGAAGCACCGAGCAGCTACCCTGCTCGGCCATCCTTAGCAGCCCTCTTACGACCCCTCCCGCTAAGGATCAAAGCCCTCGCCAAGAGGCACCGAGCAGCTACCCTGCTCGGCCATCCTTAGAAGGCCAATCACGGTCCCTCCAGCGCTAAGGATCAAAGCCCTCACCAAGAGGCACCGAGCAGCTACCCTACTCGGCCATCCTTATTGAAGCCCCAACAAGAGGCATCCGGTCTAACAACGTCTTAGCGATCTCCACTTCGACTTCGGAGCCATGGAGATACCGTCTTCCCGCCGGTCCTCACACACTCGGCAAATGATCAGAGTCAAGTCGACGAGTAATCGCTAGACGAAGAACATGCCGACCATAAAAGCAGTACTGTACAGATACAAGTGTCTACCAACAAAAGGAAGTACAAGCACAAACACTGCCGTAAAAACAAAAGTATTTATTCAAAAATTCAAAGATTTTACAAGGGTATTATGGGCTCCCCAGCTTTATCAAGTTACCCGAAGGTTTACAGAAGGGAAGTTCTGGCTGCAAGCAAGGCCTAGACCCCGCTTCCCTCATCACTGTCGACCGGGGGCATGACCACTGAAAGTGGGACCCGAGCTCGAAGCTCGCCGTCGGCAAACTCCGGGAGCTGCTCCTTGACGGCATCAAGAGCTTTGTTCCATGCAACGGCGGAGGCCTCGCCGAGGTCGGCGTAAAACCGGTCCGACCCCTTGTAATCAGCCACCGCCTTTCTAGCTCGGATCTCGGCAAGCTCCGCCGTCCGAAGCGCCGCCTCGGCATCCCGCCTGCTTGCATCCTTCTTCTTCTCCATGGCTGTGAAGCGATCATCCAGGTCCACCGACTTCGCATCGGGGACCCGGTGGGACCCGCTCAGGCGGCGATAGGACTCCGGCACTTTGAAACGGTGAGATCCATGGCTTCTGACCGGGCTTTGAGGACGATCGACCTCTCCCTCTCCAGACGCAGCTCGAGTTGCAGATCCTCGACCTCCGAAGAAAACTCTTCTGCTGACCTCACAGCCCGAATAGCCCCATCGGTTTCCATACGAGTAATAAGGGCGTAGTGCTGAAGGACCTAGCGAAAAATGGCCGAGAAACTTAAGGATACCCCAACTAAGAAAAGGTCGCTTGATGTAACACATGGGGGAGTACATACCTGAACCGCCTCCTGTGCAATAGCCGCCATTTGGGCCCTCAAGGTCCCCCGCGGCATCTGGCCCCCGGCCGACTCCTCCATACCAGCAAGAAGGCTGGCGGCAACGGAAAGCCCCGACGGGACCGCGAACTGGACGTCCTCCTCCTACACGGGAGTCCCCTCCGGAACCTCCGTCGGCGGCGCCCGAGAGACCGTCCTCTTACGCTTAAGAGGAAACCCGTCCTCGCCCTCTCCTGCATCCCTCGTCTGAGATTCGGGAGCCCGTGTACGCCTTTGGACACCGTCGGAACAGTCGTCAGGAGCTCGTGACGGGGCAGGTGGCCCCGCCGTCGGAGGCACATCCGGCTCAGGGCTCGAGTCAGCCAGAGGCACGGCAGCACCACCGTTCCCCCTCTAGGACCGAGCGCCGAAGGCACCGAGAGTCTGGGATCGCGCCATCTGTCCTGCCAAAAGGGAGAAGAGACTCAACTCAGAATGAAAAAATGTGAAGAGAGAGAGATCCTAAATCAGGCCTCCCCTCAATTTATACAGCCGGCGTCCCCATCCAGCGGCGATGGTCGACTCCCGCCAAAACGGTTCAGTGCGCTCGACGGCCACGATCGCTCCACCTGTCGCAAGCACATTGGCAGCATCTCAACAGACGCTAGAAGTCTGCGGCCCGTCACATCATCCAACCAACGCCCGACACGTGGACTGTCGCTTCAGCCAAAGTGCACACGATCCGGCGCACCCTCTTTAATGCAAAAGATCTCGCCCTGATTCGCTGACTTCATCCAGGAAAGACAACCAATTGCCCAGAGACACGCCCGACGATATCTTCGGAAAGGAGCTCACCTCGGGTGATCCGGCAAACCACTCTCGACCCGACCCATCAGCTAGTCGGGACGAGAGTGGGGGGCTAATGATGAGGCTCGATATCGGTAGTCTCCCGGATCTAGACACGTGGCAGATGACGTGTCCCAGAGCATGCAAGAAAGGACTTACAGTGGCCGACCAGACCACGCCTACGCCTGTCCTACGAGCAAACGCTGGCTCACCTTCGAGCTCCAAGCACAATCGGCCTCTTCGGCCTCACAGCTCGTCTCCGTGCTATCAAAGGCCCGAGCCTTCTCGGCCCTCTCAGCTCGCCTCCGGGCTCGAGCAGAACCAAGATACCTCGGCTCTCCCGCCCGTCCGCGAGCTCTCCCGCCGAGGTCATCTTCCTCGGCCTCATCGACCGACCAACAGCACCGCTTGCAGTCGTAACAGCCATCCCACGAATCTCGCCATGCGCGAGATCTCTGCCGGCCACATCCCACGTTCCACGCCACCACGATCCCCCATTAACGAGCATGTCTCTCCATTAATGGGAGGTCCCGCTCATCACGCGGGCGCGACGTCGGGAGCATAACGGCCGGCGTGATTCTCACGCCTGCCCCGCCTGCTGCCACCGCTATATAAACCCCCCTCTCAGACGATCGAGGTAAGCCATTTTTACTCCACTAAGCCGTTACTCTGCTCGGATCTCTAGACTAACTTGATCGTCGGAGGGTCCTCGGTGGTACAACCACCACGGGGCTTTCTTGCAGGTAGCTTGGCAACCACAACCTCAAACCCATTGAGATCCACACGCTTAAGGAGCGACAGCCTCCAGATCCAATCTTAGCCACCCATCGCCGCCATCAGCAGATTAACGGGAAGCAACATCTTGACGCGATTCCGACCCACGTCAGCGTGTATGTTTCATTGAACCAAATTTTGAGTCAAAAATTGTGTGAAGACTCGGTAATTTTTTGTTCCCTTAGGTTTGAAGTCTACTGTTTATTTCCTTGAATTAAAGACTAGAGTATCAAGACACGGTGAAATAATATCATAAAGCATACACCTTTAGCGGTTTAGATAACAATGCATATATCATGATGGTTTTTGTTGAACATCTTCAAACCTCCAGTTAAAACCATCATGAGCCACTCGGTCCCCTTTCTTCATCATCGTCCTTCTGACGATGTCAATCTCATAAATATGCGGTTTTGGATAAGAATAGAAACGTAAAGAACCAAACAAACAAGGTTAAGTTATCTAAGGCCCTGATCTTAGTAAATGGCCATAGTCCAGACGTTTTAAAAAAGCTATGGGTTGGGGCGGGGCTTATTTGAAAATCCCAAGAATTTCGGGGACCTATGTTAAAACCTGCAGAACAAAAAACAAAAATCAGGGATGTGAACGGATTACAGAGATCGGTTCAATGAAAATTACAAACCGTATTTGGTAAAAGCCGAATATGCATACGGATATGAAATGAACACTGGAAAAAAATATACTCAATAAAACAAAAAACCATTATTTTTGCTATCTGATACGGATGTGTATTGGATGTCAGTGTTATCATATCTGTATCCAATGACTATCAGCAGATACGGACATGGATAGTCATCACAGATGATGATAGCTATCCATCAATGTTGGATTAAAATCTGATATGTACATGTATATGGAGCCAGCTCGGATCCGAATCCCTTTACATCCTTAGGGCCTGTTTGGTTGCAAGATTATGAAATTTGGATTCCAAAATAGTACGGTTGAAAATTTCTGGATTTGGTAATTTGTTGTTTGGTTGGTTTTGGATTCCTAGTATTGGATTTGTAGATCTTTGTAATCTTTGTTTGGTTGGTGAAAAGAAAGTGGGATTTGGATTTGAGGATTTTAGAAATAGATAGATAGAGAGGATTATTAAATAAATAAAGTATAGGAGTCCCATCTAAAAATACAATGAATAGTGCTAAATCCTTGCAGATTCTTAAATTTTTTTAGAATTCTTGAATTCTTGATTTGTGGTGGCTCCTGGAAAAAAACAAAGGAATATTCAAATCCCTGGACAAACACAAAATTATGGAATCTTGGAATCTTCAAAAATCCTGAACCAAGCAGGCCCTTACTCCAAGCTAAAAGTGTAATTTTTGAACAGGATGAGTCGGATACTTGCAGCGCGCCTCCTTGCTTTCTCAAAGGTCGCATTTTTAAGCCTCTTCTTCTCTTCTTATGATCTTATTTGTTCATTTCCAATTCCTTGCCCTTTTCACACAAAAAAAATGGATAAATTTGTTATCTGCAGACACCTCTTTCATTCTCAGCTTCGGCTTTCAGCAATCATGGACGGTGCTCAATCTTTCAATTTCTTCCTATTTCATTGGTTGCGCAAAAAGATAGCAATTTGATTGAGTAATTTGATTTTTATAGGGTGTTACCGCGTTAGGTTGGTTTTGATGGAATCTGCACACCAACTGTTTGTTCATATGCCCCATCCATTGATTGTTGATACACCATTCATGCATTACTCAGTTTTATAATCGAATCTTCACGTTGAATAATTGGTTCCAATGAGATTATACTGAAAAGAGTACAAAAGCATGCAATGAATAATTGAGGCCAGGGTAGGGTATATAGTTTGATGGATGGGGTATAACACATGTTCAATGCATGCACATATAATGATGCAATAAAATCAGCTGTAGAGACATTTTTTTTTGAAATGAAAATTTACTCATCTCACCACATTTTCTTTCACTAGGAATATATTGTCAGGATTTCACTTTGGCTTAACATTTGCATTCCCGATAATTCCTGCACAAATACAGTCCTAGGGAATAACTCTACGAGCGATAAACTTGTTCCGTTGTCGTAAGTGGTTATTGAATATAGTGCATGAAGATGACTTTGATAGTTAGTGCCTGCTGAGGCTAGAGAATGAAGAAGAAATGATGTTTCTATAAATTGCGCCTAGTAATAAAGCAGGAAGTGATGCTTCATGGTCATTTGGCAGTTGTAATTTCTTTCTTTTTGAGTTGTGAGTGGTTTTCGGTTGTCATAACAGAACAGAGTTTATGTTATATATACATGGTTTTAAACGATGTTTTTTCATAAACTTGTGCTGTGCGCTACTGTCAGCTTTTATCTGTTTTCAGTTCCTGGCACCTCACCTATATACGATACGATTGCCAATTTGTCAAGTAAAAGACGATTTCTTGTATTCGTACAGTTCATGTCAAGTATCCAAGATTCATCATAACATTATTGAAGTACCTCCAAGTAGGAGGCTCCGCTGTGCTTTTACTACTTGTTCAGCATCCCAAGGTGTGTCCTGACTTTGCCAAAAAAAACTTATGTTGCTGGAACATTGAAATTTTTGGTACCGATCATATTGCACTTTGATGAATCCAATGCTTACCTTATGTTTCCAGAGATCTGTATCCATAAATTATTATTTTTTGGATGAAAAATCCATAAATATTTTACAATGCAACTTTTGGGTTATCTTTGAATGCTTTGGAGGATATTGCAACCCAATGAAGCTAGTATAGAGAAGGGGTTCAATATAGAAAAACTCTTTTCTTTAATCCTAATAATTCTAGATTTCTCCCTTACATTATAAAAGCCACCCCAATTTCCTCCCTACAATATAATGTAAGATTATCACAACATACCTTCAACATTAAATTTAGGAGTAGTGGGCTTTATAAAATGTAATTTTCTTTTCTATTCCTCTTGGGTTAAGGGGCATTTGCTCCTAACTTTTTGATGTAATTCAGGTTTCATCAATAAAAAACTAATGGGCCGGCTGAGGTCCAATAGAAAAAAAGAAGAAGCTAGTATAGAGTCGAAGATATCGTCGTTCCTGAGTGTTGCATCTTCTTTATTGGCTACTATATTAGTATTGAAGTTGAACCTATTTCCAGATTGAATTCAGTCATAAATTTGGTTCGAGCTTATTTTGAGTTCTTAAGCTTGCTTGTGATTTTAAGTCGTGATTATGCATTGGTTAGGGTTTGCTATGCTTATTGATGCCTTAGGAATATATTACTCTATCTAATTTTTTTGGCAAAAAACCTCAGATTTGACAAGCAAAAAATGTGTTCCATGCAACTCAAAAGATATGCAGCCGATGTCTAAACAGTCAGCAAATGAACTACTTCCACAGGTTAGATCATGTTTATTAGCTTCTTTCTGCACCAATCTTCATGATTCAAGTTTTTCATTTTGTTCTGTGGGGGAAAAAACTAGGTGCAAGGCTGGAACCTGTCAAGTGAAGGTGGCATAATGAAGCTACATCGATCATGGAAAGCGAAGAGTTTCACTAAAGGCTTGGAATTCTTCCAGCTTGTTGCAGATGTTGCAGAGGCAGAAGGTGCTGCATTGTTCAATTCTCTTTAAAATACCTTGTTAGAGCTTAACTTTTAGGTACTATTTGCCAAAGTAGTGAATACTTGCAATTTTGTTTCCTGCATCAAAGTTCTTCTTTCAAAATATATTGTACTCATTCATAATCTTATTAGATGTAAAGTAAACTATATGCACAGTAGTATTTCTTCCATTTAGCATATGCAACAACTTCAAGACCAATCCAGCTACAGTTTGGTGCTTGGTTTAAGCTCATGTCAAGAAATTAGTTTGCCCTAAAGCTTAATTCCAATTGCAGGACATAATTCATATTGTAAAAATAACTTGTGATTTCTTGATTATTAACAATAAACAAATTATTCAAATACCTAATGATTGCATGCTGCTGTTTCAGGTCATCATCCTGACCTTCACCTAGTTGGTTGGAACAACGTAAAAATCGACGTATGGACTCATTCAGTTGGTAAGTTGTTTATTACATCAAGATTTTCATTATCCTACCCTTCAAATGTAGCATATTGCTAAAAAAATAATTTCAATTGTTATTTTGGTTGACTTGTTAATTCATATATCTTTATTGATTCACAATTAAACAAGGAATAACTTTACATTCTTTAAAAAAAATCCCAAATTTATAGTTTTTCTTCCAACTAATGGTGTTAAATTTACTGTTTTGAACAGGGGGGCTAACCGAAAACGACTTCATCCTCGCTGCGAAGATTAGTTCTCTCGATGCAGAGCATCTCATGAGAAAGAAACCTGCTGCTGCAAATTAGAAATATAAACATCGAAAATGCACTTTTAATTGTGACTTTTGTACAGCAAACCTTTATTTCGCTTGTTTGGTTCTAGTCATAACCTGGTTGATGGAATGATTGTATGGAAAACAATTTTTCTATCCTTTTGGAGTATGTCTATGTTTGGAATAAAAAAAAATTAACAGATTGAACTCTTTGCATACGAACAAAATTATCGAGATTGTATAACAAATATTCAAATATTTTCCATTTGATTTTTAAACGACATATTATACATCACTCGTCGATTACAATCAAAATATTAACATTGTAGAGTGTTTTCGCCACAATGTTGAGATGAATTCGCATCCACACTTGTACAGATTCCCACTGCCCATGACATTACAGGCAAGGATATGATTTATTGATCGTGGGGATTCTAATCTCTAGCAGTCGCGGACATAACCGTTGTTACTTATCTCTCGTTTTGACAGGAGAGCACCTCCGATTAACGGGTTATGCGTATCAAGCGATCTCACTCTAAAATGTGTGTTTGTGTGTGGAGTTGTTTGCTTTGGACATACCGGAGGTCTTGCAGTGTTAAATTCCTCTCATTTTGACATGAGAACACCCCTGATTAGCGAGTCATGCGTATCGAGCGAATTCACTTTGAAATGTGTGTTTGTGTGTGGAGTTGTGTTTGTTTTGGACATAACGGGGGGTCTCGCAGAGTTTACGGGGGTCCCACCGTCCGGTCAGCAGGCTAAGGGTCAAGGGGGCTAGCGGCTTTTTTTACGGGGCTAGAGACAGTGTCATGAAAGAAAATTTTTATGCTAGCGTAGGAGCGTTGAGTTGAGTCAGGTAACTATTCAATGTGTGGGTGAGAAAGGAAGAGAGAGAAAGCAGGTATATCTTGGAGATATCAGCGAGTGCATGTTGGATGTATATGCCCTAAAGGCCAGTATTGTATATGTATACATATGGATACTAGGGATATGTATGTACAGAACAATCTTGCTCAGTTTTATAGTATATTATTTGACTTGTCTTTATCGGGATATGTGTATTTATTGTTATTATATCTGGTTTGCACATATTGATAAAGACTCGATACGGTAGTATACTATTATGGTTTGTCTTTATCTTAACATGGCATACGTCATACTCGTTATTACATATTGCGGTTACATGTTGATAAAGCCCCTAAGATCTTGCTTGACTACCTGCGTTGTGATGGCGATCATACTTGTGAGAGCAGGGTAGTCCATAAGCACATCCTTAAATGGTCCCTAGTCGCGTGAGTATCGAGACTGGGTATTGATACTCCAGAGTAGACTGGTGTATACGTTTCTACCCCCGTCGGGGGATGGTTGGTCCCGCAGCCGTTGGTCTGATGCACCTAAGATCGTATACAGGTGCTCACTGGGTGTGAGTACACTGGACGGACTCGCCAAGAACTTCCATGTGGTACTATACCTATCGTCAGATGGAAGTTCTCAGGTGACACGTGTACAGGTTAGTCTTTGGACCCGAGATCGGCATTTGTCTCGTGTGAGTTCCCACTGAGCTTTGATCACTACCCCACCACGGCTCTACTGAGTCGTGCAAACAGGTTTTGGTTGGGTTTAGTCCCGAGCCGCATGGAGGCAGTGAGCGATTGTCGGGGATTCGTCTCTCCCGGTATAGGGAGTCGATATCGCACTGTGATTCGATTGGTCAGGACGGTAAGACCTTGGCCAAGACACTTGGGATTTACTGATAGGTTGATCGGTAGTTTCCCGGATTGGTCCTGAGCCACATTGGCACGACTTATCAGGTTATTAGGGTCTGGCGTTCACTATCCCCTAGACCCGGTATGCGATACTCTTTGACGAAGAGACCGGACTGTACGGATATTGTCACGGATAGGCTCAATAGGAGTTCGGACGAGCTTGCTCGTCGGCCTTCCTTTTTGACAGGTACCTGGGTAGCCGTTACGTACAGCTAGTGCCGCTGACGTGCTTGTGGTTAAACCCACTGTCAGAGTACTGTCGAGTCTTTAGAGTCCCACACAGAGGGTTTCCCTGATTCAGGCGAAATGGTGTAGTTGCCGTATTGGATACGTGCAGGGTTCGATCGATTGATGTACTTGGTACTCGGATTTTCGATCGGACAGTTTGTAATACTAGCCGGCTCGGGTTTGAGCCGGATTATTAAATCAGGTATTGATTTAATAATTTACGTATATGTATTTCGATATATATATTCTAGTATTACGTTCTTCGTGTTATTCTATCTCTTTTGGGCGTTCAGATTTTTATCTGATTGCCGGTATTTTTGTACAGTAGATTGAAATCCGTATTTACTACAGATTTCCTTCTAGAAGGTGGCCACCTCATTTTGGATTTTTCATTTATTTCATAAATGGAAATGAGATGGAAAGTGAGAGATAAGGGAGGAAAGGTAGTGACCATGCTTCAATAGTAGTCAAATGAATTTATAATTCATTTTGGGTTTACTATTGAAACATGGTTGCTAATTGTTTAATGAAAGAATTGATATACAAAACCATTGTGTATATTTTCTCTTTCATGGTTGATTCATTATTTTCCTTGAGCTCTCTTTTGCTCTCATCTCCTCTTTTCTCTCTAGCTTCCTCCACCTTCATCTTCTTCCTCTTCACTACCTTCTCATGTGTTGAGAATCAAGTGAAGAGGCAAGAAAGAGATAGCTATACACTAAGACACCCTCCACTGCATCCTAGACTACTTGGTTTAGCAAACCAAGTTCTTTAGTTGCTCATTTAGTTACATAGTTAGGAGCTAGAGCCATGGATCATACTCCCCGGATGGATCATCTACGACAAAAGGAGGCCGGAGAACAAGCTCGATCCCGGAGGACCGATGGAGCCGGATTTGGAGTTCAAGCATGTTCAAGGTGGATGCAAGGAGCTAAGGATGAAGAAAGAAGACCGAAGGACTCGATTCTTTTGGTATACCATCTTTCATAGTAGTTAGCATCTCTTTATTTGCTAGTTGGTTTTATGGTTAAGATCCGTTTTTTAAGTTGTCTTTGCGCCCCTTTTAAAGCTCTAGAAATTTTTTGTTCCGCAAACCGCCTCGTTTGGAGGCTCGGGCGTGAATATAACCTAACATGGTATCAGAGCCACCCCATAAAACCTATACTAGCTAGTTCAAATGTGTTTAGAATAACGATCGACCGAAAAATTCCAAAAACCGCATTTCATTTCATGATGTTTCTGTCGATTTTTAAAAGTGCTCGAAAAATCAATTTTATCGTCTCAGAAAATCATGCAGGCGTTTTTAAGACCACAGAAGAAAAATGGTCACGTGTTCCCTCTAAACCGCCGCAGATCCGCCGCGCAAACCCCCTTTTGGCGGCAGATCCGCGGTCGTTTTGGGGCCCACGTGGCCAGATTTTCTTCTGGGCCTCACTGTTTAAAAATTGTGGTTTCTGGAATAATTACATTTTGGGCCCAGATTTGTTACAGTGTTGGTTTAATACTTGGGGCCCACTTGGAAAGTTTAGTCGATCGTAATTTTAAGATACGTGTTTTATTATCAGTACATTCACTTTTATCTGCGACCGAGAATGTCACTCGATCGGTAAAACTCGCCTGATTGCTATATGTTCTTTTAGACGGGTTTGCGAACGCGACATTCGCGTTGATGTTGTGTGCTTGTGCTGTGATTGTGTAATACCCGGTTTCCTTTTATACGCCTATGTCCGTATTTTTATAAATTATCACTTACAGGTTGTTAGTTTATATTTAATATTATTTTAGTTAATTTAAAAACCCTAATATTTCCATATCCTTATTCATTTCCAACCCCTTTTAATTTTCCCATTTCATTTTCTCTAAATCCCTCGGCCCATCTCCTAAGCCCATTCCCCTAACTTAAATTTAAATATTTTAAAACCCTAGCCCAGCACCATTTTCCCAAGCCCAGCCCGTTTCTCTATTTATCCCCTTAATTTCTATTCTCTAAACCCCAGCCCAACTCCTTCTCATCATTTTTCCCTTTATTTTTGGCCGGCCCGCTTCGTTTCCCTCATCAAATTCTTTTCCTCTTTTCGTTCTGGCCCAGCCCGCTCCCTACAGTGGCTTCTCCCCCAACGGTTCACTTCTCTTCCCGCGCACGTTTTCTCGCGACCACGTCGCCGCATTCCTCGCCTTCACCAACGCCCGCGCTCGCGCTGCCGTTACCCCACGATGCGCACCCCCTCTCTAACCTCCGTCGCTCCCGTTCTCTCTCACTCGTTCTCTTTCCTCCTTTCTCTTTTCCCTCAACCCCGTCACCTGTGCACTCCGTGCTCCCACCATCGCCGCCGTCGCTACCCTCCATTCTCCTCTCTCGCTCACCCGCAGCCGACCACCCTCGCTCATTTCTCACCCACCAGCACGACTCCTCTACGACTCCACCCTCGTCGACCTGAGCCCTGCCGAACACCCCTGCACACGCGACCCATCACTCCCGAGCTCGACCACCGCCGCTGTCAACGTCGGTGAGCTCCTCGCCTCATCGTCGGCGCCCCTGAACTTCATCACCACCACCATTATCTCTGCTTTCCCCCTCTCTGTGTCTTTCTCACTTCCTGTCTCCAACTCTCTCTCTCTCGTTCTCACTCTCCCCCCCTTTGTTTACTCTCTCTCTCACTCTCTCTTCCTCTGCTTTCCCTCTCTCTAACTCTCTCTCTCAGTTCTCTCGTTTCTCTCTCTCTCTCTGTGCCTTCTCTCATTCTCTCTCTCTCCCCCTCAGTTTTCTCTCCCTCTCTCACTCTGTTTTCTCTTTCTCTGTGTGTCCTCTCTCACTTCCCTCTCTCTCTGTTCCATTCTCTTTCTTTCCCTCTGTGATCTCCCCCTCTCTTTGATCCCCACTCTCTATCTCTTGGTTTTCCCTCTCCCACTCACTCAAATCTCTCAATCTCTCTCTCTCTCTCTAATACTCCCTCCCCCTGCAAATCCTTCACCCTCGGCCTCGACAACATCAGCAATCCCTAGCCCCGACACCGCCTGAGCTCGCAACAACCCTCTCTAGTTCGAATCAAGCCGAGGCCAAACCTTGACGTTGCCGCTCGCGCGTGTGTCACTGCCGTGCCGCACGTGTGTCGTGTCGCTGCGGTGTGCCCCAACGTCTCCAGGCAAGCCCCCACTTGCTACATGCTATTTATTATTAGTTTACAAATTGAAATCGTATATATATTCCATGTTCTGTCTTATGTTAAATATTGCAACAAAACTGTTCGATACTTGTCCTCTTAGAAATTCATTATCTCATTTGACGGAACTGGATATATTGCATTGGCCCCTGTAGAGATGGTTAACGTGTGCAAATTTCATTTGAAAATACGACTGTTAAAGATTAAAACGACTACCCCCAAGTTTAACCGTAAAACTGGAATTCTATTGTACCTGAAAACCGTTAAATTCACCATAAATCATATACATATTAGAATGGTGCGTTCGAGGGCTCAAATCGAAGCTAACTCGACGAACTTTAACCCTATGCTAGTTTCCAGACATTCCTGTACTTAAATCGTGATGATAATTGTATCGGAGTGCGACTCTGGACTGCAGTCCAGAGCGACTCCAGTCGTGCTTGCTGTTCCGTAATGGATACCATAGGATCTCCTTAACTCGTAGGTTGCGGAACTCCACTGCTTATTGTAGGTAACTCTGTTAGATAGACAACACAATTAGTTTCATTCTGTTTCGTTACCGTTTGATATTTAATCTGTAATTTAAAAGATCGGGACACATAACAGTCCCAGCAGAATCAGAATTGACATGTTAATATTAAACAGGTTATAACTCCTAACGTACAGATGCGATTGAAGATCCGTTTGTTGAGTTGAAAACTTTACTGAAAACCCTAGAATTCATTCAACTGTAGCGTCGCTAAATTATGATCCCAACTGGGGTTAAAGTGCGTTGCGAAATGGATTAATGATTCTGAAACCGGATTTCCAGCCGCGTGCGCTTAAAATGAAATAGTTATAACTAATGATCCTGGAACCCGATTGGGCTGAAACAAAATTCTATGGATGGCTAACTGAATATATTAATTACTACCTGTTTATCGTTTCGCTAAATTGTATACATATGTTTCATGATAAATCGTGCAAGTGATAGACTGTTGTTTTTATGACACCTTAATTGTGCTTCTTATACTGTTCATGCATCACATCATACCCATATCATTGTAGTGATAACCTAGTGACATCGTGCATTTACCCAGTGTTAGATTTTAGTGGTGATTGTGGCAAGTACGTCAGTGTTCGTGTATCCGAGATTAAGTGAAAGTGATACGTACTGGTACACAATCAGCGATCCTATTATTTCATTGCATTGTCGACGTCTGTGAGATGCGTGCACGTGTGACTATAAGTGGAATGGGACATTTATGGAAGCGTTGCACGGGTGTCACAGATAAGACACCAGACACTGCCGTTTATCTTAGGTATTAGTCGGGACGTGCTTGATGGAGGTCCTGCCTCCAGTTCTCGCGCAGACTTGTCACGGATCGATTAGTATTTAGGTTGATGGTTAGCGTTTGATATAGACCACGGGGTGTGGGGTAGTTTAAGTGAGTTCAACAGAATCTCGGGAGTCCCATGCCGGCTGTTCCCCTCCGAACGGCGGCCGGGACGTCGGGACGTCTGGGGCGTTAGGTTCGGGGCAGATGCTAATTGGTGCTATCCGTCCACCTCTCCGAAGATGCCAAGTTGATTTATGGCACCATATATCGAAGGTTTAAACGGATGCGACCGATGTAGCAGACTTCGTCAGATTCCCCCTCGTTTGAGGGGTTTTTTGATTGTGGGGACGCTCTTCCCTGCAGGCGCAAGCCCCTGCAGTTAATTACGCTACCGCATTGCGGTAACAACTTTCTCCTTCTCCAGATGCTCACTTCGTGTCGTGGGTGTTTGTTTTATTGCCCGTGGATTGTTTACGGAGACTGAGTTATGTCGTCGCCCGTAGGGCGTGGACTAGTCCAAATCCGCATTATCTTAAATTTGGGTTTGGGGGGGTTTGGTTTGAGGATACGTCAGCCCTACTCGAGGCTAAGATCAACTCAAACGTTTGTTAAGGATACGTTAGTCTAACTTTGTGACTAAGATCAACTTAACGGGATCGTTTAGATCCGACAAAAGAGTGTTTGGACTCTAATGTTCCAGTTTAGGGACATAGTGGTCCATCGTCTGTATGGCTGTCGGGACCCATCACCTCTCTGACGACGTTGAAGGATTACAACGACAGATGCCAGAGGAGTTCAGAGATGTACCCTTGAGCCGGAGTTAATTCGGGGGATTCGTAGTCCAGTATGTTTGAGGGTCTAAGGACGCGTTAACCATCTCCAAGGCTAAGATCAACTTAGACGGGGCCGTTTAGGTCCAACAAAAGAGCATAAGAAAGGGCTCTATTGTTCTAGTTTTAGGGACATCGCGGTCCGTGGGTAGTTTAAGGACATTGCGGTCCGTGGGTAGTTTAAGGACATTGCGGTCCGTTGTTAGTTTTAAGACATCTCGGTCAAGGTTAAGGACGTCGTAGTCCATGGGTTTAAGGACCCCATAGTCCGGTATGTGCTCTGGATGCTTCACACGGGTTCACTGCCGTGCTTAGCGAGGACCAGGCTCCGCTCTGGATGCTTCACACGGGTTCACTGCCGTGCTCTGCGAGGACCAGGATCCGCTCTGGACGTTTTCCACGGGGTCAAAGAGTGACATTATCCGTATTCCACGTGACCAGGAATTTGTATGAGTTTAAGGACCCCACAGTCCATATCATGGGTGGTCGTCGGGACCCGTCACCTCTTTGAAGACATTGAGGGATTACAATGCCAAGTATCAAAGGAGTGAAGAGATGTACCCTAGAACCGGAGTGGCTTGAGCAGCCCCTGGCCCAATTTGAGGTCAGGACTGATTAATCATGTTATGAGCCCATTGGCCCAATTAGTCACGAATTGAGGACTTATGGCCAGCTTGGGTTAAGTCCCATCATGTCTGGAATATTGATTCCTTGTGAGTCCATCGAGGGAGAAGCTTTGCCTCCATCCCTCTAGCCAATTGGGCTATAGACTAGTGTTAAACACTTCAAAGCAATCAGTGTTGAACACTGGGAATGAGTTTGACAAGTTAGTGTTTAACACTAGAAGAATAATTGGTGTTAAACACCAGCAACAAGGCCTTGAAATGATCATAAGCACTAAAACAGCTCAGTGTTAAACACTGGCAATGGGGATCTTAAATTAGTGCCGAATATTAAAACAATTAATATTGAACACTACGAACAAAATTCTTTAATTAGTGTTGAACACTAAGGCCCGATAGCACTTCAATACTGGATTCGAGAGTTTTAACTTAGTGTCAAACACTACAGCAAGAACGGTCACGTGGCCCCACGTGAGAGTGCCTTCCCTTCAATGATTCTGCCGAAATTACTGTGTCTTTGATAGCGTCACGTGTTAGCACGTGACGGGCATTCAAATGCCTATGTGTTAAGGCTCCTGCTGAAAGTCACGTGTGTCACGTGGGGTGCTGCCTCAAAGGGGCTTTCTGTAGGGCTTTTGGGGGGGGTCACGTGGTGACACGTGACCCTGCCTCAATGCTGTTTTTTGGAGGATCTGTTGCTCCTCTTTCAGGAATTAAATTCCTCGAACTTTTAATTTCAGAGGAATTAAATTCCTATTTCCTTTTGAAGGCTTATATTCTGGAACAGAGTTTAAATCTGAGTTTTCTGTGGGAATTAAATTCCTTGTTTATGCGAAGAACCGAATAGGGTTAAACCCTAAAAGCTTTTAAGGAATTAAACTCCCCTTTTCTGAGGATTATGATTAAAGGAATTAAATTCCCACTGTTTCGACAAAACTATGTTCTTGATTAGGGTTCAACCCTGTTTCTTTTTGTTTTGAAGGAATTAAATTCCCATAATACAGGGTCGAACCCTAACTTTATTTTGGAGGAATTAAATTCCTATAGTTCTGTGAGAATTAAATTCTCATACTTGCATTCCTTCTCTATGTTTTGGATCTGCATGGCAGGATCTCGACCCATTGAGAATTAAATTCTCAACCTTAAGGGGAGATGTACACTTTGCAGATCCTCTATCAAAGAGGGAGGAGATATGCTCTCTCGTTTTATGCCTCAGAGTTAAACTCTGTTGAGAATTAAATTCTTTTTCTTTTCAAAAGGCTTTCCCTTTCTTACCTAGGGTTTTTTTTGCAGAAGATCTGAGTCTTTTTCAAGTATCAAAGCTCTTCTCCTTTTCTCTTTTCTTCTCTCCGTATGTCTATATTTCTCTGTGTCTTTTGGCTCCTATTTATAGGAGAAGCAGCCGAATCAATCAGTTTTTGACGAATCTTCATTGATATTTGATTTGCATTCATCATTCATTTTGGGCCGTTGGATGATTAGGTGAATTTTATTCACCATTGGATTTTAAATCCAGAGATTCTCCCTTGCTATTTTGGTTAGATTTAAAGGGGAAATCTTTCCAAACCCGAGATTTTCCATAGATAGATGATATTTAATCATCTCTGAATCTTTAATTTGATTGGTCCCAAATAATTACTTTCCTTTGGAAAGATTCGAATTTCCTTCAGAATTTAATTCTGTCGTTAAAAAAAATATGGGCTTTGAAAGCCGGTCACGTGTGACCACGTGATCCATGGTCACGTGTAGACACGTGACCCCCTTTGGAATGAGCCTTCTGCGCTGCGTCTTCTGATTGCTGCTTAAACATCACGTGCTACCACGTGACCCCCTGGTCACGTGTGAGCATGTGACTCTTGTTTGAACTCTCTTTCTTTGGTTCAACGGGAGAACGGGTCTGCTGTCTTGAACGTTACGTGTCAACACATGACTCTGGTCACGTGAGAGCACGTGACCTTTTCTGAAGCTCTTTTCCTTGACTTGATCAGGGAACCAATGTGCGCCTTTGCTGCTTGAATTTAAATGTCACGTGCCGACACGTGACCTTGATCACGTGGGAGCACGTGACCCTTCCTGAAGCCCCCTTTTCTTCGACTTAGTCAGGAGACTGAACTTGCTTGAATGATGCGTTCAGGTGTCACGTGCGAACACGTGACCGCTAGTCACGTGTAAGCACGTGACCCTCTTCTGAAGCTTTTCACAGAAGCTTCCTGATTTTAAATCAGGAAACAAATGCCCCCACAGCGTTGTTCTCACGTGTCTGCACGTGAGTGCAACGCTGTCACCTCTTGTGACCGTTGGATTCCTCTAGGGATCTGGGGAGACGAAGCGTTTTCATTGTCTTCTATAAATACCGCTGTCTCTTCATAGGAGCCTTCACTTTGTTCATCTTCTTCTTCTGAGAACTTTTTCGTTGAGAATTTAATTCTCGCTTTCAGAGCTTAGTTCTCTGTCTCAGACATTTCCCAGAGTTTAACTCTGTTGACGGATCCCTTTTCCTCAGGTAATAATGCTGAACGGCCAAAGCGCCTTCGTCTTTAAAAGAACTCTTTGGATTTTAAATCCGTATTAAGGGTTTCATAAAGAACCCATTTTTCCTCAAGTTTTTCCATAAGAACAGGAAACCACCTAACTTTCGAACTGTAGATCTTTTAAGGGTTTAGATGATCTTCGGGGAGATGATGACAGCGTTTCAACTCCATGGACTTTAATTCCATTAAAATGTTTTTTGGGAATTTAATTCCCTTTTCTTAACAAGGAATTTAATTCCAACGAAGAACTCGATTTCTTCACACAGAGGCTTCCTGTGGTCTCTTAGCCCAAGGCTGTTCTTCTGCAATTAGTGAAATGGTGGCTTTGTAATGAATCTCTTGACTTTTATCTTAGGTACCATGGATGCCCATCTGTATAGACTTGACGAGATCATCTCCTACGGGAACATTCGTGCGCTGGGCCGCGGTCAGAACCAGGAGTTCACCGACGCTCAGTGTGCCGAAATCATGAGCCATTTCGACGAGTACAACCATAGGCTCCTCCCCCGTCGCTCTTCTCTTCTGAGGCTAATCGTGCTGGCGATCCGGGAGGCACTTCCTCTCTTTTGCGCCGGCATACCGCTCGGGGACTTGGACATTGCCGAGGATAAGGTGCATTCGGTGTACCTTATGGGCTTGATCTCAAAGAGAAGGCGGGATGATCTCATTGATCTCCTTCGTCAGATTTTTCAGCAATCAGCCATACTGGGCGCCTACCGGAGGGAAGAGGACATCCGTGGGGACCCCGATGCCTGTGACCGTGAGAGAAAGCATACTCGGGAGGTTCGAAATGCTTGGAAGATCTTGAATAAAGTCAATTCCGAGTTTCTCAACCCGTGCCCCGCGTCTGAAGCCTTACCATTGTAAAAGTTTTTTTTTCTTTTTATTTTGTATTGCCTTCTTGAAGTCTGAATGACAAGTTTTGTTGTATCCTTGTATGTTTGCACGCTTTTTCTCTGAAATTTTATTATTTTGCTACTATTGCTGTTTATGCTTTTTATCATGCAGGGTATCACTCCATATTTTCCTTTTAACTGAACGTCAGGTTTAGGCCTCACGTGTTCCGCACGTGGGATCCCTTGATGTGGCTGTTCACAAAATTTTCCATGCCGTATTTTCAGTGCAGAGAAAGGGTCTTGGAAATAATTACATCTCCTTGATTTTCGGTGCCTTTCCTTTTTTAGGCCTTGAAAATAATTTCGCCATGCAAGATTTTCTGCGCACAGCACTTAATGCGCTTTATTATATATGAGGCTACAGCCTTCTTTTCCTTTCACAGAGAGATTCATATCATATATATATATATTTTTTTTTTCTTGAGGGAGAAACGGGTGCCATGGCTTGTAATCGCCCTCATGCTCGTCGACAGCCGTGGGAAGTTCCTCTTGAGGAGATGATCCCCCGCTTTTCTGCTCGGTTGGTGGACCCCCTCCTTTCTGACAACGAATGTGACTCGGCCATGCACGAGCTCTCGATCCGTAGAGGGTCTCCCCTCCCGATGGGTTCCCTCTGGCTCCGGATGATCCTCATGGCCGTGCTTGCCGACATTCCTCCTCACCCGGCAGAGATGACCCTGGCGATGCTTGATGCGGCGGAAGAAAAGCTCGAGGGTTTTCATGAAGCATGCTTGATTACTCAAGCTCTGAAGGACTGCTCAATTCATCTGCTGAGCGAGATAAGGGCCCAGCGAGCTATTATGTTTGCATTCGCGGACGAACATGGCACCAACCGATGGGGAGCGACTCCTCGCGAGAATCGTCGTTTCGATGTGCTGGAGAAAGCGGAGAGAGAGATGGAGAATCTTGTCCTTTGCTTCATCAACCCCTGTGCCGTTGATCCTGTGTTTGGTGATCTTTTTCGTTAGTGTAGAACCCCTTTTTTTTTGTACATACTCATGAATAAGAGTATCTGCCCTTTTTTGCTTTGAATTGTATTTTGCATCCATTTTGGTTTATGAATAAAAGATACAATTTTCCTCTCAGTGATGTGTCCCCTTTTCATTGAATGCATTCTGCGGATATTCTATCTTGATCTCCTTGCAGGACGGCCATGGCTTAGGATTCGGGGTCAGGATCTGCTTCCTGAGACTTTTGCTTTTTACGAGCCATGAGGGTTTCGTAAAGAGTTTTTCTCCCTACCGGTCGAGAGGATCCCATAGGTGTGAGTTCTTCTTAAAGATCGTGAGGATCCTTAAGCGGGTTTTCCCTTGAGGGTCGTAAGGATCTCACAAGAGAGTTTTTCTTCCTTACAGGTCGTGAGGGCCTGCAAGTGCCAGGTGTGATCACCTTTTTCCGTGTTTCACGGGGTTAGGGATCTCTCAAGGTATCGTAGTTTAAAGACGTCGCGGACAAGGTTAAGGACCTCATAGTCCGTGGATTTAAGGACTCCACAGTCCGCTGTTAGTTTTAAGACATCGCGGTCAAGGTTAAGGACCTCATAGTCCGTGGATTTAAGGACTCCACAGTCCGGTGTTTGGTTGCAGGGACCCGTCACCTCTTTGAAAACGTTGAGGAATTACAACGCCAGGTATCAAAGGAGTGAAGAGATGTACCCTTAAACCAAGGCGAAATCCGTAGGGAATCGGGGGGGGGGGTGATCGTTAGTTTTAAGACATCACGGTCGAGGTTAAGGACGTCATAGTCCGTGGATTTTAAGGACTCCACAGTCTGGTGTTTGCTCTGGATGCTTCACACGGGTTCACTGCCGTGCTTGGCGAGGACCAGGCTCCGCTCTGGACGTTTTCCACGGGGTCAAAGAATGACGTTATCCGCGTTCCACGTGACCAGGAAGTTTGCACTAGATGCTTCACACGGGTTCACTGCCGCGTTAGGCGAGGACTAGGCTCCGCTCTGGATGCTTCGCACGGGTTCACTGCCATGCTCTGCGAGGACCAGGATCCGCTCTGGACGTTTTCCACGGGGTCAAAGAGTGACGTTATCCGCGTTCCACGTAACCAGGAAGTTTGCACTAGATGCTTCACACGGGTTCACTGCCGCGTTAGGCGAGGACTAGGCTCCGCTCTGGATGCTTCGCACGGGTTCACTGCCATGCTCTGCGAGGACCAGGATCCGCTCTGGACGTTTTCCACGGGGTCAAAGAGTGACGTTATCCGCGTTCCACGTGACCAGGAAGTTTGCACTAGATGCTTCACACGGGTTCACTGCCGCGTTAGGCGAGGACTAGGCTCCGCTCTGGATGCTTCGCACGGGTTCACTGCCATGCTCTGCGAGGACCAGGATCCGCTCTGGACGTTTTCCACGGGGTCAAAGAGTGACGTTATCCGTGTTCCACGTAACCAGGAAGTTTGCACTAGATGCTTCACACGGGTTCACTGCCGCGTTAGGCGAGGACTAGGCTCCGCTCTGGATGCTTCGCACGGGTTCACTGCCATGCTCTGCGAGGACCAGGATCCGCTCTGGACGTTTTCCACGGGGTCAAAGAGTGACGTTATCCGCGTTCCACGTGACCAGGAAGTTTGCACTAGATGCTTCACACGGGTTCACTGCCGCGTTAGGCGAGGACTAGGCTCCGCTCTGGATGCTTCGCACGGGTTCACTGCCATGCTCTGCGAGGACCAGGATCCGCTCTGGACGTTTTCCACGGGGTCAAAGAGTGACGTTATCCGCGTTCCACGTAACCAGGAAGTTTGCACTAGATGCTTCACACGGGTTCACTGCCGCGTTAGGCGAGGACTAGGCTCCGCTCTGGATGCTTCGCATGGGTTCACTGCCATGCTCTGCGAGGACCAGGATCCGCTCTGGACGTTTTCCACGGGGTCAAAGAGTGACGTTATCCGCGTTCCACGTAACCAGGAAGTTTGCACTAGATGCTTCACACGGGTTCACTGCCGCGTTAGGCGAGGACTAGGCTCCGCTCTGGATGCTTCGCACGGGTTCACTGCCATGCTCTGCGAGGACCAGGATCCGCTCTGGGCGTTTTCCACGGGGTCAAAGAGTGACATTATCCGCGTTCCACGTAACCAGGAATTTTGCTGATTGTATCCGTATTTCACGGGATGAAGGTTTGACTGTTGGTGATATGTATACCACCGAGCCATGGAACTGGGAGTGGCCGCTGTTCCGCTTAGCTTGAAGTTGTGTCCGTTGTTACGAGACGATCTCCAGGTTGTTTATGAACCGTCGAGATTTGGCTTCCTCTCATGATGAAACCTGGGGGGAGGAGTATGATCCCTTCTTTGTTTGCGCCCCTGGATTGTATACAGGGATTGTTGTAGTATCACCTGTAGGGCAAAAAGGTTTCATTTTTCCATCATTTCTTTTATTCTTTCCGCGATGCTCTATCATTTCAGCTTTTTATATCGCGAAGGTCGCGATTGCCCAATCATTTCGGCTATTTTTCGCGGTGCCCAATCATTTCGGCTATTTGTTTTATTTTTACTCGCTGCTTTTTTATTGCGAGTTGCCCCATCATTTCGGCTATTTTTCATGCATACATTTTTACTTGCTGCTTTTTATTGCAAGTTGCCCCATCATTTCGGCTATTTCGTAGGCATGTGTGGCTTGCTAGCTTTTTCGCCGCAAGCTCGGATTTTGGACACCGATTTCGGCATCAGCACCGCTACAACTGGAACGTTGCCAGGAGCGAATCATCATTTGCTTTTGTCGATGACGAACAAAGGTGGCTCAGCAAACAGGGTTAAGGGTCCTGTCGACCAAGGCTTTTGACTTCATGAGCCGTAAGGGTCTCACAAAGGTATTTCTCCCTACAAGTCGTGAGGATCTTGCAGGTGTATTTTCTCCTTAGGGATCGTGAGGATTCCTAAGTGTATGTTCCTCTGTAAGTCGTAAGGATCCTACAAGAGGGTTTTCTCCTTATGGGTCGAGAGGACCTACAAGGGTTGGACTTTGCTGGGGAAATGTTTATTCGCGCCCGTGGATTGTATACAAGGGTCAGTATTGAGCCTCTTGTAGGGCAATATCGGAGGTTGTGGGGGATTTGCTTAAGAACAGGTTCAGGTTTCTGTAACTTAAGACTTTCAAATCTCATGAGCCGTGAGGGTCCCATAAGAGAATTCTCCTTACGAGTCGTGAGGATCTCGTAAGTGTATTTTCTCCTCAGGAATCGTGAGGATCCCTAAGTGTGCTGCTCCTTTATGAGTCGTAAGGATCTCACGCAGGTGGTTTCTCCTTACAGGGTCGAGAGGACTCTGTAAGTGTCCTTTAACGAGGATGCGCCCTTTCGGGTTTTCACAAACACTCGCCGGTAGTCCTGCTGTTTTTACTCACGGAGCCCTTTCGGGTTTTCATCCGTGCCCATGTTGCTTATGGACATACCGTTTTTTTTTTATTTATATCATTTTTACTCTTCTCCTTTTTTTTTTACAAGGTCGTGCCCTTTCGGGTTTTCACGAACACTTGCCGGCAGCCCTGCTGTTTTTACTCACGGAGCCCTTTTCGGGTTTTCATCCGTGCCCATTTTGCTTATGGACATACCTTTTTTTTTTGTTTTTTTTTTTTATCATTTTTTTTTTATTTATCCATCTCGTCAACCTAAGGACGTTGCGGTGGTAGTTTAGGGACGTTTCGGTCCGTCGATAGTTTAAGGACGTTTCGGTCCGCTGTTAGTTTAAGGACGTTTCGGTCCGACGTTAGTTTAAGGACGTTTCGGTCCGTCGTTAGTTTAAGGACGTTTCGGTCCGACGATAGTTTAAGGACGTTTCGGTCCGTCGATATAGGAAGGCCGGCTGCTGCTTGTAAAGTCTGAGCTTAGGAAGATAGCGAGCGGACATAGTCGTCGTCATCCATCATTGACCTAGGCTGCAGCTTATTAAGCATGGTATTTCTTCAAGAAGCGGCCGTTTACTGGCCTGAAAGACCTTTCACCGTGCATGTCCATGAGTAGGTAGGCTCCACCCTGGTAGACCTTGTCTATGATGTACGGGCCTTCATAGTTTGGCTCAAATTTTCCCCGCTTGGCGCGATTGGGGATCATAGGTCTTTTGACCACTAGTATGAGTTCGCCTGGGCGGAATGTCCTCGGCCTGGTCAATCTTTCGTACGAGCGCGTCATCTTTGCTTTGTAGGCTTCTAGATGTTGTTGCGCTATGAGCCGGGTTTCATCGAGGGCGTCAAGCTCCTCAAGCCGAAGGTGAGCATTTTCTTCGTTCGTCAGCTCGTGGTGGACTGCTACTCGTAGAGAGGGTAACTCTATCTCAAGGGGGAGAACTGCTTCCGTCCCAAATACCAACGCGTACGGTGTTGTGTTCGTGGCCGTCTTGAATGTAGTTCGATAAGCCCAAAGGGCTTCTTGCAGCCTTTCGTGCCAGTCCCTCTTATTCCTGGAGACGGTCTTTTTTATGATCTTCGTCAAGGTCTTATTGAAAGCCTCGGCTAGACCGTTAGCTCGTGGGTTGTAAACTGAAGAATATCTCCAGTCTATATTGTGCTGCTGTGCGAAGCGGCTAATCTTATGGCTTCGGTAGGCCGGCCCATTATCGGAGATAATCCGTCGTGGAGTTCCGAACCGATAGATGACTTGCGTCTTAAAGAAATGGAGGATATTCTCCGTCTTCACTTCCTTCAGTGGTACTGCTTCTGCCCATTTGGAGAAGTAATCAGTTGTCGCCAGGATAAAGCGGTGTCCCCAGGATGATGCTGGCTCAATGGGGCCGACTATGTCAGTCCCCCACATCTCGAATGGCCAGCTGGCCACCGTTGGGTGTAGTGGATTCGGATGTTGGTGGATGAAGTCTCCATGGATCTGGCATGAGTGGCATTGCTTCGCATACTCGAGGCAGTCCTGGATCATCGTGGGCCAGTAGTAACCCATCCGTTTAATTTTTAACTTCATCTTTGGGCCCGCTTGATGAGAACCGCAAAGCCCGTCGTGAACTTCTTGAACGACTCTTTCTGCTTCGTCAGGTCCCAAGCATCTCAGCCATAGAAAATCAAACGATCTCTTGTACAGGGTATCGTTGACGAAAGCGAAGGATAGAGCTCGTTTCATAAGCTGATGTCTTGAGGACGCTTCTTCGGGCATTCGGTGGGACTTAAAGTAGTCTATGAAGACTTCCCTCCAGTCCTCAGCCTTCTCACGGTCTTTTATTTGTAGGGTCGCTTGCTCAATCGCTCCCTTTTCTTTATATAATTCCGGAGGTATTTCTGCCGGGGCGAGCACTCGACGGCTTTGTACTATGATTCTGACGTCATCGAGGTTCTCGTCGGCCAGTTCTTTAGCGAGTTTGGCCAATGCGTCTGCTTTGCTGTTCTCTGCGCGCGGTATGTTCTCTAGAATATAGAAGGGGATCTGGGCCAACAGTTGTTGCACCTTTTCGCCGTACTTCACCAATTCTGGTTTGCACGTTTGGTAGTCACCATTTACTTGGCTAATGACCAGCTGAGAATCTCCGTATATGAGGAGGTCTTCAATTCCCATGTTGATGGCGATTTCGAGGCCTGCTATCAGAGCTTCGTATTCGGCTTCATTGTTTGTCCTTGACTCCGTTAAGGAGAAGGCGAAGCGCATTATTCCTCCTTGTGGAGTTGCAAAGATAAGGCCTATCCCCGATTTGATGATCGGGCTACCCTGTTTCTGTTTCTTTATGGAGGACGCTCCATCAAAATAGAGTTCCCATCGTGTGCTTCCACCGCCAATTGCATCAAATGCATGCTCATCCGGCAAATCACAGTTCAGAGGAGAGTTGGTCGGTATCGGGTGCTCGGCGAGGAAGTCGGCAATGGCCTGGCCCTTCACTGCCTTGAGGGGTTGATATGTTATCGAGAACTCCATCAAGAGCAAGGCCCATTTAGCGAGTCTTCCCGTCAATATAGCCTTTGACATCAGGTATTTAAGGGGGTCCACCTTCGAAATGAGACGGACTTCATGCGCCAACGCATAGTGCCTGAGCTTCGTTATTGCAAAGATTAATGCCAAGCAATGTTTTTCGATGGGCGAGTAATTGCTTTCTGCCCCCAGCAGCACTCGACTTAAGTAGTAAAGTGCTCTTTCTTTCCCCTGATCGTTCTCCTGTGCCCATAATGCGCCCAAAGAACCTTCAAGGGCGGCCGTGTAAAGAATGAGAGGCTTTCCTTTCACTGGGGCAGCCAACACCGGAGGATTTTGCAAGTATTGTTTGATCTCGTCTAGTGCACCTTGACATTTGTGATTCCAAACGAACGGGGTTCCCTTTTTCATCAGGTGGCTGTAAGGACGGCATTTGCCCGAAAGATTAGCGATAAACCGCCGGATGTATGCGAGCTTCCCTTGGAGAGACCGCAACTGCTTGAGGGTTTTTGGCGGAGGCATTTCCATGATCGCTTTAATCTTTGACGGATCTATTTCAATACCTCTGTGTCGAACGATGAATCCCAGAAATTTGCCCGAGGAGACTCCAAACGCGCATTTGAGGGGATTCATTTTTAAATTATATTGCCGAAGGCGTTGAAATACGGTTTCGAGATGCTTTAAATGCTCTTCGTATGACATGCTCTTCACTACGAGGTCATCGATATAGCATTCGACGATGTCGTGTATGAGATCGTCGAAGATTTTTGTCATGGCCCTTTGATAGGTGGCGCCGGCGTTCTTTAGACCAAAGGGCATAACCTTGTAGCAGAATATGCCCAAAGGAGTCCGGAAAGCGGTGTGCTTCTGGTCTTCGGGATGCATCTTTATCTGATTGTATCCTGATGAACCATCCATAAAGGAGAAGACCTCGTGAGTGGATGTGTTATCTATCATTAGCTCGGTTACCGGCACCGGGAAATCGTCCTTTGGGCATGCTTTATTGAGATCCCTGAAATCCACGCATATGCGCACCGTTCCATTCTTCTTCATTACCGGGACGATATTGGCGATCCAGTCGGGGTATTGGACTTCTTGGATAAATCCGGAATCGATCAACTTCTTGACTTCGGCGTTGATGCTCATCTCCAGCTCAAGTCGCATCCTCCTTGGCGCCTGCTTGACTGGCTTGATATCCGGGGATATTGCTAATCTATGCACCGCAATCTCCGGATCCAATCCTGGCATCTCGGAGTAGTTCCACGCGAAGCAGTCTTTATGCCGTAGGAGCACGTTCTTTAACGCGGCCACCTTTTCCTCGGATAATAGCTCGCTGACAAATGTCGGCCGCGGGTCGTCTGCCGATCCCAGCTCGATCTTCTTGAGGTTATCTGCGGTAGTATGTATACCGTCTTCCAGTTCTTTCGGAGCGGGCGGGAATTCTGAGATCAACTCATCATCGCTGTTCTCGAAGCACCGGGGAAGGTCATCTTCGTTCTCGGGCTCTTCTTTTAATATCGTAATCATATAACAGGTGCGAACTCGCTCCCAAGACTGAGGCGGATCCGGTTCTGCTCTTGTGGTTTTGGGCTCGTGCTTTTGCGGCGGCGTCACTTTCCAACCGTCGGATAAAGCGAATCTGCCCCGTCGGTACTGGTCCTCGACCCAGTTCTTAAAGGTGAAGCAGTCTTCGGTAGGATGTCCTATGGCTCGGTGATAAGAGCAATAACTCGGATGAGAGACCTTGCTAGCTTGCTCAGGATGTCTAGACTCTGGAAGCGTGATCATTTGATGTTTTATAGCGAGGTTGAGCAGCCTCTCCGTCTTGTCTCGGGGGAAGGAGTACGCTCGACTCATCTTCTTCATGAGGGACAAGCCCGAGCCGCTTCTTGATTTATTTCCGTCTCTGCGTCGGGCCTTTCGTACAACGGATTGACGAGGATAAGCGTGTTTGTCTTTTGTAGCACGTTGAGATAGACGTTGCGTCCTGGCCTTCTCGTAGATGGCCATTTCGCGGTCGTGGTCTTCCCGAGCTTTCTGACCCACCTTCCTGATAGGCTTGCCCATTCGCTCTTCAAACGATGGACTTGGCGCTTCGATCGCGGGGTCTAGTTTTGATGAGGGGTCGGCCTCTCCTGACAGGGCGTCCTCTTCTTCATCAAAGGTAAATATAGCGTAGCTGCTGTGGGTTCGCCCTCGTTTTCCGGTTCTCGCGTACCCAAGCCCAAGTGTTTCCATTTTCCCATTGGGCAATTTGCGCTGAGTCCCGGGGACATCCCAAATCCTGTTATAGAACCGAGCCTGCCGCACCGTCTGTCTTAAAGGTACTCCTTGGCGCTTCAATAACTTCTTCAATCCATTTGTATAGTATCTAGGCAGACGGATGGGTTGGAGCCTGTCAAGTATAACATCCGCGCCGTGCCAGATCTCTTTCTCCACCTTCGACTCTGAGGATTGGTAGAATAGGATCACCTTCTCACCCCTTCGCCTGGGAGGGACGTAAAATGTTTGCAGGTCTTGCACGCTGTGAGCTTGAAGCGCGTCGAGATCCTTATAGTGTTCTTGCGGTACCATGGTGATTTGCAGACTATGGTCCTCGCAAAGGGGTGCCTGTATTGACAGCCGACTGGAGAATACGGCGTTAACCTCGTCCTCCGAATCACTCCCGAAGACCGGTATGGGGGTGGGCGCCCCCAGGTTGTTGCGTTGGGATGGCCCTGTATACACTATTTCTTCCTCTTCTTCAGTATCGCTCCCAAAAACGGGAATGGTGGCGGCGGCTTTGTCCTCTGGGTCGCGACACCTTTCTGTATCTTCGAAATCTGGCAAAAAGTATTTCGCGTCTTCGTATTTGCGAACTTCGTTTACAGAAAACGGGTTCAACTCGCCTGTTACGGTGTACTCGAAACCATCCTTGAAGTACTTCATACACTGATGTTGCGTAGAAGGGATGATGTTGTACTCGTGTAGCCAAGGACGACCGAGCAAGGCGTTGTAGCAGGTCTTGGCGTCAATGACATGGAATTTGATGTCTGTGACGAGAAGTCCGAAGCGTAACGTCAGTATTACAGATCCGAGAGTCCGTGACGATTGAGAGTCGAAACCGGAGATAGTAATTTTGTCACGAGCGAGGTGTTGCACACTCATGCAGATTTCCTTCAACACCCGAACATTAAGGAGGTTAACGGAGGATCCATTATCCACCAGGATCTTGCCTATCTTGATGTCATGGCAGTATCCAGAGACATATAGGGGGCGGTTGTGGTCGCACGTCCCGAGAAGGAGGTCTTCATCACCGAAAGTGACATCGGCCGTATGCACTTCCTCCAG
Source organism: Agapanthus africanus (assembly GCA_030015575.1). Classification (NCBI taxonomy): domain Eukaryota; kingdom Viridiplantae; phylum Streptophyta; class Magnoliopsida; order Asparagales; family Amaryllidaceae; genus Agapanthus; species Agapanthus africanus. The sequence continues at coordinate 686,028,850 of JASDDO010000014.1, read as the reverse complement.
TTCATCCTTCATCCTTTCAGTGGCGAGGAAGGCTTGGAATTGCTCGGGTTCTTGTAACGCCTTAATTAGTGAGTCTCGCGCTTCTTTCGATAATAGGAGGGCATCAAGAATGCTAAGCTGAGAAGGTAGCTTCCTTAGGTGCGCGAGGATGTTATAGTCTACCTTACCCTTTTTGGAAGGGTTTTTGGTAGTTAGCTCTTTTATGACCTGGTCATCTAGAGTGATATCTTCAATGACCTTTTCCTTTCCCTTATCTTTTCGGCCGACGGGCCCGAGATTCTTTTCTGGGAGCGTGCGATTGCGCAGCTGGATGTTCTCGCAGATCTCTGATTCCTCCTCCTTCCCCGAGAAAGATTCTTTAAAGAGAGGGCCCAGAGCCATTTCTTCATCAGAGTCGCTCCCAAAGGTGAGAACTTGTGACTCCCTGGCGTTAACCATGCAACAGTTGCCAGTCATTATGTTGTGCCCATTGACAGTGCTTCTTCGCTCCCGACGGATCTTGCGTTTCATGCGCTTAAAATGTTGCTGACGAACAACATATCCTTGCCACCATATCTTAAAGGCGTCGCACTCCTCCGTGGGATGTGAGATTTTCCGATGATATGTGCAATAGTCAGGGTGCGTCTCTACCCCATCGTGTGTGTTTCCTTCCGAGGGCGGTAGCTTCATCCCCATTGACATGGCTTTGGCAAACCTTTTTCTCGTCTTGAATATCTTCTTGTCTACCTCGGATACTTTTCGCTCTGGCGGAGGTAGTTCAACTCTTCCGTTCAGTCGCCCGCATTTGGCTCTTTCCGACGTGGTCATTTCACGCTCCTGGTCCGCTTTACATTTTAGACGAATCTCGTCTAGAAAAGCGTCGATCATTTCGTCTGTTGGCCATGGACGCTCTGGTACAGGCTCTGCCTCCATCTTCTTAGTGCCGGGAGTTTTCCCATCATCGGTAAACGAGTGGGAGATTACGTTACAACTCGCCACATATCCTTCGGATTCATCCGACGAGCTCTCTCCCTCATCTTCCTCTTGAAAGATATGGTTGAGGAACTCTTGCAGTGTGACAGGAGTTCGCGCCTTTTGATTGTATTCTTCCAGCGCGTCGATTTGCTTCTGTAAGTTCGTGTGCTCGTTTCCAAGCTTCACGGACTTCTTGGATTTCTTCTTCTTTTTCTTCGAAGATTCTGACGGTTGGACGTGAGTATTTGGGCTCTTATCGTTAGTCTTTATAATTGGGCGGGGCTTCAACATTCCTTTGATAATTTGAGGTTCAAGAGGGTCCTTCCATTCGATCGCAGGGCACGCATGAAGGTCTTTCAGCATTCTTTTGGTTTTAGTTGATAGCACGACCTCCCATGGAGCTTCTTCAATAAAAGAACATGTTGCCCCCGGTGTATCCGCTTTCCTAGGAGCATGCGGCTGTGGTGGGTTCACCTTCCACTTTTCGGACAGTACAAACTTCCCCTGGAGGTATTGGTCTTCAATCCATCCTTTGAAGACGAAGCAATCTTCAATCGGATGGCCTACCGTTTGATGGTAAGGGCAGTAGTTGGAGTCATTCACCTCGGTGGGTTGCGGCGGTCGCCTTGGATTTGGTAGGTTTATAAGCCTGTTGCGTATCGCCAGCTCGAATAACCGCTTCGTCTTGTCTCGCGGGAACGAGTAGGGACGCTTCATTTTCTCATTATAGTACCGGCGTCTTTCCTCCAGTTGATCCGCCGATTTCGGGACGTTAGGTTGCTGTTGGGCGTTCGCGACGAAGGTTGCCCTTCCTTTACCCTTGTCATTCCGCGGTTCCGATTTCGGGGGAGATGGTCTATGACCCATCTGGTCCATCTGAGCCAACTTGTCGATTAAAGCCTGGAATGTGGTTGGCTTAAAGAACATCATGAACTGGGAGATAGTTGCGTGGGGGTCTAGGGTTCCCACGAACATGCCCACCGCAGGTGCTTCCTCGATGCGTTGCTCACATCTCGACCACAAGTTCCGCCAGCGTATAGCGTACTGGACCCAGGTTTCGCCCGGCTTTACCCTGGCGTTAATAAGTGCGGTTATTGGAGTGCGTTCGCTGGCACTTGCAAATCGCTGAGTGAACAACAACTCCATTTCAGCGAACGTTTTAATGGAATCGTTCGGGAGTTCTGAATACCATTCGAACGCTGTTTCTGATAAGCTGCCCACGAACTGGCGAAGCAACAATTTATCGTCACCGCCGGTGTTACCGCAGAGGGCCCGGAACTGGGCAACATGTTGATGGGGATTGCCGGTCCCTTTATACACATGGAATTTCGGTATCGTATAGCCTTGCGGGTATTTGATTTGATCGTACCAGCTCGGATACGGCCGCCCCGTTTTCACGACTTGACCAGCTGCCTCAGTCGCATGATGAACTCGGATTTGCTGGGCTATGTAGTCAGCTAAGTCAGCCTTAGAGATTGCCTCCTCCTTGGCCATTGAAAGGGCTGGTGGTGGATTTGACGTTTCTCCTCGGTCGTCTTCAAGAACGATCGGGGGATCTTCGGCGGGTGAGTCCTGCTGGATCATCATTCCTATCACGTCTTGAAAGAGAAGGCCCATCCGTTGTATGTTGGATGCTTGTTCAGCGGCCTCTTTGTCCCTTCTCTCCAGTGTCCGGCGAAGGAATTCAGCGTCTGTTTCTTCCTCCCGGCGTGCGTCTGAGGACGTTTCTGGGTTTTCTTTTGGTCCGGTGAGCGCGGCCATAGCATTCATCATTTCTTGAAGCTTTTGTTGCTGCTCCTGGGCTTTCGTCACAGATCGGGTTAGGGGTCGGTGGCCCGTGGAAGTGCGGCTTTCCTCTTTCCCAAAGGCCATGTAGACAGTGTGCACCACCATGCCCCCAGACTCAGGGCGTCTGGGTTTAGTGCTTTCAGTCGTCGCTACTTGCTGTGAGGTCCTCTTTGGCCTCCTCCTTTTGTGAGTCAGTTGATCACCGGCTTTTTGGGGCTTAGCTTGGTGACTGGCTTCAGGTTGGATTTTCAGCTTCTTGTGCTGGCGGGAGAAGTTTGGATCGATGATCGAGTCTCGGGCCTGCCGCCAAGCCTTATAGATTTTGGAAGACAGCCGTTGAGGAGATCGGGGCTGTTCGGGTTTTGTTTCCTCAACCTTTTTCAATGAGGGAGGAGACCTCTTCAGTACTGCCGTGGGGGAATTCCTTCGCACCTTATTTAGCATTTCAAAGCTGTTCCGAGTTGAAACAGCAGCATTGACCTCCGCCACCGGGGCCGCTGGAGTCAGCCCGGAGGGAGAGTTGCCCCCAGCCTTCCTTACTCGGCGCCAATGGCGACGTCGAGCGCGTCGAGCGGGTGGCGTTGGGTCAGCAGTAAGAATGGTTCCTTCTTGCCCCCTGTGTGGATGGGGGGTTGTTGTTGGCGTTAGCCTATCGAAGACCGATGTCCTCTGGGAAGCGGGAGCAAAGGCCGGAGCCGTCAATCTTGTAAAGACTGACTTTTTGGCTGGAGAGGTTGCCTTGGCGATTTCGGGAACGGGAACGGCCATCTTCTTAAAAGCAGCCTTCTCTGAGATTGTAGGCCCCGTGATGAGCTCGCAGGATTCCTGGCCCAGTCTAGAGAAGACCGAGGCATCGACGTTGGGCGACTCGTTGAGAGGAGCCGCGGCAGGGGTAAGACGATCAAAGACTGACTTCCCGAGAGTTTCCTTTGTCAGCACTGGAGCGGTAAAGTTTGTCAGCTGGATCATAGTCCCAAAGAACAATCCTGTGGTGGCGCGAGTGACCTGTTCCACTGGCATTGTGAATAGCGAAGCAGCTTGGGGTCCGTAGGCTATACCTCCTGGCGAGGCAGAGCGTTGGCTGCAATTGCCGTCTGAGCAGTTGGAGGATTTCGCAGGGGTGGAAGCCATCGATCCTTTGTTTTCTGCAATAAGCGAGATGCCAATTCTCAGTACCTTGAAACCCAAGGGCAACCATTAGCGAACCGCGATTGGTTCGCGAGTCACGACACACGAAGTGTGGAGTGGAAAGAGGAAGAGGTCCCACCGGGCGTGCCAGAATCTGTTCCCCTCCGAACGGCGGCCGGGACGTCGGGACGTCTGGGGCGTTAGGTTCGGGGCAGATGCTAATTGGTGCTATCCGTCCACCTCTCCGAAGATGCCAAGTTGATTTATGGCACCATATATCGAAGGTTTAAACGGATGCGACCGATGTAGCAGACTTCGTCAGATTCCCCCTCGTTTGAGGGGTTTTTTGATTGTGGGGACGCTCTTCCCTGCAGGCGCAAGCCCCTGCAGTTAATTACGCTACCGCATTGCGGTAACAACTTTCTCCTTCTCCAGATGGTCACTTCGTGTCGTGGGTGTTTGTTTTATTGCCCGTGGATTGTTTACGGAGACTGAGTTATGTCGTCGCCCGTAGGGCGTGGACTAGTCCAAATCCGCATTATCTTAAATTTGGGTTTGGGGGGGTTTGGTTTGAGGATACGTCAGCCCTACTCGAGGCTAAGATCAACTCAAACGTTTGTTAAGGATACGTTAGTCTAACTTTGTGACTAAGATCAACTTAACGGGATCGTTTAGATCCGACAAAAGAGTGTTTGGACTCTAATGTTCCAGTTTAGGGACATAGTGGTCCATCGTCTGTATGGCTGTCGGGACCCATCACCTCTCTGACGACGTTGAAGGATTACAACGACAGATGCCAGAGGAGTTCAGAGATGTACCCTTGAGCCGGAGTTAATTCGGGGGATTCGTAGTCCAGTATGTTTGAGGGTCTAAGGACGCGTTAACCATCTCCAAGGCTAAGATCAACTTAGACGGGGCCGTTTAGGTCCAACAAAAGAGCATAAGAAAGGGCTCTATTGTTCTAGTTTTAGGGACATCGCGGTCCGTGGGTAGTTTAAGGACATTGCGGTCCATGGGTAGTTTAAGGACATTGCGGTCCGTGGGTAGTTTAAGGACATTGCGGTCCGTTGTTAGTTTTAAGACATCTCGGTCAAGGTTAAGGACGTCGTAGTCCATGGGTTTAAGGACCCCATAGTCCGGTATGTGCTCTGGATGCTTCACACGGGTTCACTGCCGTGCTTAGCGAGGACCAGGCTCCGCTCTGGATGCTTCACACGGGTTCACTGCCGTGCTCTGCGAGGACCAGGATCCGCTCTGGACGTTTTCCACGGGGTCAAAGAGTGACATTATCCGTATTCCACGTGACCAGGAATTTGTATGAGTTTAAGGACCCCACAGTCCATATCATGGGTGGTCGTCGGGACCCGTCACCTCTTTGAAGACATTGAGGGATTACAATGCCAAGTATCAAAGGAGTGAAGAGATGTACCCTAGAACCGGAGTGGCTTGAGCAGCCCCTGGCCCAATTTGAGGTCAGGACTGATTAATCATGTTATGAGCCCATTGGCCCAATTAGTCACGAATTGAGGACTTATGGCCAGCTTGGGTTAAGTCCCATCATGTCTGGAATATTGATTCCTTGTGAGTCCATCGAGGGAGAAGCTTTGCCTCCATCCCTCTAGCCAATTGGGCTATAGACTAGTGTTAAACACTTCAAAGCAATCAGTGTTGAACACTGGGAATGAGTTTGACAAGTTAGTGTTTAACACTAGAAGAATAATTGGTGTTAAACACCAGCAACAAGGCCTTGAAATGATCATAAGCACTAAAACAGCTCAGTGTTAAACACTGGCAATGGGGATCTTAAATTAGTGCCGAATATTAAAACAATTAATATTGAACACTACGAACAAAATTCTTTAATTAGTGTTGAACACTAAGGCCCGATAGCACTTCAATACTGGATTCGAGAGTTTTAACTTAGTGTCAAACACTACAGCAAGAACGGTCACGTGGCCCCACGTGAGAGTGCCTTCCCTTCAATGATTCTGCCGAAATTACTGTGTCTTTGATAGCGTCACGTGTTAGCACGTGACGGGCATTCAAATGCCTATGTGTTAAGGCTCCTGCTGAAAGTCACGTGTGTCACGTGGGGTGCTGCCTCAAAGGGGCTTTCTGTAGGGCTTTTGGGGGGGGTCACGTGGTGACACGTGACCCTGCCTCAATGCTGTTTTTTGGAGGATCTGTTGCTCCTCTTTCAGGAATTAAATTCCTCGAACTTTTAATTTCAGAGGAATTAAATTCCTATTTCCTTTTGAAGGCTTATATTCTGGAACAGAGTTTAAATCTGAGTTTTCTGTGGGAATTAAATTCCTTGTTTATGCGAAGAACCGAATAGGGTTAAACCCTAAAAGCTTTTAAGGAATTAAACTCCCCTTTTCTGAGGATTATGATTAAAGGAATTAAATTCCCACTGTTTCGACAAAACTATGTTCTTGATTAGGGTTCAACCCTGTTTCTTTTTGTTTTGAAGGAATTAAATTCCCATAATACAGGGTCGAACCCTAACTTTATTTTGGAGGAATTAAATTCCTATAGTTCTGTGAGAATTAAATTCTCATACTTGCATTCCTTCTCTATGTTTTGGATCTGCATGGCAGGATCTCGACCCATTGAGAATTAAATTCTCAACCTTAAGGGGAGATGTGCACTTTGCAGATCCTCTATCAAAGAGGGAGGAGATATGCTCTCTCGTTTTATGCCTCAGAGTTAAACTCTGTTGAGAATTAAATTCTTTTTCTTTCCAAAAGGCTTTCCCTTTCTTACCTAGGGTTTTTTTTGCAGAAGATCTGAGTCTTTTTCAAGTATCAAAGCTCTTCTCCTTTTCTCTTTTCTTCTCTCCGTATGTTTATATTTCTCTGTGTCTTTTGGCTCCTATTTATAGGAGAAGCAGCCGAATCAATCAGTTTTTGACGAATCTTCATTGATATTTGATTTGCATTCATCATTCATTTTGGGCCATTGGATGATTAGGTGAATTTTATTCACCATTGGATTTTAAATCCAGAGATTCTCCCTTGCTATTTTGGTTAGATTTAAAGGGGAAATCTTTCCAAACCCGAGATTTTCCATAGATAGATGATATTTAATCATCTCTGAATCTTTAATTTGATTGGTCCCAAATAATTACTTTCCTTTGGAAAGATTCGAATTTCCTTCAGAATTTAATTCTGTCGTTAAAAAAAATATGGGCTTTGAAAGCCGGTCACGTGTGACCACGTGATCCATGGTCACGTGTAGACACGTGACCCCCTTTGGAATGAGCCTTCTGCGCTGCGTCTTCTGATTGCTGCTTAAACATCACGTGCTACCACGTGACCCCCTGGTCACGTGTGAGCACGTGACCCTTGTTTGAACTCTCTTTCTTTGGTTCAACGGGAGAACGGGTCTGCTGTCTTGAACGTTACGTGTCAACACATGACTCTGGTCACGTGAGAGCACGTGACCTTTTCTGAAGCTCTTTTCCTTGACTTGATCAGGGAACCAATGTGCGCCTTTGCTGCTTGAATTTAAATGTCACGTGCCGACACGTGACCTTGATCACGTGGGAGCACGTGACCCTTCCTGAAGCCCCCTTTTCTTCGACTTAGTCAGGAGACTGAACTTGCTTGAATGATGCGTTCAGGTGTCACGTGCGAACACGTGACCGCTAGTCACGTGTAAGCACGTGACCCTCTTCTGAAGCTTTTCACAGAAGCTTCCTGATTTTAAATCAGGAAACACCGGCTTATATATTTAGGGAGTTATATGGAGATTTACAGGGTACGTGATATATACACCGTGATATTCTTGTTACATGTTGGGCCCGTGGTCCCTTGCCCTTGGGTTCTCCCCTTGGGTGGAGGACACTCGCGAGTGGTTGACTCTCACACTTGGACTGACGATAGGCTTAGTGATCTGTACAGTGAGACTTAGAGACTGATAGGGATACTGGCATTTTATGCCTTATATACTGTGTGGCATACGTGACATATCGTTATACTGATTTTACTGTTCCGCTGCATTGATTACTGCACCTACCTATTCATGCTGTCATTGATTTACTGCTATTCATATCTATTACCATTGTTAGAACTGTCACTTGATTATACATATATTATATTGCTATTGTGTCGCTCTGACGACCTGAGTACGCATGCTCAGTGTGAGGAGAAGATTTAGCCTGGATCAGTGCATCACAGATTTCTTGACTTGCCATTCCGAGTTACATTCATTTGTTCCACTTCAGGTCAGTCATTACATTGTTTCTTTCAGTTACTGCATTTCTCATTACCTGCGCATCGTTTACTGTTTACCATGATAAACTAGAAGCCGAAGTGTGACTACGGCAGGACATTTCCTTGACCGTAGGAGCATGGCTGGCCTTGTTTACCCCTCGTATTCCGTATTTTGGGAAGCGGGGCGTGACAGATTGTGGTTGGATTTTCGTGGTGGATAGCATGTGGTGAAATGTTAGAAATACAGTTTACATTCATTTGTACATTTGTTATTGCGGGGCGAGCGTCCGACATGTGGACTGCCGTCTTTGCCGGGTTGTATATTATTTTGGGGCATGACCGGGATGAGGTCGATGTTACTGGTTGTATATATTTTTAATTTTCTGTATTAGGATTACCCCGCGGTGGGGTGCACGAATAACCGGGTTCTGGAAGGCAACAAGCCCGCATCTTAAGGCGCTGAGACGGAGGGGGCTTCATTCTAGAACTGACGGGTTATTCGCCGCACTCGTAGGGGGTACAGGTTTTCATTGCACAGGCTATCCACACGACCGAGAACGTCGGGTTTTATTTGCGGCTCAAATGAAACCCGGGGCTCCAAGATTATCCACCATTCTGTATTGTTATATGTGATGTTGTTTATTATCATGCCTGGGACGAATGTTATATATACTTATATATATACTAGTAGATGTTGTATATGTTTTGCACCCGCGCTAGTCCAGCCCCCGCTCTGTCGTTAGTTAAGTAACCTAACGGGTGATGATGGGGTCCCGTGGCGAATGCGGATGGCATATACGTACATTTTATTTTCGTTCTTTTCTGGTGTGATAGGTTACAAATTGATGGGACCGCATTAATTTTAATTAATGCAAGATAAAAAACCTAAAAGATGTTTTTGGAACAAGATTTTAAAAACTGACATTACAGACGTTCTCTTTTGCTTTGCACAGTGGTATTCATTTTGGAATATCCAGCACCTCATTCGACGAGGCAGGGGCCGAGATCCCTTCACCGGGAGTGACCCCTTGAGTAAAAGTTTACGTCAGGGTAATAACTTCACTATAGTCGATTATTTTTGCTTTGCATCGTGGTATTCAGTTTGGAATATCCTGCACCTCATTCGACGAGGAAAGAGCCGAGATCCCTTCACAGGGAGTGACCTCTTTAGCAGAAGTTTTCGCCACTATATATTTGCAAAAATACTCAGGTTCCTTCAACGATATCAAGTTCATTACGTTAACGGGTTTTTCGCCAAAAACATAGCCGTAGCCCTCCGTCATTTCAGATAGGTACCACCTACTATTCGCGCTGTGTTTGTTGGCAAGCGTCAAGACACAGTGAACGGTAGCTGAGTGATATTTATCTGTTGCATAGATATACGATTATTCAAGATAGTCGTACAGCTTTGTTGGCAAGCGTCAAGAGTTTGTACGGGTGGGTTCGAGTTAATCCAGGACAATGACGGGTTGAACTTAACTAGTGGCCTATGACTTGTTGGCAAGCGTCAAGGTTATAGGTCGTTAGGGGCAAAAACCACATCGGGAGTTTCAAACATAAAGGAAACTTGCAGATTTTAGCATACCTTCTGGAGTGTGGTGACTAGAGTGGATTCCATCTAGTACATCACACAATGATAGTTGGATCCCTATCCCACTGATGAGTAGGATTACTCTGGGGAGATTATCACACTTAACAATCAATGCTTTAAACCAAGTAGGTGTCTAGAAAGGTGTTAGCGGGGCTACGCCTCCAGGGAAAAGAGGTTCTTTAATTAAGGAACTTCGCGAAAGCGTTGGAAAACCTCCCTCGAAGTACCAACACCGGCCTGGCTGAAAGGTTAAGCAAGTATTGTGACATGCGATTAATCCTGACTAGTTCTTCTTTTAGGGTTTGAAGAAGAATTTGAGGAAACGGTGGGAGCAATCCTGGTTAGATAAATTAATAACCAATCTGATCTTGCAAGAGCGCACGCTGAGTGTTTTCCCTCTCTCTCCAGGTAGCAACCATTTCACGCCCTAATCAAGATAATAAAATGTATCGCTTGACCGATCCGAATTCTTATTCGGGGCTGGGGAACGTCGGTTCGTCTCTAACTTATGACAACTGTCATAAGTATGAGCAAGGGAAAGAGGAAAGTTTGAATTCCTTGATAAACCCATCGAAGAAGAAACACACTGTTGCGTCTTCTTCAGGTGTTCTTGTTATTGAGAACTGTTTTTCGGTCAGTCCTACCTCCTGGGTACTCGATACCGGATCAGGATCTCATATCTGTAATTTATTGCAGGGACTGAGAAAAAGTAGGATAGTTGGACCTGGTGATATGTTCCTCAGAGTAGGGAACGGAGCACAAGTTAATGCTGCGGCCGTCGGTGAATATCACCTAGTGTTGCCAAATGGCAATACTATGATTTTGAACAATTGCTACTATGTACCTTCCATGCTTTGCAACATCATATCAGTTTCTTTACTTAATAAAGATGGATATAATTTTGTTCTTGATAGAAATATCATGAACATTTACCTAGATAAGGTACTGGTTGCAGAAGGTACACTGTGTAATGGTATCTATGTTCTAAATCAGAATACAGTGCTCAATGTACAAAACACACGCAAGAGGAAGAGTTCAGATACGAACGAATCCTACTTGTGGCATTGTAGACTTGGTCATATCGGAGAGAAAAGACTGAGTAAGTTACATAAAGATGGATTCTTGAATACGTTCGAATTTTCATCTTACGAAACTTGTCAGTCTTGTCTCAAAGGAAAGATGACCAAATCTCCGTTCACTGGACATGGAGAAAGAGCAAAAGAGTTCTTGGGACTCATACACAGTGATGTGTGTGGTCTGATGTCTATACATGCAAGGGGTGGATTCTCGTACTTCATCACATTCACTGACGATCTCTCTAGATTCGGATATGTGTATCTTATGAAACACAAATCTGAAGCTTTTGAGAAATTCAAAGAATTCAGGAACGAAATAGAGATCCAGATTGGCAAAAGTATTAAGATCCTCCGATCTGATAGAGGGGGGAAGTACTTAAGTACGGAATTCAGGGACTTTTTGAAAGAGAATGGTATTCTCTCTCAGCTTACTCCTCCTTACACACCACAGCACAACGGTGTATCGGAGCGGAGGAATCGTACCTTATTGGATATGGTTCGCTCCATGATGAGTAATGCCAAGTTGCCTCTTTCATTCTGGGGATATGCACTTGAAACGGCAATATATGTATTAAATAGGGTTCCTACCAAAGCTGTGCCTACCACTCCACATGCATTGTGGGAGAGGAAGAGACCATATCTTAATTTTATTAAGATATGGGGTTGTCCAGCTTATGTAAAGAAGCAGAACCCGGACAAACTCGAGGCACGGTCAGTTTTGTGTAAGTTTGTAGGATATCCTAAGCATTCGCAAGGATATCAGTTCTACCACACCGAGGAACAGAAGGTGTTTGTTGCTCGCCACGATGTCTTTTTAGAAAAGGAATTTCTTGCAAAAAAAATTAATGGGAGCACGGTAGAACTGGAAGAAATTCCAGAGGAACAAACTGTAACTGAAGATTTGGTAGAACCTCAGGATTCAATAACCCCGGACGAACCTCAGCCACTCCGCAGATCTAGTAGGATTTCTCATCCGCCCGAGAGATACTACGGTTTTCTCATAGATGGGGATTGAGAGGATTGCATCTTGGAAGAAAATGATCCTACTAGTTTCAGACAGGCCATTATCAGTAGGGACTCTGATAAGTGGCTGGATGCTATACAATCTGAAATGGAGTCCATGTACACCAATAAAGTGTGCACCCTAGAAGTTGCTCCACCTGGGGTAAAACCCGTTGGATGCAAATGGATCTACAAGAAGAAACTTGGTGTGGATGGGCAGGTGGAAACCTATAAGGCTAGACTCGTTGCAATAGGTTTTCGTCAAAGACCAGGAGTGGACTATGACGAAACCTTTTCTCCAGTAGCTATGCTCAAATCCATTAGAATCCTGCTTGCCATTGCTGCCTTCCATGACTATGAGATTTGGCAGATGGACGTAAAAACGGCTTTTCTAAACGGAAGTTTAGAAGAGCACGTTTACATGGATCAGGCAGAAGGTTTTATAGACAGTGGGAGCAGCGGGAAGGTGTGCAAGCTGCTCAAATCTATTTATGGATTGAAGCAAGTATCGCGGAGCTGGAACATCTGTTTTGATAAGACGGTCAAAGATTTTGACTTCATCAAGAACGAAGATGAGCCATGTATTTATAAGAAAATTGTAGGACGAACCGTCGTGTTCCTAGTCTTGTACGTGGATGACATTCTTTTGATAGGAAATGACATTCCTATGCTACAATCGGTCAAGCTATTCTTATCACAAAGGTTCTCTATGAAAGACCTAGGTGATGCCTCGTACATTCTGGGGATCAAGATCTACAGAGATAGATCCAAGAGACTATTGGGACTTTCACAGTCCAGGTGCATAGAGACCGTACTAAAGAGATTTAGTATGGAAGATTCCAAGCGCGGTAACATACCCGCATTGCACGGAATCACCCTCTCCAAGGAGATGTCTCCCAAGACTGACGAGGAGAGGGTTCGCATGAGCACTATACCCTACGCTTCGGCGGTAGGATCTATAATATATGCGATGCTATGTACAAGACCAGATGTAACTTACGCGCTGAGCGTGGTGAGCCGGTATCAGTCAGACCCAGGTGAGGACCACTGGACAGCAGTAAAGAACATTCTCAAGTACCTGAGAAGGACTAAGGAGATGTTCCTGATTTACGGTAATGGAGACCTCAGGGTCGAGTCCTTTACCGACTCAAGCTTCCAAAGTGACAACGATGACAGCAAGTCTCTTTCGGGTTTTGTGTTTACCCTCAATGGAGGGACGTATGTTGGAAGAGTTCCAAACAGGATACCGTCGCAGACTCGACGATGGAGGCTGAATACATTGCTGCAAGCGATGCCGCAAAAGAGGCGGTCTGGATAAAGAAGTTCATAGCCGAACTTCAGGTGGTTCTGTCCATTGTTGATCCAATACCAGTGTATTGATCCAATACAATGGGGCTATAGCTTTAGCGAAGGAACCACGGTCCCATCAGAAATCCAGGCACATCTTAAGGCGGTATCACCTGATCAGGGAGATCGTAGATCGCCAGGAGATCGAGGTCCGGAGAGTGGATACGAAAGACAACACGGCGGATCCATTTACAAAGGCCCTCCCTCAGGCACAGTTCGAGCGACTTTTTGGGATGTTGGGTATGCGGTACGCCAGCAGCTGGCCTTAGAGCAGACGTTGGGTATTCGGTACGCCAATCACTGGCCTTTAGTGCAAGTGGGAGATTGTTGGATGTATATGCCCTAGAGACCAGTATTGTATATGTATACGTATGGATACTATGGATATGTATGTACAGAACAATCTTGCTCAGTTTTATAGTATATTATTTGACCTGTCTTTATCGGGATATGTGTATTTATTGTTATTATATCTGGTTTGCACATATTGACAAAGACTCGAAACGGTAGTATACTATTGTGGTTTGTCTTTATCTTAACATGGCATATGTCATACTCGTTATTACATATTGCGGTTACATGTTGATAAAGCCCCTAGGATCTTGCTTGACTACCTGCGTTGTGATGGCGATCATACTTGTGGGAGCAGGGTAGTCCATAAGCACATCCTTAAACGGTCCCTAGTCGCGTGAGTATCGAGACTGGGCATTGATACTCCAGAGTAGACTGGTGTATACGTTTCTACCCCCGTCGGGGGATGGTTGGTCCCGCAGCCGTTGGTCTGATGCACCTAAGATCGTATACAGGTGCTCACCGGGTGTGAGTACACTGGACGGACTCGCCAAGAACTTCCATGTGGTACTATACCTATCGTCAGATGGAAGTTCTCAGGTGACATGTGTACAGGTTAGTCTTTGGACCCGAGATCGACATTTGTCTCGTGTGAGTTCCCACTGAGCTTTGATCACTACCCTACCACGGCTCTACTGAGTCGTGCAAACAGGTTTTGGTTGGGTTCAGTCCCGAGCCACATGGAGGCAGTGAGCGATTGTCGGGGATTCGTCTCTCCCGGTATAGGGAGTCGATATCGCACTGTGATTCGATTGGTCAGGACCATAAGATCTTGGCCAAAACACTTGGGATTTACTGATAGGTTGATCGGTAGTTTCCCGGATTAGTCCTGAGCCACATCGGCACGACTTATCAGGTTATTAGAGTCTGACGTTCACCATCCCCTAGACCCGGTATGCGATACTTTTTGACGAAGAGACCGGACTGTACGGATATTGTCACGGATAGGCTCAGTAGGAGTTCGGACGAGCTTGCTCGTCGGCCTTCCTTTTCAACAGGTACCTGGGTAGCCGTTACGTACAGCTAGTGCCGCTAATGTGCTTGTGGTTAAACCCACTGCCAGAGTACTGTCGAGTCTTTAGAGTCCCACACAGAGGGTTTCCTTGATTCAGGCGAAATAGTGTAGTTGCCGTATTGGATACGTGCAGGGTTCGATCGATTGATGTACTTGGTACTCGGATTTTCGATCGGACAGTTTGTAATACTAGCCGGCTCGGGTTTGAGCCGGATTATTAAATCAGGTATTGATTTAATAATTTACGTATATGTATTTCGATATATATATTCTAGTATTACGTTCTTCGTGTTATTCTATCTCTTTTGGACGTTCAGATTTTTATCTGATTGCCGGTATTTTTGTACAGTAGATTGAAATCCGTATTTACTACAGATTTCCTTCTAGAAGGTGGCCACCTCATTTTGGATTTTCCATTTATTTCATAAATGGAAATGAGGTGGAAAGTGAAAGGTAAGGGAGGAAAGGTAGTGACCATGCTTCAATAGTAGTCAAATGAATTTATAATTCATTTTGGGTTTACTATTGAAGCATGGTTGCTAATTGTTTAATGAAAGAATTATATACAAAACCATTGTGTATATTTTCTCTTTCATGGTTGATTCATTATTTTCCTTGAGCTCTCTTTTGCTCTCATCTCCTCTTTGCTCTCTAGCTTCCTCCACCTTCATCTTCTTCCTCTTCACTACCTTCTCATGTGTTGAGAATCAAGTGAAGAGGTAAGAAAGAGATAGCTATACACTAAGACACCCTCCACTACATCCTAGACTACTTGGTTTAGCAAACCAAGTTCTCTAGTTGCTCTTTTAGTTACATAGTTAGGAGCTAGAGCCATGGATCATACTCCCCGGATGGATCATCTACGACAAAAGAAGGCCGGAGAACAAGCTCGATCCCGGAGGACCGATGGAGCCGGATTTGGAGTTCAAGCATGTTCAAGGTGGATGCAAGGAGCTAAGAATGAAGAAAGAAGACCGAAGGACTCGATTCTTTTAGTATACCATCTTTCATAGTAGTTAGCATCTCTTTATTTGCTAGTTGGTTTTATGGTTAAGATCCGGTTTTTAAGTTGTCTTTGCGCCCCTTTTAAAGCTCTAGAAATTTTTTGTTCCGCAAACCGCCTCGTTTGGAGGCTCGGGCGTGAATATAACCTAACAGTGGGTATCCTTTGGGTCTCTCTTGAGAAAAAAAAGAAGAGAGAGGATCTCACCTCAAGAGGCAATGGAATCACATAACCGGAGGTTTGGAGAGAATATGTTTAAATTATCTTACACTTTTACATCTCAGCTCTTGTGCTTTATAAAATTGATTTTTTGCCAGTATCTCTTACACACACGAGCACACTTTTTGCACCTAAACCATTGGCTTTACAAAATCTGGCCTTTTGCCACTTTCTTTTACATTATTTTTACTTATTATTTTAATTCACATATTTATTTATTACATTTTCCTAATTTCTTGAATGGACGGACCCATGCTTGGACTGGTTTTGGCTTGGGCTTGGGTTGGTCGGTCTCCGGTCTACTTGTTTGGGCTTGAACTTTGATTTCGACTTCGACGGTGGGGTGTAATTTTCGACCCCAGCAAGCACCTTCACAATCAACCATCGGCTTATCAACAACCTTAAGAACCACCTCATCGGAGCTTCTAAAATGTGCAAGACGAGCAAGTTCTTTGACAGATTGCATAATTTCTTCAATACATCGATTTATCTCTATCAAAATAGAAATTATCGGCACAGCTTGCAAATTATCCTTAGGGCCCATGCAGTTTTCAAAACTCTAGATTTTCAGTTGCCGAGCCTTATGCTGGCTTTAGAATTTGCAGTGCCAGTCATTGTTCGCATTGTCGATATTGCTTCACTTAATGCTTTGCTAGACTTCGAGCTCAACTCCATATATAAACGCTGTAAATTTTCCGGTAACTTTTCTTGTTTCGGTGGTATGTAAATATCAAGTGCTTCCATCAAGTAAGCACACTCTCGGCTTTTTTCTCCAATCTTCCGATACCCGCGCCATGACAGAATCTGAATCTCCAATGTGGCGGTTCCCATTTCGCCAAATTATACAACGATGCTTCATTAGAGTTTGAGTTGAGCACACTGTTGTGGTCTCTCGAAATCAAGTTCTTGCCTTCAACTGTATCTGCAAAAATTTGCAAAAAACACAAGCTTTTCTAGATTACATGAGGACAGTCCGTGTAGATCCTCTCCGACCCACACATGAAGAATCAAGATTGAAGTTAAAAGTGAAATGACCAAGCCAATCGCTATAGTTATGAATCTATCTCTAGCCAACTTGATGCCGTTCTCCTTTCGATAGCTTGATACAGTCACGAGACAGAATGCCAGTTCAAAAATCGTCACACCCTAATCCTATCTTGATTTTATTTCTGATATAAAGGGTGCAAATTTGGCCATGGCCTCTATTACGAAGACCAATAGTCTCAAAACTACCATCTCGCCTTTATCTCCAAATAGAATAGCGAAGCGGTGGGCCCTAACCCTAGTGCCCCCGGCGATAAATCTAACAACTAATTGCAGCGATTTACTGCGGGAATTTCTCCAAACATGCTTATTGTCCGTCTTAAACTTGTAATGTCTACCATCGGAAGAAGAACTCTAACGAATATATATGTGACGGAATGACTACTTGTGTTGAGAATTTCCTCCAAATTTTGGAACGGTAATATTGATAAGAAGCTTCTCTTTTCATGAATCACCTTGATAACTATTCTACTTTTTGGAATGACCATTCTCCAATCGTGTTCAGACTATATTTTGCCATTAGTGATAGCATGTGAACTCGGCGCTTATAATAAATATGAAAGTATGGGGGCCTGTATTGATTTATAAATTATAGATAGAAAGCTAAGTGTGAAGCTCATGTTTTCTGAATGCATACTGTTTAATATTCACATTGTTGCCTCTGTTATAACTGTGCTGCGTATTTTTCTTGAACATCAAAAACATTTGTCTTTCTATGTATTAGGTAGCCAATGAACTTTCGGATTTGATAAAGTGTAAAAGAAAATGCAAATGCATATGATAACAATATTGATGACACTAATGTTAAGCTGTCGGTATTATTTGTAATTTTTTTTTAGAGGGTTATGACTACATGTTCGAGCCCGGGGGTTTTTGACAACCTAAAAAGGTGCTGGGAGTGGTGGATGGGTTTGACACTTCACTACTTCTCATTTGTTTTTTCATCCCATTTCTTCCCTCCTGAATACAGATTTTAGATAACACAACATAGCATCTAGCACCACTCGGTTCGGGCTCAAGGAGAATTTTCGCAGCATATTCTCCCATCTCTATTTGAAGCCTCGAGCAAAGCCCCCCACATCGCAACACTAAACTCCAGAACCAAACTAGCCTCGATGGGCTCTTCAACTTCATCTAAAAGCCCTGCTTTGCACAAAAGATCAACCATGCGCCCAAATCTTTCAAGTCCATCGGCATCTTGGTAAACAATTCGTAAACAAGGAAATGAAAGTATTTAGAAAAGCGAGAAAAATTCTTAAACCTAAGATGATCCACGTTATCGGTCTTTCGTAGGTGCGGCATGTGGGTATATGTTAGCAGACCTTTAGCTAAGATGATGAAGATATCTGTATAGAGCATTTATTTCAATATGCAGATGCATCGCATATGCAAAATAACTGTATCCAAAAATTAAAGGGGATATTTATTAAGGGGAAGAAAAACAAGCGCGGTATTTGTTATACGAGAAGCAAGAGTAAATGGTTTTTGCTGCACAAGTGAAACTAATTTATTTTGTATGTCCCATGAAAATCACAAACTGTTGTCATTTGTTGAATGTCTTGCAATAGACCTCACACAATGTTTTTCAAACCCATATGTATCATTTTCGGGAAAGAATATTTTGAAATCCTCTTTCAAAGGCAGTTTTTAGATCATTTCAATTAAAATTGGGAAAAATAAAGGAAAGAACTGTAATTAACCAACCAACAAAATCTATATACAAACAAAGAAAAACAAATTCCATACATTTAAAATATATATATATATATATATATATATATATAAAGTTATTTATAGAAACTATTAATTGAAGTAAATTTACCAATAACAAACAAATAGAACAAAATACTAACCGTTACCATTACTAGGGGAAAAAAAGAATAAAAAGAAAAGAAAAGCAAGAATACAAGATTAATTTGTCCCAAAATTTGTTAAATTTCCCAAAAAGCCAAAAAGGGAAAGGAAAAGGAAAAAGGAGCAAACAGAGAGAAAGAGGCGATGAGGGTTTTGGACGTTTCAGTTTCACTCGCGGCGGCGGATATAAACACTCAAACAAGAAGCCTCAAGCCCTAATTCTAAAAGCTGATCCCTTTCTTCTTCTAACTCTTCACTTTTCACTCTAGAGAGAGAAACAAGAGCGAGAGAGAGAGGAGCCGACGATGAGCGGCGGCGGAAACCGAGGGATCGTGGCGGCGGGCCCCACTGCGGCGACATCGATCCCTGCAGGGTCGAGAAAGATAGTGCAGAGCTTGAAGGAGATCGTCAACAGTTCCGAAGCCGAGATCTACGCGATGCTCAAGGAGTGCAACATGGACCCTAGCGAGGCCGTTCGTCGTCTCCTCTCTCAAGGTACGTAACCCTAAAAGATGCGATCCTGTTCATGGGTTTTTGTTGCTGGTGATAAAAATTCGGTTTTTTTTGTTTTGGTGTTTTGCATAAATTTCCTGTTAAAAGATGTTAATTTTAGCCAGATTCGTATACAGTAACAGTATTTAGTCAATTGGAATTGATTTATTCTTCTTGCTTGGTGATTTTTATGCTTGTGCATCATATTTAGTAAGCATTAAACCTTGAATTGAGTAACTTGGTTCTGTTCATTTAACCACAAAAAATGCAATCTTGTTACTGGATTAGAATTGGCACTTAGAAGTGGAAGAACTCATGAGGAGGAACTCAAGACTAACAAGGAAGATAGGAAAGATAGTCCGTTTTGTGTTGTTTGGATTAGCTGTCCCTCTGCCTTGGTGCTATTTGTATATTCTTGCTTGTAAATACGATTAAAAGAAGTTCATTTCTCTGAATTTGGAGGGCCATACATATGTAATCAGATTTTGAGAAAAAGGAAACTCAAGTTCCATGGAGCTTGAGACAATTTTTTCTTATAGGCCATATTTCATTTATGCGAGTCCCTCATCTCATCAGTCTAGAAGACATCTTTTACATAGGGTGACTCCATGACATGCGGGTACACTACCACGCCAGGAGTCTTCCATTCTAAACCACTTTAGAATGGTGTAAGAGTATCTGGATTTGGACAATCCCTAAATCCTACGATATCTATTTCTATAGTTCTAGTCACCAGAATGAATGATATACTATCCAATTCTTATATAGAGAAACATCATTGACAACTATAGTTTAACCGAATTGTAGCATATGAGTATCATTTCCTATCAAGTGGATGTCATCCACATATAACATGAGGAATAAGACAATTCTCCCTACAACCTTCCTATAAATTCTAGGTTCATCAACAATTTTGATGAAATCAAACACTTTGACTTTCTCATCAAAACAGATGATCCATCTCCGTGATGCCTACTTAGTCCATGAATGGACTTAAGCTACTTGCACCCCTTTCCGTTGCTTCCACTGACTACATGGCACCATGGTAGAGTCATATACACGTACACTTCTAAATCTTTATTTAGAAAGACGTTATTGACATCCACATGCCAGTTCTCATAGTCATGAAAAGCAGCAATGGCAAGTTACTTCGGAATGGACTTCAGCACAAGTCCTAGAGAAGAGGTTTCATCATATTTCACACCGGTTATTTGATAAAAACCTCTTTCTACAGGTCTAGCTTTATTAGGTTAGAACATTTCCATCCACACCGATCTTCTCTTAGAAGATCTACTTGCTTCTTATGGGGTTTACCTCTTCAGAAGTATCCAACAAGGTCCATACTTTGTTGGAGTGCGCGGAATCCAACTTGGATATCTTGGCATTCAACAATCAGTCGGAAGTCACTACTCCATATGGTCTGCTGATTGCTAATAAAGTCACCATCAATCATAATGCAAACCTTCTTATCATCGTCTACAAGGAAACCGTAGTATCTCTCGGATGACGAGGCCGTCTACTAGATTTGCGGTGTGGCTAAGGTTTGTCGGATACAATTGAATCTTCTAAATCTTCAATAACCGTTTGTGGTTATGAAATCTTCTCCAGTTCTATCATATTCCCAAAAAAATGTAACCCACAAACTGCTTATTACTGAAATCACCAATTCTTTTATCTTCTCCAGTTCTATCAATAACCGTTTGTGGTTCTGAAATCACCAATTATTTTTCTAAAAAGACGGCGTGTCAAGAACAAAATAACTTTTGATTCTGAAAATGGTAGAAGTTAAACCCTTGTGAATACTTGGGATAACCCACAAACTGCTTATTACTGAAAACATGTCTTGAGTTTGTCCAGACTCTGCTTTCAATTTAAATCGGACAATACCATATTTTTAACAAACTTAAAATATGGCCTTCTTCCATTCTCTATCACATATAGAATTTTAGGTACAAATTTAGACGCAACCATATTCAATTGGTATGTAGCCGTTTCCAGTGCATGTCTTAAAAATGAAAGAGACAACTTAGCATTACTCATCATGGAGCGCACCATATTTGATAGGGCGCGCATCTTCCTTTCCGATACGCCATAGTGCTTTGGTATATTCAGATGAGTAATCTGAGAGAGAATCAAATTCTCTATTAGACATCTACGGAGTACCGAGTGTAGGGTGTTTTTCGTCACCCCATTAAGATGGGAATATGCGCGCGCTTGTCAGGCGTACTACAGATTCCCCCTGTCTAGGGTAGGCCGGGGTTTATTGATTGTGGGGACCCGAATCTCCGGCAGCCGCAGACTAAGCTGCCGTTAATTACCCTCGCCTTTGGAACGAGAGAACCTCCGATTGACGGGTTAAACTGGTCATGCGAACTCAATGTGCAGTGTACGTGTGTTTTGTTTTGGAGGGGGCTTGGATATATCGGGAGCCACGCAGAGTTTTTATGGGGGTCCCGCTACCCGGATAGCGGGCTGGGGGTCAAGCGGGCTAGCAGCCCCCTTGCGGGGTGTGGGGCAGCGCCCCGGCCCAAATTTTTTTTGAGGGGGACAGTGTTGTAGAGTATGTGTGTGTGTACATATATATATAAAAAGAAAGGGAAAGGGCATCCAGAGGATGCGTGGGGAAAAGCGCCAACGCTTTGGGTGCTAGCGCTTTGAGCGCAAAAGCGCTAGCGCCCACGTACCAGGTACGTGGACGTTTTGGGCGCTAGCGCTCCAAGCACAAGAGCGCTAACGCTTTGAGTGCTAGCGCTCCACGTGTCAGCATGTGGGCGCTCGGACGCTAAAAGAGACTTGGTCCCTGCAATGGGAGTTGTACTCCCAGAAAGGAGCGCTTATTATTTTGTGTGTGTGTATATATATATATAAGGAGTTAAACTCCTAGGATATTTTGAAGCTGATGAAGGGGCTTCTCCCCTTGAGCCCTAGTTCTTCCCCAAAGTGGGGTTTCTGGAGATGGGCCTCCTTCCTTTTCTGTTGGCAGGATCTTGAAGATCAAGAGATGTGAGATTTTAAAAATCTCTTCTTTTTGAGATCTGAAGGAAGATCTGAGTTCCCCTTTATGGGTTTTGTGTTGGAAAACTATTTAGTTTTATAAAAGGAAGAGTAAAACTCTTGATTTAATTTCAAAAGAAAGAAGGTCTAGAACCTTCAGAAAGGGGAAAGAGGCACAAACCCTAGATTTTGAGGGGAATGAAAAAAAGTCCCTTAGATATTTTCATCATGTTGCCTTTATAGGCTTACACATTTACATATAGCCCCTTGGGCTTTACACGATGGCATTTTGCCCATCCCATGGTTCATGTGCCATTTCTTTTTGCACATAAGCCATGGGCTTACAAAAAATTGGCTTTATGCCCATTTTGCATACATTCATGTACAAAAAATTACATCAAAATTATTCGTTACATGATTTTTATTTTGGTATGGCGGAAGGCCGGACGCTTCGTGTCGGGCTCGACCCGGGCATTGGCCCACTTGCTTGGGCTTGGGCCCACCTGGCTTGGGGTTGACCTTGACTTTGACTTGGTCAACCGGGGTGCAAATTTTAACCCCAACACCGAGCTTAAGCATTCACATTCTCGATCACATTGAAGAATCTTGATACTTTCAACGTCTGGTTCTCTACTTTATTCTTATCCTCTATGAACTTCTCAATAGTTTTGGACTTTGTGTTTCAATAAGAACGCGCGTCCAAAACTAGAGTGCTCATAGGTAAACATAATGAAGTATGAGTACCAACCCCTTGTCTGTAAGGATATCGGACCATATACATCACCGTGTATAAGTCATAAGAGTTCATAAACTCAAATTCCGTGTGTTGTAAGTTGAGAACTGTCTTTTGGTTAAGAATATCTATACCGTTATTCTATGCACCATTCCCAATCAATATTTGATGAAGGAAAATGTTTAAAACATAATTTTCAAAATTTATATCTTTCTTTATCAAATAAAGAAACATATATATCATTTTTAAAAGTTGGTGCATTACAACGATTATTCAAAACCAAAAGTTTGCCGTTAGGCAAAACCAGATTATAGTCCCCAATAGCAACATTTGCTCTGATTTGACTCTGAGGATCAAATCATCTTTTTCCAATACTCTACTCAGCATTTGTAACATCTTACAGATATGGGATTCTAATCCGGTATCCATATATCCAGGAGTTAGAGTTTATTGAGAAATAATTTTCAATTACAAACACATCAGAAGATGAAGCATCATTATGTTTCAAAGGGTTGATTGAGTATTCCCAGTAATGCCTCTTTCACCGTCCAGACTCGTAACAATAGTTGCAATCTCCTTTCTCTTCAACTGCGACCTCTTTATATGTCTCTACGTCTTACCTTCTGTACACCATACTTAGGCCGATTTGTTTTCTTCCTTCCCTTGCTTTTAGCTTCGGCCTAAGATTTGGAAGAAGACTATCCAATAAACGTAACAGGTGTATTCTCTTTATTGAATGAGCTCTCAACTTGAGAGAAAGTGGAGAAGGGAGACAATTGAATTATATGAATATGTAATTCATTATCTCCAGAACCAGTAGCATTTCTTCGGCTGAATAAATTTCTTTGAGTTCATATGTAAGTATACGAGGTGGCCTTCCAAACAATATGGAGCTCTGTATCTGATACAGAGGGTTATGAAGAAGGTAAATGGGAAGTAAGAGCGGGAAGGATATATGTGACTTCGTCGTGAATTAGGGCAATCATGACATTCCAAATCCAAAGTTTGTAAAAAGGTTCTATTAATTTGGTTTTATGAGTTTTAGTTTAAGGTCAGTCATGGTCGCTGCAGCTGCCACAGAGAGAAAAGAAACACTCATCGTGCGCTCTTACAAGATTAGATTGGTTTATTAATTCATCTAATCAGGATGACTCCTGCTGTTTCATCGAATTCTTCTTCAAATCCTAGAACTAGCCGGGATCATGTACACCCCACAAGTTTGCTAACTGGTCGGCCAGGCCAGTGTAAGTACTTCGAGGGAGGCTCCCCGCGTTTTCGCACGAAACTAATTAAATAACCCCGTTTTCTTAGAGTCATAATCTCGTAAACACCTTTCTAGACACCTTATAGGTCGACTAATTGTGAAGCGAAAATCTTCCGAGAGTAACTATTACTCACAGTGGGAGCCGGGATCCAACTATCACATAGAAACTATGCGATCATATTGCAAGTTTCAATACTTGAAACTCCCGATAAGGTTTTTACCTAAAGCGACTTATGACCTTGATAAAGGTAAA
Organism: Agapanthus africanus; assembly: GCA_030015575.1. NCBI lineage: Eukaryota > Viridiplantae > Streptophyta > Magnoliopsida > Asparagales > Amaryllidaceae > Agapanthus > Agapanthus africanus. The sequence continues at coordinate 686,004,525 of JASDDO010000014.1, read as the reverse complement.
CAAATCATAAATCGCAAGTTAAGTTCAACCCGTCATTTTGTGATTGATTTAGATCCACCCGCACGACCCTCGGCAAAGGTCAATAAAGTCGTATGACTGTCCTAACCAATCACATCATATGTGGCAGAAAAGTATCATTTAGCTACCGTACACTACGCCTTGTCAAAGATCAATAAACGCAACATGAATACTAAATACTCTACTAATCTGAAATGACGGAGGGCTACGGCGGGTTTTGAAGAAAACTTTTAACGTACTGCACTTGATATCGTTGAAGAAACCGAGTGGTTTTGAAAATCAGATCCTATAATATCATATTAGGTTTATTTTCATTGCATTAATCATATTAATGCATTCCCATTATTTAGATAATAACACTTATTAGCTAGAATCCTATCACACCACAAAACAAGCATAATAGGAAAAAGAAAATACAATGTTTTTATATGCCATTCGCATTCACTACGGGGCATCGGGTTTTCACCATGAGGTTACTTAACTTACAGCAGAGCGGACGCAGGGCTAGCACGAATGTAAAATATATAGATACATTTATTTATATATATCTACATATATACATCACAGGCATGCGATCAACATCACAGATAATGGAATAAACGAATATCCTAGGAATCCCACGTTTTGTTTGAGCCGTAAACGAAACGCGAAATTCCACGGTCGCGTTAATAGTCCGTATATAGCCAAACCAAGCCCTCTACAAGCGCGGTGAGCCACCCGTCAATCCTAGAATGAGGCGTCCGGGTCTTAACATCTTGAGATGGCCACCTAGTTCATTCTAGGATCCGGTGGCTTGAGCACTCCACCGTGGGGCAACCTGTATCAAATACATACAATCGGACTCGCCGATCTCAACCCGATCGCGGCCGCATAAAATAATAATACATTTGGCAGTCCACAGAATAAATGAATTACATACAACATTTGTATACAATCACATTCACATGAGGGACTATTCATCACCACAATCCGGACCAATCCATACATACCAACAACACATTCGCTAATGTGCAAGCTCATCTAATTGATCATCCATCAATTAGACGACGTTTACCAACACATATCAACATATGCAATCAAACCAACTCGATCGAGCATTTCATCTAGTTAATTTGAAGCCGCGTCAAAACTATTTCATAACCCATGAGGTCGCAAACTCGGAATTCCAAAAAACTGAATTTCAAGCTCACTCGGCGGACCAAAAATCCCTCAATTTCAACATTTTCGAGTCCCAAAAGAACCGAAAAGTGCTCGAAACCCTGGCGGGGACCTCGGGCACGGGCCATGGGGTCCGTAGGGGGCCTAGGTGGGGCCCCCAACCCAAGGCCACACGTTGGTGGCCTTGGGTAGAAGGCCCAAACCGAGAGCACCCACCCGAGGCGGTCTCGGGTGGGGTCCCCACCCTAGCCCTTAGGGACAGCCTCGGGGTCGTCTCCAAGCCCACACGGAATCTTGGTTCGAACCAAAGACTCTAGGGCTCGGGCTCAAGTCAAAAAAATAAGAGGTTTTTATTGCATTTTTAAAACTAGTTTTCAAAAAATGGGTTTTTGGAATCTTCATCCGCAAAAACAACTATTAGTGGATTGATCGGCTTTGATACCATGTTAGCATTTGGTGTTAGGGTCACAACACTTGCGGACCACGGTGGAATAGTGAACAAAAAATTTCTAGATCATAGCACCAAATACAAATCCAAAATCATCCAAACACTAATAATTGTAACATTTCAAGAGCGCTAATGCTATGAGTTTAGAGGCTATATAACCTTTGAAGCGCGTCCACCCAATCGTGGAAGACCCAAGCTAGACTCCATCGTCGTAAGAACGAGCTTGTAACCAGACCTCCTCGCCGAAGATCCACTTCGAAGAAAGCTCAACTCAAGATTCAAATTCACCAAAAATCACACTTCTGTGAAGTAACCTGCTCTCAAAAATTGCTAGAAGATGAGAGGAAGAAATGTAGTGAGCCCACTCTCTAAAATCTATCTTCTGCTCTCTACCAAAGAAAAAGATGAGAGAGAAAGAAGATGAAGGAATGAGAACGTGTAGAGAGAAGAGCCCCTCTTCATGCTAAAATAGTTACATATTATCAATATAATATTCATCCCATTCTAGCAACTATACCTCTTTACTATGCTTCTATTCTCCTTTTCTTTTTCTTAATAGAGGAAATGAGGTGTCCGTTTCTAGAAGTATATACATGTATCAAATACATGTATAGTAGTATATGTATCATAAACATATACATGTATTTGTATCATATACATATAATATGTATTTGCATCACATACAAATAACAAATGAGAAGTAAACATAATACTAGAACACATATCAACATATGTTTTATTATTAAATCAACACTTGATTTAATAATTCGGGTTTATAATAAACTATCTAGATTATCAAACGTCCGATTAGTGTACGTGTATCATATATACACTTATTTAATCGAACGTTTGTACTTATCATCACTTCTAGAAATATATGTGCATCATATACACAATATATAAGTATATGTATTATATACATATACATGTATTTGTATCACATACAAATAGCAAATGAGAGAGAACATAATACTAGAAAATATATATATATTTTATTATTAAATCAACACTTGATTTAATAATCTGGTTTTATAATAAATCGGTTAGTATTATCAATTGTTCGATTAATGTATGTGTATCATATACACGTGTTTAATCGAACTCTCGCACATATCATCATACACACTACATCGTTTTGCCTTGTTGGGGTCAAAAAATTACACCCCGGTTGACCAAGTCAAAATCAAAGTCAACTCCAAGTTCAGTGGGCCCAAGCCCAAGGCAAGTGGGCCCATGCCTAAGTCGAGCCCAAATATGAAGAGGCCGGCCTCTTCCATACCAAAGGAGTAATTATCAAGTAATAAACAAGTTTGATGTAATTTTCACGTATAAATGTAAAATAAACGGGCATAAAGCTAAATTTTTGTAAAGCCCATGACTCATATCCAAAAATAAATAAGCACATGAGGTATGGGATGGACAAAATGTCATTTTATAAAACCCAATGAGTTATGTGTAAACTTGTAAGCCTATATAAGACAACATTATGATGGAATGAGATAATTTTGATACCCCATAAAATTTGTAGGGTTTGTGCATCTATTTCCTCTCTCAACTTCTCCGTCTTTCCTTTCATTTCCAATTAAATTAAGAGCTTGGCTCTCTTTTTCTCAACACCAAACAAAGTTTTACCATAAAACCCTCAAAGGGGAGTTCAGATCTCTTATTAAATTCTTAAAAGGGAGATTTTTAATCTTACCATCCTTTTTCTTCAAGATCCAGCAAAAGAGAGAAGGAAGAAGACCCACCTCCAAAAATTCCACTTTAGGAGGATCTAAGACTCAAAGGAGAAGAAAGGGGCCCCCTTTGTTCATCTCCGAAAATCTTTGAGGAGTTCAACTCCAAGATCCAAATGCTCAAAGGAGTTTAACTCCAAATCCAAGCCTTTTGGGAGATTAACTTCAAATCCATATCCAATTCCTTTCAGGAGTTCAACTCCAATCCCAAGGGCTTAGCCTCTTCTTTCGCTGGTGTTTCCAGCAGTCGCGTGCCGCGCATGTGACCTGCTGGCGCCCAGTGGTAGCGTGCCGCGCACGCGTTCCGCTGGCACCCAGCAGCCACGCGCCTGGCACGTGACCCGCTGGCGTCCACGCACTACGCATGTGACCCGCTGGTGTCTAGCGATCACGTATTGCCTCACGCGTCCTTGGGACGCTCATCACCTCTCTTTTTTCACACGCTCCACACTCAAAACACTTCCCCCATTAGAAAAAATTTCTAATGGGACGCTGCTTCCACCCCGTAAGGGGGCTGCTAGCCCTCTTGACTCCCAGCCCGCTATCCGGATAGCGGGACCCCCGTAAACTATGTGAGGTCCTTGATACGTCCAAAACTCTTTCAAAACACAACCTACATACACTGCACATTGAGTTCGCATGACCAGTTTTACCTGTCAATCGAAGGATCCCTCGCCCCAAAGGCGAAGGGTAATTAACAACTTAGTCCGCGGCTATCCGAGATTCGGATCTCTACAACCAATAAACCCCAGTCTATCCCAGACAGGGGGAATCTGTAATACGTCTAACAAGCGTGTGCATTTCCATCTCAATGGGGTGATGAAAAACACTCTACATGCATGAGCAGAGAAAACCTCTGTGTGAAACTCTAAAGACACAATCAATACGTTGGTAGTACCTTAGGATCATGTCCGATTGAATCTGAAACACTTTCATATCAATCCCCTCACGGGTTAACCCACAAGCACGTCGGCGGTACTAGATGCACGTAACGGCTATCCATGTATTGATCAAAAGAAAGATCAACAAGTAAGATCATCCGTATGCAATCAGAGTCTATCAGTGGCAGTCACCATACAGTCCGGTCTCTTCGTTTGAGAGTGTCGCATACCGGGTCTGAGGGTGGAAACTGTTTTGACCCCTAATAACCAGATAAGTCATGTTGATGTCAAACTTATAACCATCTAAAATACAACTGATCACATATATCGGTTTATCTCAATCGCATTGGACAAGGACTTATGGTTATAGTCAATTAAGCACTACACGACATAAACTCCCTATACGGGGAAAGACGAATCCCTTCGATCGTGCATTGCCCCCATGTGCTTTGGGACTGTACCTAACTCAAACTTATTTGCATAACTCTTTAAAGCCGTGGTAGGGTAGTAATCAAAGTACAGTGAGAACACACACAAGACACTATGGCGATCTCAGCTCAAAAGACTACCATGTATTCATGTCACCAGAGAACTGCTATCTGACAATAGGTATAATACCATCTATAAGTTCTTGGTGAGTCCGTTTAGTCACTCATTCTCTAATGAGCACCTGTATACAATCTTCGGTGTCAAACACCAATGGCTGTGGGACCAACCATCGCCCCGGTCGGGGTCAAGAAACGTATACACTAGTCTACTCTGGAGTATCGATGCTCAGTCTGGATACTCTCATGACTAGGAACATTTAAGGATTTGCTTATGGACTATCATGCCCCATTAGTATGATCCCCATCATAATCCTGGTAGTTAAGTAAAAATTCTATGGGTTTTTATCGTCATGTATTAGCGATACGTAATAGCAAGTAAAATATATGCACATGAATGATAAAGACAAAGCAGATAGTATACTATCTCGAGTAAGTTGTTCTATCCATATAGGTCCATGTACAATTACAATAATTGCCCGCAGAGCACTTATATCCAACATACCCTTCGTATCATGTACCGCTGTCCGGAACTTCATCTTTGTATGCTTTCCTAGGACACTCTTCACAGAAATCAAGACTGGCAAAACCGCCATCCCCAAGTAGCCTCTTACGAAGTAACTCCAAATCCGACTTCCCAATATGGCCCAACCGTAAGTATCACAATTTAGCCGAATCCGAATCACCTGAACAAGTAGATACCGCAGCAATATCATTTGTAACTGACTGCCCCTCTAGAAACTATAAGTTCCTCACATTTTTTCCTTTTATGACAATAAGAGACCTCTCGGAAATTTTCATGGAACATCCATCGACTACGCACTTGCAACCGAACCCCTCCAAAGCTCCTACAGAAATCAAACTCTTCTTCAAATCCGGCACATATCTGACATCCGTCAAAGTCCGCATTGCCCTATCAAACATGTGTATCCGAACAGAACCAATCGTCTCAATCTTGCACTCCGCATTTCCCCCCATTAAGACTGAGCCTCCATCAAGAGATCAAAACGTTGCAAACCAACTTCGATATGGAGTCATGTGGAAAGAGCTTCCCGAATCTAGCATCCATAGATCATATATGTCGCTGACTGCACAAACTGGTAATACAGAATAATCGCTGCCACAATCTGAATTATCTATGACAACTGCAGTACTAGAAAACTCATTCTTAGTATCCTCCTTGAACTTCTAACAGTCTCTCTTCCAATGGTCATTCACCTTGCAATAATTACACTTGTCATTAGTACGATTCCTCGATTTGGACTTTGCTATATTCTTGGAACCACCATGTGACCGCTTCTCAAAACGACTTCTAGTAACCAGTGCATCGCTTTGACCACTTTTATCACCCAATACCTTCTCCTTTAACATCTCGTTGTGTAGGCCCGTTTTAACATCTTCTGAAGAAATTTTATCTCTGCTGTACACCATCGATTTCACGAACTTGCTATATTCAGAAGTCAAAGAACAAAGCATGATCATAGTTTGGTTCTTGTCTTCAATCTTTATCTCTACGTTGAGCACGTTCATAATGATTTGGTTGAGTTCGTACATGTGGTTTTTGACTGATGTACCTTCCTTCATCTTTAAAATGTATTGACGCTGCTTGAGATAGAGACGATTTGTTAAAGATTTATTCATGTACAAGAATTCTAACATGCTCCATAAACCTGCTGCGGTTGTTTTTTACGCAACCTCGCATAGAACGTCGTCAGCCAAGCTCAGCTGTATCGAACTGAAAGCCTTATCATCCATATTTTCTTTCTGAATATCTGTGGTCGTCGAAGGAATTTTCTCATTTTCGAAGACTATCTTATGACCTCCTTGTTGGTTTAGACTCGCCGTCATCTTCAATCTCTATTGACTGAAATTGTTCCTTCCGTCAAACTTATCGATCTTATAATGTGTAGAAGCCATCTTTCTAATAATCCGAATCACTGTATCAAAAGCTCTGATACCACTTGTGAAAAATATATATCAAAGTACACAGCGGATGATCGATACACATGAATCAAAACTAATAAAAATGATCAAACGCAACAACTGCGCAAAAAATAACAAGTAATAAAAGAAAACCACACCAAGAAAAGGACGCAAGATATTATCCAGGCTCGGCACACTTCCACCCAATCCTGTAAATCGACGACGAATTGCTTCCACTGTTCAACGAAGAATTACAAAAGATAATTTTTGCCCTTTCGATCTCACCCAAATACAAAATCTCTCAATACAAATTTCTCTTCTCTCTCTCGGTTTCAATCTCTCGACCTAATAAAATAGCTGCAGACAATTTAAACTCTAGGCACTCTGTGGATTCTATATTAATTGCAGCAACCTTTAATTATTGGCCGACACCCATCTAATATAGGCTCTGTTGATTTTCAAAGCTGCATCCGCCTCCTATAGGTATTAATTAAATATATAGAGAGATAGATGTTAAGTTAGAGATAAGCTTAATTATTAGATAGAGATTAAATTAAATCCCTACATCCAATTCCTATTGGAATTAGATGTTAACCCAAGTACACCGCACGTGCTCAACTCATGGGCTTCTTTTGGGCTCTTGATCTCGGGCTCCGAATTTGCAATCAACTTCAATACTATATATTTATGATTGCCAATTTGTCAAGTAAAAGATGATTTCTTGTATTCGTACAGTTCATGTCAAGTATCCAAGATTCATCATAACATTATTGAAGTACCTCCATGTAGGAGGCTCCGCCGTGCTTTTACTACTTGTACAGCATCCCAAGGTGTGTCCTAACTTTGCCAAAAAAAAAACCTTATGTTGTTGGTACATTGCAATTTTTGGTACGGATCATATTGCACTTTGATGAATCCGATGCTTACCTTTTGTTTCCAGAGATCTGAATCCATAAAAAAAATTACGAAAAATTCTTAAATATTTTACAATGCAACTTTTCTTTGAATGCTTTGGGGGATATTACAAACCAATGAAGCTAGTATAGAGAAGTGGTTCAATATAGAAAAACTCTTTTCTTTAATCTTAGTAATTTTAGATTTCTCCCTTACGTTATAAAAGTTACCCCAATTTCCTCCCTACAATATAATCTAAGATTATCACAAGATACCTTCAACATTAAATTTAGGAGTAGTGGGCTTTATAAAATGTATTTTTCTTTTCTATTCCTCTTGGGTTTAGGAGCATTTGCTCCTAACTTTTTGATGTAATTCAGGTTTCATCAATAAAAAACTAATGGGCCGGCTGGGGCCCAATAGAAAAAAAGAAGCAGCAGCTAGTATATAGTCGAAGATATCATCGTTCCTGAGTGTTGCATGTTCTTTATTGGTACTATATTAGTATTGAAGTTGAACCTATTTCCAGTTTGAATTCAGTCATAAATTTGGTTCGAGCTTATTTTGAGTTCTTAAGCTTGCTTGTGATTTTAAGTCGTGATTATGCATTGGTTAGGGTTTGCTATGCTTATTGATGCCTTAGGAATATATTACTCTATCTATTTTTTTTGGCAAAAAACCTCAGATTTGACAAGCAAAAAATGTGTTCCATGCAACTCAAAAGATATCCAGCCGATGTCTTTTCAGTCAGCAAATGAACTACTTCCACAGGTTAGATAATGTCTATTAGCTTCTTTCTGCACCAATCTTCATGATTCAAGTTTTTCATTTTGTTCTGTGGGGGAAAAAACTAGGTGCAAGGCTGGAACCTGTCAAGTGAAGGTGGCATAATGAAGCTACATCGATCATGGAAAGCGAAGAGTTTCACTAAAGGCTTGGAATTCTTCCAGCTTGTTGCAGATGTTGCAGAGGCAGAAGGTGCTGCATTGTTCAATTCCTTTAAAATTCTCTTTAAAATACCTTGTTAGAGCTTAACTTTTAGGTACCATTTGCCAGAGTAGTGAATACTTGCAATTTTGTTTCCTGCATCAAAGTTCTTATTTCAAAATATATTGTACTCATTCATAATCTTATTAGATGTAAAGTAAACTATTGAAATGCTATTTCTTCCATTTAGCATATGTAAGAACTTCAAGACCAATCCAGCTATAGTTTGGTGCTTGGTTAAGCTCATGTCAAGAAATTAGTTTGCCCTAAAGCTTAATTCCAAATGCAGGACATAATTCATATTGTAAAAATAACTTGTGATTTCTTGATTATTAACAATAAACAAATTATTCAAATACTTAATGATTGCATGCTGCTGTTTCAGGTCATCATCCTGACCTTCACCTAGTTGGTTGGAACAACGTAAAAATCGACGTATGGACTCATTCAGTTGGTAAGTTGTTTATTACATCAAGATTTTCATTATCCTACCCTTCAAATGTAGCATATTGCTAAAAAAATAATTTCAATTGTTATTTTGGTTGACTTAATTCCTATATCTTAATTGATTCACAAGTAAACAAGGAATAACTTTACATTCTTTTTTTTAAAATAATCCCTGATTTATAGTTTTTCTTCCAACTAATGCTGTTAAATTTACTGTTTTTAACAGGGGGCCTTACCGAAAACGACTTCATCCTTGCTGCGAAGATTAGTTCTCTCGGCGCTGAGCATCTCATGAGAAAGAAACCTGCTGCTGCAAATTAGAAATATAAACATCGAAGATGCACTTTTAATTGTGACTTTTGTACAACAAACTTTTATTTCGCTTGTTTGGTTCTAGTCATAACCTGGTTGATGGGATGATTGTATGGAAAACAAACTTTCTATCCTTTTGGAGTATGTTTATGTTTGATATAAAAAAAAAAACAGATCAAACTTTTTGCATACAAAAAAAATATCGAGATTGTATAACAAATATTCAAATATTTTCTATTTGATTTTTAAACAGCATCTTATACATCGCTCATCGATTACATTCAAAATATCAGCACTGTAGAGTGTTTTTCATTACCGTGTTGAGATGAATTGGTAATCAGGCCTGTATAGATTCCCACTGCCTGTTACATTACATGCAAGGATTTATTGATCGTGAGGATTCTGATCTTCAGCAGCTGTGGACAAAACTGCTGTTAATTACCTCTTGATTTGACAAAGAGCATCTTCGATTAATGACTCGTGCGTATCAAGTGAACTCACTCTGAAATGTGTGTTTGAGTGTTGAGGAGTTTGCTTTGGACATAACGGGGGTCTCGCAAAGTTAATTACCTTTCGTTTTGATACAAGAGCACCTCCGATTAACGGGTCATGCGTATCAAGCGAACTCACTCTAAAATGTGTGTTTGTGTGTGGAGTTATGTTTGCTTTGGACATAATGGGGGTTCGCAGAGTTTACGAAGGTCCCACTGCCCGGTCACCTAGCAAAGGTCTAGCTGCCCGGTCAGCGAGCTGGGGGTCAAGGGGGCTAGAGGCAGTGCGGAGGCATGATTATTGTTTAGTGGAGTCAAAAATACATTGGGCTATATTGAGCATGGTTCAGTAGGGTCAAATCTCTTTATAAGCATTATTCTTCTATACTTAAAAGTCTTATTCAAAGCTGAAAAGCCTTATTGAAAATTGAAAATCCCAAAAGAAAAAAATTGAGTGGGGTCAATTGAACCCATACCTCTCTATGTGGATCTGCATATGGCTTGCGGTCCTCTTTGTGGGGCTTGGGGCACTATCCTGGAAGAAATTTTTTATTCTAGCGTAGGAGTGTAGAGGTGTTGAGTTGAGTCAGATAACTATCTAATGTATGAGTAAAAAAGGAAGAGTGAGAAAGCGGGTATCTCTTGGAGGGTATCCTTTAAAGATATCCGCAAGCGGGTTTATCGATATGGATACTCCCTTTGCGGGGATATCCGAGATGGGATTTCCTTTGCGGGGATATCTGAGATGTCCGGAGCAAAGGCAACACGTGTTGAATTCATCAAAGTTCTAAACTCAGAGATGATTGCTAGGTATGAAAGCCATGGGCTTTCACCCCAAGAGTTATTCTCTTTGCTCTTCAAGTTTGATGAAAAAATGATGCTTATTTATTTGATTTTGATCTTAGATCTGGAGCTTTTGAGGTGAAGTTCTTCTTGAGGAAATGAGTTATCTTTTGATAGATTGTTTTGAGAAAGGAGACAGAGAAGATAAGAGAGACCCAAAAGGAACTATCTTTTCCTTTGGGTCTCTCTTGAGGAAGAAGAAGAGAGTGGATCTCACCTCAAGAGGCAATGAAATCACAAAACCCTGGAAATTTGGAGAGAATAAAAGCCATTATGATATCTTTTTTAGGATGAGTTTAAATACCCTTACACTTTTATATCTTAGCCTTAGGCTTTATAAAATTGTATTTTTGTCGATTTCTCTTACACCCGTGCACACTTTTTGCACCTTACCCATTAGCTTTACAAAATTTGACCTTTTGCCTATTTCTTTTACATTATTTTTACTTATTATTTTAATTCACATATTTATTTATTACATTTTCCTGATTTCTTGCATGGATGGCCCATGCTTGGACTGGTTTTGGCTTGGTCTCGGGTTGGTTGGTCTCAGGCCCACTTGTTTGGACTTGGATCATGGTTGGTTGGGCTCGGACCCACTTGTTTGGGCTTGGACTTCGACTTCGACAGTGGGGTGTAATTTTCGACCCCAGCAAGCGCCTTCACAATCAACCATCGGCTTATCAACAACCTTAAGAACCACCTCATCGGAGCTTCTAAAATGCGCAAGACGAGCAAGTTCTTTGACAGATTGCATAATTTCCTCAACACATCGAATTATCTGTATCAAAATAGAAATTATCGGCACAGCTCGCAAATTATCCTCAGGGCCCATGCAGTTTTCAAAACTCTAGATTTTCAGTTGCCGAGCCTTATGCTCATGCAGTTTTCAAAACTCTAGATTTTCAGTTGCTGAGCCTTATGCCTGTAGGGTTGCTAGGCACGCGCACAAGGGTCTACGAGGCATCAACCATGCCCGATTTAAAATTTAGCCGTGCCGAACAACCCGAATACGGAACTTTAAACTAGAGATTAGGCGAAAACAAGCATACTAAACACTTTAACACTAAGTGAGAGGGATTACAACCTTTATAGATCCGGTCCTTCACTTCATATGCTCCGTGTTGTGGTCCCTTCGCTGCGATCATCGGGATCCGGACTCTCGAGAGGTTCCACGAAGAGAAAGACGCAACCTTTGCTTCCGATCTTCGATACTAAGATGATCTACCTTGAAGTTTCTTTAACACAAGCTAACACTCATGAAATGATGTGAACACCCTCATCTAAATGGCAAGGGAAGATGAGGATGATGAAGTAGGATTTTTGCTCTCTTTATTTATCTTTTTCTCATATTTATTCATCACTTTTGAAAAATCAAGCAAGGTTTTTCATGAAAGAATGAAGGAGGAAGAAGATGAACAATATTAGAATTCTTTTTGTGATGAATAGGAAAAGGAGATAATGATCAATTATGCAACCATGGTTCACTTAACCATTGTAGAGAATTAACCAAGGGTTAGGGTTTTGGGTTGAGTTAAGAATGAGTCATAAGTAAATATCTTTTCCATGACAAAACAAAAACCTTCTAGAATCATCTAGAAATCATTAACCCAAATCAAACCCTAATCTTGTTTAATCTCTACTAAACAAGTTGCATTAGTTATCATATCATGTTACAATATTATATATCACGTATATAATATTTATCGTAACAAAATAAAATAATACATTTAACATATATCGCATATATATCAATGTATTACCCGAGTGAGAAAAAGAATCTTTTAGTGAGCAAATATTAGTTAATTTAATTTAATATATCATATATATTATTACACATTAAATTATCGAATCAACACTTGATCCGACAATCCGGCTATATCACATATAACCGACTAATATTTATCCGTACCGATTCATCGAATCAACACTTGATCCGATGACCCGGCTGATATCAAATATCGCGAGAATATAATACGGTATCACATATTGCATTATTCTCGGTCCCGCACATATCACATATGTGCTCCTACTCCGTTTTGCCTGAGTCAAGAAACCTCTGTGTAGGACTCTAAAGAATCGTCAATACGCCGGCAGTAGGTGATGATCATATCAAACACCCACAAGCTGCAAGCGGTCAGCTAAACGTAACAGCTACCCAGGTATTGAGCGCTCAGAAGATCAATAAGCAAGCCTGTACATTCTCCTGTGAATCCAAACAGTAACACTCCCGTACAGTCTGGTCTCGTCGTCTGATATGTTGCATATCTCGCCTAGGGGTGGTAAACGTCAGACCCCAGTAGCTTGATAAGTCGTGTCGATTTGAGGTCTATAACAGTTCGAGAAACTACTGATAACACTTACCAGTAAATCTCAGCAACCCTGGCCAGGGATTTCCGGTTATAGCCAATCGAACACAGCACAACATCAACTCCCTATACCGGGAGAGACGAATCCCCTCCTATCGCTCATTGCCTCCATGTGATTCGGGACTGTACCCAAAAGCCACCTTTTTGCACGCCCTCTTGGACGTGGTATGATGGAAATCAAAGCACAGTGGGAATCACACAAGACTCTATGACGATCTCGGGTCGACAGACTACTCTGTACCAGTGTCACCGGAGAACTGCCATCTGACGTATGGTATAATACCATCTGGGAGTTCTCGACGAGTCCGTCCAGTGTACCCAGTCTCTACTGAGCACCCGTACACCATCCTTGATGTCGAACACCGATGGATATGGGATCATCCATCGCCCATCATATGGGTCAAGATGCGTATACGCTAGTCTACTCTGGTGTATCGATGCCCTGTCTCGATACACCCTCGACTAGGAACAGTTATAGGATGTACTCATCGACTACCGTGGCCCCACTAGTATGATCTCATCATAGTCCCAGTAGTCGAGTACATATCCTAAGGGCTTTATCAACATGTAACATAGAGACAATCAGAGTACATGTTAAGATAAAGTACAACCAGATAGCATACTATCATGTCGAGCAAGAAAGTCCTCCCTATATATGTCCTAGCATCCACTACAATATACATCGTATGTACAGTAATGGCCTCTAGGGCATACATATAACTAACAATCTCCCACTTGCACTAGGGCCATCTGTTATGGTATCACATACCCAACAATTAGCTGCGGTTGATGTATCTCATACTCAACCATCCCATAAAAGTCTCTACTGGGAAAAAGGCCTTCGTGAGTGGATCCGCGCTGTTGTCCTCTGTGTCTACTCTCCTAACCTCGATCTCCCTGGAGATCAACCATCTCCATGATCAGGTGATACTGCCTAAGAATTATATCTGGATTTCTGATGAGACGGTAGTTCCTTGGCATAAGCCACAACTCCATTGTCACACAATGGTAGGAACGAAGTTCATCTTATGAACTTATAAATATCCAGACTGCCTCTTTGGTAGCATCCTTGGTAACGATGTATCTTGCCTTTAATCGTCTAGTATGTCACGGTATCTAGCTTGGAACTCTTCCAACATACCGTCCCTCCACTGAGGGTAAAGACAATGCCTAAGACTGACATTCAGTCGTCCTTATCACCCTGAAACCTTTCCAGTGATTCTCCTCAGGATCGATTGATACCATCTCACTACAACTAGTGAGTATCCTAACATCCAATTAGATCTATCTCATAGATCCAAAAATCCAGGATTTAGGAGGTATCACTTTGATCCTTTATGGAGAATCCTTGTGATAAGCGGAGATTAACCGAGCGTAGCATAGGGAACTCCTTCTCTATCAAGAGTATGTCATCCACGTACTCTACGAGGATCTCCACCATACTCTCTACTATCTTTTTGTATATACAAGGTTCATCTACCATTTTGATGAAGTCAAACTCTTTGACTAGCACATCAAAACAGATGTTCCAACTCCGCGATACCTGTTTTATCATATAAAACATCTTGCACACGTTTCCGCTGCTCCCACTGTCTACGAAGCCCTCTGGCTGTGTACTTATAGACGTTCTCTTCTAAAACATCACTTAGAAAAGCAGTCATGACACCCAACCACCAGATATCGTAGTCATGGTATGTAGCCGTGGCAAGTAGGATCTGGATGGACTTAAGCATAGCTTTGAAAGTCTCAACCTTTCCATGTACACCAAGTAATCTTCTCAAGATATACTCGCTCCTGATGGGGATTTAACCCTTCAGATAAAGCAACCAAAGTCCATACTTTGTTGGTGTATAAGGATTCCATCTCAGATCGATAAGCATCTAGCCATTCTTACAGAGTCCCACTCCTGATGGCCAGCTCGAAACTAGTTGGGTCATCATCTCATGATGCAATCCTCGCTCCCACTGTCATAGAGAAATCGAAGTATCTCTCAGGTGGGTGAGGAACCCTACTAGATCGCCGGAGAGGCTGAGGTTCGTTGGTAACTATTGAATCCTTTGGTTCTATCAAATCATCTGCTGTAGTTTGTATAGCTGGAACATTTCCAGTTCTACATAACAGACCTTGCCTTCGAGCTTGTCCGGATTTTGCTTTTTAGACATAGGCCGGACAACCCCAAATCTTAACAAGCTTAAGATATGGGCTCTTCCCTTTCCATATCATATATGAAGTGGTAGGCAACTGATTTGATTTGAACCCTATTCAATAGGTATGCAGCTTCTCAAGTGCATAACTCCCAAAAGGAAATAGGCAACTCAGTAGTACTCATCATAGAGCATACCATATCACATAGGGTGCTATTGCTCCGCCCCGATATACCATCGTGCTATGGTGTATTCGGAGGAGTAATGCTGAGAGAGAATCTCATTCTCCATTAGAATAGTCCAGGAATTCCGTGCTCAAGTATTCTCCTCCTTGATCTCATCAAAGGACATAATACTTATACCCGCATTTTGGTTCTCTACTTCTAACTTATATTCTGTGAATATCTCAAAAGGTTCGGACCTGTGTTTCAACAGAAGCATATGTCTGAATCTTGAGAGATTATCAGAGAATGTAATGAAGTAGAAAAAACTGATCTTGGCATGTGTAGACAGGGGACCTTTCATACATCAGCATGTATCAATCTCAAGAGTTCACTAACTCTTTCTCTGTTTCCAATAAACAGAACTATGGTCATCTCATCTTTGTGACATGACAGGCAAGTTTCACAAGATATAAATTCAAACTAATTTAAATATGCATCTATATGTAACTTCAGCCAGTCGGGTCGCATTGATATGACCTAGTCTACAATACCTCAAGAAGGATTCATTCATATCTGAACTCTTCCTCTTGTGTGTGTTCTGCATACTAAGAACTGTGGTTTGATTTAGAACGTCAATGCTTTTAGATAACGTACCTGAACCGATCAACTCTTGATATAGAAAATGTTCAAAACATTATCCAACAATACAAAATTATATCCTTTCTTTACTAATAAAGAGACTGATATGATTTTGTCTATCAGGTTCGGTATCTAATAACATTTGTTCAGAATCAATGTATTCTGGTAATACAGGGTATAGTGACCAACAGACTTGGCTGCAACACTTGCACCGTTTTCTGTCTCATGAAACTTTTCACCCGTTCTCAGTTCTCTACCTTTCTGTAGCCCATGTAACAGATTACATATGCGGGATCCTGATCCGGTATCATATACCCAGGACGTAAAGGATACTGAGAAACAGTTCTCTGTAATGAACACACCCGAAGATGATGCATCAGCATGCACTTTCTTCGTTTGGGCGGCACGGGAAATCTGGTATTCCCCAATTTCCTGCTCTGTCTTATAACAATTATAAGTTAGAGCGGGACCAACGTTCCCCAGCTCAGTATAACAAGCGGGTTCGGTCAATATATCCGTTTTATTATCTTGATTAAGGCGTGATATGGTCGCTACCTGGAGAGAGAGAGAAGAAAACATTCAGCGTATGCTCTTGCAAGATTAGATTGGTTATTTAATATATCTAATCAGGATGTCTCCCACTATTTTAATCAAATCTTCCTTCAAATCCTAAAAGGAAAGACTAGCCGGGATTAATTACACGCTACAAGTTCGCCAATCTTTCGGCCAGGCCAGTGTCGGTACTTTGAGGGAGGTCCCCCGTGCTATCGCACGAACCTAATTAAAGTAAACCTCGTTTTCCCAGAGGCGTAACCCCGTTAACACCTTTCTAGACACCTACTTGATCGGCTAATTGTAATGTGCAAAACTCTCCCAGGAGTAACTCTTACTCGCAGCGGGTATCGGGATCCAACTATCTCATAGAAGGTATGCAATCTCATTGCAAATTTCAACACTTGAAATTCCCGATAATATTTTACCCCTAGTGACTTATGACCTTAACTATGGTCAACAAATCATAAGCACTAGTCAAGTTCTACCCGTCATTTCTTGATTAATTAGACCCACCCACATGACCCTTAACTAAGGTCAACAAAGTCATATGACTGTCCTAACTAATCGCATCATATGCTATATAGGAAGACATCACTTAGCTACCGTACACTGTGCCTTAACTATGGTCAACAAACACAGCACGAATACTAAGTACTCTACTTCCTAAAATGACGGAGGGTTACGACAGGTTTTTAAGAAAAACTTATTGCGTAATGAACTTGATATCGTCGTAGAATCGAGTGATTTTAAATGGAGTGTTTTTGAGGCTTTTCTAGTTTTGCTAAAGGGATCACTCCCGGTGAAGGGATCGTCGGCCCTTTCCTCATCGAATAAGGTGCGGGATATATCATATATATCACTGTGCAAAGCAGAACTCTTAAAAGCAATCAAAAAACAAACCGAGTGTGTAGCATCTGCCAGTTATTGCTAAAGGAGTCACTCCCGGTGAAGGGATCTCGGTCCTTTCCTCATCGAATAAGGTGCAGGATATATCATATATACCGCTGTGCAAAGCAAGAACTGTAGCTACCTGTTTTTGAAAATTCGATTCCACAACATCTTAGGTTTCTTTTAGTTTCATTAATCTCATTAATGAAGTCCCATTTTATTATGCTTCGTAAGCATCACAATTGAAACGAAATCTGCAATATAACATATATCTCATATATATAAAATATAAACATTCGTCTCAGGCAGTAATATGATCTCATCACAGAACATTGCAGCAGAAGAACATATATGAAATATTGGATATACTAGAACGTCCGTGTTTTCAATACGAGCCTGTATAAAACACGGATTCCACGGTCGCGATGAATAGCCAAACCCACATCCCTAGACCCCTACGAGAGCGGCAAGTAACACTGCCAATTCTAGGGTTAGGAGACCCGGTCTCGACTCCTCGAGATGGTCTCCCACTGGACCCTAGAACCCGGTTACTTGTGCTCCCCGTCTTGGGTCTATCCTAATGCGGAAAAGTAAATAATATACAACGGTGACATCTTCCGCTACCTGGAAGTGCCCCAATAAAAGAATATTACATACAAATGAATTTTGCATGAATGAAAAAGAAAAAACTCTCATCTCACATAAAACCCCCGGCTATTCAAACGCGAAGATCCAATACAACATATCACAGCAACACATAATATCTCATATCATCAACGTAAGCAAGTATGCGTATCCCGATTGTCTTTGATGTATAGCAACGAAGCCGGCGATACACCACATACTACGCTTACGGTCACAGAAAAGAAAGTGTAAAACTACAACAGTTGGAATCCGCAACCTCTTTAGACATCGCATGCCTAACCAAATGAATTCCTTAGACATCGCATGCCTAACAATTATAAACCCCGCATTTTAGTCTCATTATCGAAAACTCTTTTCAATGTCAAGTCGGGGAATTCAACTAGATTCCCGACGTCCTGATCGAATGCTCGTCGCAAACTTTAGTAGACGGCCGCACCCCCAGATGCCGTCGACGAAGTGCACTAAGGCGGAACACCGCTGCCGCGAGCACCCGAACGGATGCTTTCGGTGACGGGGTTCTCCTACAGTCACTTGGTCGGGGCTATGGGGCGTAGCTGTCTATTAAGTTTATCCGGCGAGTATCCGCGTACACTACGTGATTGCGACGGACTTTTGATCACATCAAAATTCCGTGGCAACCGATCATCTGAGACTAAACTGCTATGTTTATAATATTCAAATTAGTTATCTCATAACTACCTGAGGATTCCAAATATTGTATCACATTCCAGATAAATAGAAAAAGTTAAACTTTCCGATCGAATCATCAAACACCCAAGATTTCCCCAATGTGTCTCAACACTTGAAATCAGTTTAAAAACATCCATCACATGCCACAGTACCAATGGTCCAGCCGTAGAAGGGTCAAGCCAACGCCTCACATGTGGCACGACGTACTGCCCCAAACCCTAAGGTTCAAAAGGCAGTTCAAGACGGTCACATAATCGAGTTAAGGTTTGTTGTCTTCTAGAGGGTCCACCGCGTTACTTGCATGACTTAGAACATTCTTAAACACGAGGAAAAATCCAACTTTTGAAAAATTTTCCGACAGGGGAAAAAGTGAGTTATTGATATCCGTTCGAACTTTTTAACAGTTTCTAAAATTATCCGGACAAACTAAACAAAGTTATAATATCCGATCGAATCTTTAAGTCCCCAATACAACCCAGATAATTCAACAGTTGAATAAAAATTAAAAATTCCCAGAGAACTCAGCACCAGAAAATAGGAATTACTGCACAAATATCAACGCAATAGGAGACCGTACGACCGCGGAACCGCCGCACATGCCAGGCTCGTGCCGCGGTTCCGCGGTGGTTTAATTGAATTAGGCCCCCGTATTTTGCAGTAATTCATATTAGACCCTGCTTAATTTTCTGCATATTTTTAATATGAAAAAATCACAGTTTTGAAAAAATTTCCAGAAACTAGGGTATATCGGGTTTTCCGGGTTCGATCGGACTTTAAACTTCGTCCAGACTTCGCCTAAAGCTCTAGCTTGGCTCTGATACCACTGTAGGGTTGCTAGGCACGCGCACAAGGGTCTACGAGGCATCAACTATGCCCGATTTAAAATTTAGCCGTGCCGAACAACCCGAATACGGAACTTTAAACTAGAGATTAGGCGAAAACAAGCATGCTAAACACTTTAACACTAAGTGAGAGGGATTACAACCTTTATAGATCCGGTCCTTCACTTCATATGCTCCGTGTTGTGGTCCCTTCGCTGCGATCATCGGGATCCGGACTCTCGAGAGGTTCCACGAAGAGAAAGACGCAACCTTTGCTTCCGATCTTCGATACTTAGATGATCTACCTTGAAGTTTCTTTAACACAAGCTAACACTCATGAAATGATGTGAACACCCTCATCTAAATGGCAAGGGAAGATGAGGATGATGAAGTAGGATTTTTGCTCTCTTTATTTATCTTTTTCTCATATTTATTCATCACTTTTGAAAAATCAAGCAAGGTTTTTCATGAAAGAATGAAGGAGGAAGAAGATGAACAATATTAGAATTCTTTTTGTGATGAATAGGAAAAGGAGATAATGATCAATTATGCAACCATGGTTCACTTAACCATTGTAGAGAATTAACCAAGGGTTAGGGTTTTGGGTTGAGTTAAGAATGAGTCATAAGTAAATATCTTTTCCATGACAAAGCAAAAACCTTCTAGAATCATCTAGAAATCATTAACCCAAATCAAACCCTAATCTTGTTTAATCTCTACTAAACAAGTTGCATTAGTTATCATATCATGTTACAATATTATATATCACGTATATAATATTTATCGTAACAAAATAAAATAATACATTTAACATATATCGCATATATATCAATGTATTACCCGAGTGAGAAAAAGAATCTTTTAGTTAGCAAATATTAGTTAATGTAATTTAATATATCATATATATTATTACACATTAAATTATCGAATCAACACTTGATCCGACAATCCGGCTATATCACATATAACCGACTAATATTTATCCGTACCGATTCATCGAATCAACACTTGATCGGATGACCCGGCTGATATCAAATATCGCGAGAATATAATACGGTATCACATATCGCATTATCCTCGGTCCCGCACATATCACATATGTGCTCCTACTCCGTTTTGCCTGAGTCAAGAAACCTCTGTGTAGGACTCTAAAGAATCGTCAATACGCCGGCAGTAGGTGATGATCATATCAAACACCCACAAGCTGCAAGCGGTCAGCTAAACGTAACAGCTACCCAGGTATTGAGCGCTCAGAAGATCAACAAGCAAGCCTGTACATTCTCCTGTGAATCCAAACAGTAACACTCCCGTACAGTCCGGTCTCGTCGTCTGATATGTTGCATATCTCGCCTAGGGGTGGTAAACGTCAGACCCCAGTAGCTTGATAAGTCGTGTCGATTTGAGGTCTATAACAGTTCGAGAAACTACTGATAACACTTACCAGTAAATCTCAGCAACCCTGACCAGGGATTTCCGGTTATAGCCAATCGAACACAGCACAACATCAACTCCCTATACCGGGAGAGACGAATCCCCTCCTATCGCTCATTGCCTCCATGTGATTCGGGACTGTACCCAAAAGCCACCTTTTTGCACGCCCTCTTGGACGTGGTATGATGGAAATCAAAGCACAGTGGGAATCGCACCAGACTCTAGGACGATCTCGGGTCGACAGACTACTCTGTACCAGTGTCACCGGAGAACTGCCATCTGACGTATGGTATAATACCATCTGGGAGTTCTCGGCGAGTCCGTCCAGTGTACCCAGTCTTTACTGAGCACCCGTACACCATCCTTGATGTCGAACACCGATGGATATGGGATCATCCATCGCCCATCATATGGGTCAAGATGCGTATACGCTAGTCTACTCTGGTGTATCGATGCCCTGTCTCGATACACCCTCGACTAGGAACAGTTATAGGATGTACTCATCGACTACCGTGGCCCCACTAATATGATCTCATCATAGTCCCAGTAGTCGAGTACATATCCTAAGGGCTTTATTAACATGTAACATAGAGACAATCAGAGTACATGTTAAGATAAAGTACAACCAGATAGCATACTATCATGTCGAGCAAGAAAGTCCTCCCTATATATGTCCTAGCATCCACTACAATATACATCGTATGTACAGTAATGGCCTCTAGGGCATACATATAACTAACAATCTCCCACTTGCACTAGGGCCATCTGTTATGGTATCACATACCCAACAATTAGCTGCGGTTGATGTATCTCATACTCAACCATCCCATAAAAGTCTCTACTGGGAAAAAGGCCTTCGTGAGTGGATCCGTGCTGTTGTCCTCTGTGTCTACTCTCCTAATCTCGATCTCCCTGGAGATCAACCATCTCCATGATCAGGTGATACTGCCTAAGAATTATATCTGGATTTCTGATGGGACGGTAGTTCTTTGGCATAAGCCACAACTCCATTGTCACACAATGGTAGGAACGAAGTTCATCTTATGAACTTATAAATATCCAGACTGCCTCTTTGGTAGCATCCTTGGTAACGATGTATCTTGTCTTTAATCGTCTAGTATGTCACGGTATCTAGCTTGGAACTCTTCCAACATACCGTCCCTCCACTGAGGGTAAAGACAATGCCTAAGACTGACATTCAGTCGTCCTTATCACCCTGAAACCTTTCCAGTGATTCTCCTCAGGATCGATTGATACCATCTCACTACAACTAGTGAGTATCCTAACATCCAATTAGATCTATCTCATAGATCCAAAAACCCAGGATTTAGGAGGTATCACTTTGATCCTTTATGGAGAATCCTTGTGATAAGCGGAGATTAACCGAGCGTAGCATAGGAAACTCCTTCTCTATCAAGAGTATGTCATCCACGTACTCTACGAGGATCTCCACCATACTCTCTACTACCTTTTTGTATATACAAGGTTCATCTACCATTTTGATGAAGTCAAACTCTTTGATTAGCACATCAAAACAGATGTTCCAACTCCGCGATACCTGTTTTATCATATAAAACATCTTGCACACGTTTCCGCTGCTCCCACTGTCTACGAAGCCCTCTGGCTGTGTACTTATAGACGTTCTCTTCTAAAACATCACTTAGAAAAGCAGTCATGACACCCAACCACCAGATATCGTAGTCATGGTATGTAGCCGTGGCAAGTAGGATCTGGATGGACTTAAGCATAGCTTTGAAAGTCTCAACCTTTCCATGTACACCAAGTAATCTTCTCAAGATATACTCGCTCCTGATGGGGATTTAACCCTTCAGATAAAGCAACCAAAGTCCATACTTTGTTGGTGTATAAGGATTCCATCTCAGATCGATAAGCATCCAGCCATTCTTACAGAGTCCCACTCCTGATGGCCAGCTCGAAACTAGTTGGGTCATCATCTCATGATGCAATCCTCGCTCCCACTGTCATAGAGAAATCGAAGTATCTCTCAGGTGGGTGAGGAACCCTACTAGATCGGCGGAGAGGCTGAGGTTCGTTGGTAACTATTGAATCCTTTGGTTCTATCAAATCATCTGCTGTAGTTTGTATAGCTGGAACATTTCCAGTTCTACATAACAGACCTTGCCTTCGAGCTTGTCCGGATTTTGCTTTTTAGACATAGGCCGGACAACCCCAAATCTTAACAAGCTTAAGATATGGGCTCTTCCCTTTCCATATCATATATGAAGTGGTAGGCAACTGATTTGATTTGAACCCTATTCAATAGGTATGCAGCTTCTCAAGTGCATAACTCCCAAAAGGAAATAGGCAACTCAGTAGTACTCATCATAGAGCATACCATATCACATAGGGTGCTATTGCTCCGCCCCGATATACCATCGTGCTATGGTGTATTCGGAGGAGTAATGCTGAGAGAGAATCTCATTCTCCTTTAGAATAGTCCAGGAATTCCGTGCTCAAGTATTCTCCTCCTTGATCTCATCAAAGGACATAATACTTATACCCGCATTTTGGTTCTCTACTTCTAACTTATATTCTGTGAATATCTCAAAAGGTTCGGACCTGTGTTTCAACAGAAGCATATGTCTGAATCTTGAGAGATTATCAGAGAATGTAATGAAGTAGAAAAAACCGATCTTGGCATGTGTAGACAGGGGACCTTTCATACATCAGCATGTATCAATCTCAAGAGTTCACTAACTCTTTCTCTGTTTCCAATAAACAGAACTATGGTCATCTCATCTTTGTGACATGACAGGCAAGTTTCACAAGATGTAAATTCAAACTAATTTAAATATGCATCTATATGTAACTTCAGCCAGTCGGGTCGCATTGATATGACCTAGTCTACAATACCTCAAGAAGGATTCATTCATATCTGAACTCTTCCTCTTGTGTGTGTTCTGCATACTAAGAACCGTGGTTTGATTTAGAACGTCAATGCTTTTAGATAACGTACCTGAACCGATCAACTCTTGATATAGAAAATGTTCAAAAGATTATCCAACAATACAAAATTATATCCTTTCTTTACTAATAAAGAGACTGATATGATTTTGTATATCAGGTTCGGTATCTAATAACATTTGTTCAGAATCAATGTATTCTGGTAATACAGGGTGATAGTGACCAACAGACTTGGCTGCAACACTTGCATCGCTTTCTGTCTCATGAAACTTATCACCCGTTCTCAGTTCTCTACCTTTCTGTAGCCCATGTAACAGATTACATATGCGGGATCCTGATCCGGTATCACATACCCAGGACGTAAAGGATACTGAGAAACAGTTCTCTGTAATGAACACACCCGAAGATGATGCATCAGCATGCACTTTCTTCGTTTGGGCGGCACGGGAAATCTGGTATTCCCCAATTTCCTGCTCTGTCTTATAACAATTATAAGTTAGAGCGGGACCAACGTTCCCCAGCTCAGTATAACAAGCGGGTTCGGTCAATATATCCGTTTTATTATCTTGATTAAGGCGTGATATGGTCGCTACCTGGAGAGAGAGAGAAGAAAACATTCAGCGTATGCTCTTGCAAGATTAGATTGGTTATTTAATATATCTAATCAGGATGTCTCCCACTATTTTAATCAAATCTTCCTTCAAACCCTAAAAGGAAAGACTAGCCGGGATTAATTACACGCTACAAGTTTGCCAATCTTTCGGCCAGGCCAGTGTCGGTACTTTGAGGGAGGTCCCCCGTGCTATCGCACGAACCTAATTAAAGTAAACCTCGTTTTCCCAGAGGCGTAACCCCGTTAACACCTTTCTAGACACCTACTTGATCGGCTAATTGTAATGTGTAAAACTCTCCCAGGAGTAACTCTTACTCGCAGCGGGTATCGGGATCCAACTATCTCATAGAAGGTATGCAATCTCATTGCAAATTTCAACACTTGAAATTCCCGATAATATTTTACCCCTAGTGACTTATGACCTTAACTATGGTCAACAAATCATAAGCACTAGTCAAGTTCTACCCGTCATTTCTTGATTAATTAGACCCACCCACATGACCCTTAACTAAGGTCAACAAAGTCATATGACTGTCCTAACTAATCGCATCATATGCTATATAGGAAGACATCACTTAGCTACCGTACACTGTGCCTTAACTATGGTCAACAAACACAGCACGAATACTAAGTACTCTACTTTCTAAAATGACGGAGGGTTACGACAGGTTTTTAAGAAAAACTTATTGCGTAATGAACTTGATATCGTCGTAGAATCGAGTGATTTTAAATGGAGTGTTTTTGAGGCTTTTCTAGTTTTGCTAAAGGGATCACTCCCGGTGAAGGGATCGTCGGCCCTTTCCTCATCGAATAAGGTGCGGGATATATCATATATATCACTGTGCAAAGCAGAACTCTTAAAAGCAATCAAAAGACAAACCGAGTGTGTAGCATCTGCCAGTTATTGCTAAAGGAGTCACTCCCGGTGAAGGGATCTCGGTCCTTTCCTCATCGAATAAGGTGCAGGATATATCATATATACCGCTGTGCAAAGCAAGAACTGTAGCTACCTGTTTTTGAAAATTCGATTCCACAACATCTTAGGTTTCTTTTAGTTTCATTAATCTCATTAATGAAGTCCCATTTTATTATGCTTCGTAAGCATCACAATTGAAACGAAATCTGCAATATAACATATATCTCATATATATAAAATATAAACATTCGTCTCAGGCAGTAATATGATCTCATCACAGAACATTGCAGCAGAAGAACATATATGAAATATTGGATATACTAGAACGTCCGTGTTTTCAATACGAGCCTGTATAAAACACGGATTCCACGGTCGCGATGAATAGCCAAACCCACATCCCTAGACCCCTACGAGAGCGGCAAGTAACACTGCCAATTCTAGGGTTAGGAGACCCGGTCTCGACTCCTCGAGATGGTCTTCCACTGGACCCTAGAACCCGGTTACTTATGCTCCCCGCCTTGGGTCTATCCTAATGCGGAAAAGTAAATAATATACAACGGTGACATCTTCCGCTACCTGAAATTGCCCCAATAAAAGAATATTACATACAAATGAATTTTGCATGAATGAAAAAGAAAAAACTCTCATCTCACATAAAACCCCCGGCTATTCAAACGCGACGATCCAATACAACATATCACAGCAACACATAATATCTCATATCATCAACGTAAGCAAATATGCGTATCCCGATTGTCTTTGATGTATAGCAACGAAGCCGGCGATACACCACATACTGCGCTTACGGTCACAGAAAAGAAAGTGTAAAACTACAACATTTGGAATCCGCAACCTCTTTAGACATCGCATGCCTAACCAAATGAATTCCTTAGACATCGCATGCCTAACAATTATAAACCCTGCATTTTAGTCTCATTATCGAAAACTCTTTTCAATGTCAAGTCGGGGAATTCAACTAGATTCCCGACGTCCCGATCGAATGCTCGTCGCAAACTTTAGTAGACGGCCGCACCCCCAGATGCCGTCGACGAAATGCACTAAGGCGGAACACCGCTGCCGCGAGCACCCGAACGGATGCTTTCGGTGACGGGGTTCTCCTACAGTCACTTGGTCGGGGCTATGGGGCGTAGCTGTCTATTAAGTTTATCCGGCGAGTATCCGCGTACACTACGTGATTGCGACGGACTTTTGATCACATCAAAATTCCGTGGCAACCGATCATCTGAGACTAAACTGCTATGTTTATAATATTCAAATTAGTTATCTCATAACTACCTGTGGATTCCAAATATTGTATCACATTCCAGATAAATAGAAAAAGTTAAACTTTCCGATCGAATCATCAAACACCCAAGATTTCCCCAATGTATCTCAACACTTGAAATCAGTTTAAAAACATCCATCACATGCCACAGTACCAATGGTCCAGCCGTAGAAGGGTCAAGCCAACGCCTCACATGTGGCACGACGTACTGCCCCAAACCCTAAGGTTCAAAAGGCAGTTCAAGACGGTCACATAATCGAGTTAAGGTTTGTTGTCTTCTAGAGGGTCCACCGCGTTACTTGCATGACTTAGAACATTCTTAAACACGAGGAAAAATCCAACTTTTGAAAAATTTTCCGACAGGGGAAAAAGTGAGTTATTGATATCCGTTCGAACTTTTTAACAGTTTCTAAAATTATCCGGACAAACTAAACAAAGTTATAATATCCGATCGAATCTTTAAGTCCCCAATACAACCCAGATAATTCAACAGTTGAATAAAAATTAAAAATTCCCAGAGAACTCAGCACCAGAAAATAGGAATTACTGCACAAATATCAACGCAATAGGAGACCGTACGACCGCGGAACCGCCGCACATGCCAGGCTCGTGCCGCGGTTCCGCGGTGGTTTAATTGAATTAGGCCCCCGTATTTTGCAGTAATTCATATTAGACCCTGCTTAATTTTCTGCATATTTTTAATATGAAAAAAATCACAGTTTTGAAAAAATTTCCAGAAACTAGGGTATATCGGGTTTTCCGGGTTCGATCGGACTTTAAACTTCGTCCAGACTTCGCCTAAAGCTCTAGCTTGGCTCTGATACCACTGTAGGGTTGCTAGGCACGCGCACAAGGGTCTACGAGGCATCAACTATGCCCGATTTAAAATTTAGCCGTGCCGAACAACCCGAATACGGAACTTTAAACTAGAGATTAGGCGAAAACAAGCATGCTAAACACTTTAACACTAAGTGAGAGGGATTACAACCTTTATAGATCCGGTCCTTCACTTCATATGCTCCGTGTTGTGGTCCCTTCGCTGCGATCATCGGGATCCAGACTCTCGAGAGGTTCCACGAAGAGAAAGACGCAACCTTTGCTTTCGATCTTCGATACTAAGATGATCTACCTTGAAGTTTCTTTAACACAAGCTAACACTCATGAAATGATGTGAACACCCTCATCTAAATGGCAAGGGAATATGAGGATGATGAAGTAGGATTTTTGCTCTCTTTATTTATCTTTTTCTCATATTTATTCATCACTTTTGAAAAATCAAGCAAGGTTTTTCATGAAAGAATGAAGGAGGAAGAAGATGAACAATATTAGAATTCTTTTTGTGATGAATAGGAAAAGGAGATAATGATCAATTATGCAACCATGGTTCACTTAACCATTGTAGAGAATTAACCAAGGGTTAGGGTTTTGGGTTGAGTTAAGAATGAGTCATAAGTAAATATCTTTTCCATGACAAAACAAAAACCTTCTAGAATCATCTAGAAATCATTAACCCAAATCAAACCCTAATCTTGTTTAATCTCTACTAAACAAGTTGCATTAGTTATCATATCATGTTACAATATTATATATCACATATATAATATTTATCGTAACAAAATAAAATAATACATTTAACATATATCGCATATATATCAATGTATTACCCGAGTGAGAAAAAGAATCTTTTAGTGAGCAAATATTAGTTAATGTAATTTAATATATCATATATATTATTACACATTAAATTATCGAATCAACACTTGATCCGACAATCCGGCTATATCACATATAACCGACTAATATTTATCCGTACCGATTCATCGAATCAACACTTGATCCGATGACCCGGCTGATATCAAATATCGCGAGAATATAATACGGTATCACATATCGCATTATCCTCGGTCCCGCACATATCACATATGTGCTCCTATTCCGTTTTGCCTGAGTCAAGAAACCTCTGTGTAGGACTCTAAAGAATCGTCAATACGCCGGCAGTAGGTGATGATCATATCAAACACCCACAAGCTGCAAGCGGTCAGCTAAACGTAACAGCTATCCAGGTATTGAGCGCTCAGAAGATCAACAAGCAAGCCTGTACATTCTCCTGTGAATCCAAACAGTAACACTCCCGTACAGTCCGGTCTCGTCGTCTGATATGTTGCATATCTCGCCTAGGGGTGGTAAACGTCAGACCCCAGTAGCTTGATAAGTCGTGTCGATTTGAGGTCTATAACAGTTCGAGAAACTACTGATAACACTTACCAGTAAATCTCAGCAACCCTGGCCAGGGATTTCCGGTTATAGCCAATCGAACACAGCACAACATCAACTCCCTATACCGGAAGAGACGAATCCCCTCCTATCGCTCATTGCCTCCATGTGATTCGGGACTGTACCCAAAAGCCACCTTTTTGCACGCCCTCTTGGACGTGGTATGATGGAAATCAAAGCACAGTGGGAATCACACAAGACTCTATGACGATCTCGGGTCGACAGACTACTCTGTACCAGTGTCACCGGAGAACTGCCATCTGACGTATGGTATAATACCATCTGGGAGTTCTCGGCGAGTCCGTCCAGTGTACCCAGTCTCTACTGAGCACCCGTACACCATCCTTGATGTCGAACACCGATGGATATGGGATCATCCATCGCCCATCATATGGGTCAAGATGCGTATACGCTAGTCTACTCTGGTGTATCGATACCCTGTCTCGATACACCCTCGACTAGGAACAGTTATAAAGTACAACCAGATAGTCGAGTACCGTGGCCCCACTAGTATGATCTCATCATAGTCCCAGTAGTCGAGTACATATCCTAAGGGCTTTATCAACATGTAACATAGAGACAATCAGAGTACATGTTAAGATAAAGTACAACCAGATAGCATACTATCATGTCGAGCAAGAAATTCCTCCCTATATATGTCCTAGCATCCACTACAATATACATCGTATGTACAGTAATGGCCTCTAGGGCATACATATAACTAACAATGCCAGCTTTAGAATTTGCAGTATCAGTCATTGTTCGATGCTACTGCACTTAATGCCTTGCTAGACTTTGAGCTCAACTCCATATATAAACGTTGTAAATTTTCCGGTAACTCTTCGTGTTTCGGTGGTATGTAAATATTAGGTGCTTCTATCAAGTAAGCACACTCTTGGCTTTTTCTCCGATCTTCTGATACTCGTCATGTGACAGAATTTGAATCTCCAGTATGGTGGTTCCCATTTCGCCAAATTATACAGCGATACTTCATTAGAGTTTGAGTTGAGCACACTTCTGTGGTCTCTCGAAATCGAGTTCTTGCCTTCAACTGAATCTGCAATATTTTGCAGAAAACACAAAAGCTTTTCTACATTACACGTGGCCAGCCCGTGTAGATCCTCTCCGGCCCACACAGGAAGAATCAAGATTGAAGTTAAAAGTGAAATGACCACGCCAAATGCTATAGTTGTGAATCTATCTCTAGCCAACTTGATGCCGTTCTCCTTTCGATTGCTCGATACAGTCACGAGATAGTCAAGAGACAGAATGTCAGTACAAAAATTATCACACCGTAGTCCTATCTTGATTTTATTTCTGATATAAAGCGTGCAAATCTAACAACTAATTGCAATGATTTACCGCGGGAATTTCTATAAACATGCTTATCGTCCGTCTTAAACTTATAATGTCTACCATCGAAAGAAGAACTCTAACGAATATATTTGTGACGGACAACCACTTGTGTCGAGAATTTCCTCCAGATTTTGGAACGGTAATATGGTAAAGTTGATAAGAAGCTTCTGGATTCATGAATCACCTTGATAACTATTCTACTTTTGGAATGACCATAAAATTATAGAAACTTTCCAATCGTGTGTATAGACCATATTTTGCCATTAGTGAGCTCATGTGAATTCGGCACTTATAATAAATATGAAAGTATGGGGGCCTGTATTGATTTGTAAATTATAGGAAGCTAATTGTGAAGCTCATGTTTTCTGAATACATACTGTTTAATGTTCACATTGTTGTCTCTGTTACAACCGTGCAGCGTATTTTTCATGAACATCAAAAACATTTGTCTTTCTATGTATTAGGCAGCCAATGAGCTTTCTCATTTGATAATTTGTAAAAGAAAATGCAAATACATATGACAACAATATTGATGACACTTAAGTTAAGCTGTTGGTTTTATTTGTAAATTTTTTCTGGGTAAATTGTCAAAAACCGCCAAGAATTTTTTCCGTGGCCTCGGAGTGGCAGTCAAAATCTCTACAATAATAACCATAAGATGAGAGGGAGGGCATGTGGCGTTCTCACGGCTGATTGAAATGAAGGTATTTAGAAAAGCGAGAAAAATTCTTATACCTAAGATGGTCCATGTTATCAGCCTTTTGCAGTTGTGGCACGTGGGTATGTGTTGGCATACTTTTAGCTAAGATGATGAAGATATCTGTATAGGGCATTTATTTCAATATGTAGGTGCATCGTATGTGCAAAATACCTGTATCCAAAATTTAAAGAGAATATTTATTAGGGGAAAAAAAACAAGCGCAGTATTTGTTATACGAGAATGAAGAGTAAATGGCTTTTGCTGCACAAGTGAAACAAATTTATTTTGTATGTATCATAAAAATCACAAACTGTTGGTGATGATGCTCATAAGTGGGAATTTCCCAGATCACGACACGTAGTGGATGACGTGTCATCCACGTAAACCCGCTAGATTCCTGAGGGCTACGTAGCTGGAATAAGTATGATACATTGGGGGCATTTCTCGACGTCTCGCCTCCGAGGTTGTATCCGACCTTTTAGAAGATCTCCCTGGAGTATGTTCCCCTTTGGCTGACCGTTAGCCAATAGCTCGTCTTCGAGCTATCCTATAGCTGAAACTCCTCAGCTCACTTGCTCGTCTTCGAGCTATCCTATAACTGAGATTCCTCAGTATCCCTATTTAGTCGGAAGCACGGAGCCCGAGGGTCCCGTAACGGCTCCGTGTATCTCGCCACGACGAGATCTCCGCCGCCCTACGTCCCGCATCTCACGCTAGCGTACCTCGTCATTAAAGAGCATGTCCCGCCATCTACGCGAACATGATGCAGGGGCGAAACAGACGGCGAGAATCCCGCATCGACTCGTTCCATACGACCGCTATATAAACCCTTCTTCCAGGCGACTCAGGAAACTCGAACCGATTCCAATACGCTGCTGCCCTGCCATTATTTTTTGGTACTTGATCGTCGGAGGGTCCTACGGTGGTTTTCCACCTCAGGACTACCCATTGCAGCTAGCTCGGCGTCAACGGCAACCGACAACCCATTAAGATCCACACATTTAACCCTTACACCAAATCTCAACCGTTAAGCACTGCTGGTAGCAAGATAGACAACATCTGAGAGAGATTCCGACCTCTATCAGTTGGCATTTGTTGAATGACTTGCAATAGAACTTACATAATGTTTTTCAAGGTCATATGCATCATTTTCACGAAAAGAATATTTTGAAACCTTTTTTCAAAAGCAGTTTTTGATTTGATCATTTCAATTAAAATTATGAAAAAGAAAGGAACTAATTGTAATTAACCAACCAACAAAATCTATATACAAACAAGGAAAAAGAAATTCCATACATTTTTAAAATATATATATAAAGTTATTTACAGAAACTATTAATTGAAGTAAATCACCAATAATGTCACGACCCAACACTTAGATTGTATGGTATCTAAAGATATCGACACAATCTGAGTAAACCAAATACCAAGATCAAAAATCCTTTTTGCGGAATTTAGAAAATTTTACTTTTTTTAGTAACAGAATGAAGTAGCATGCCGAATGATTTTTAATAATAGAAATTTGAACAACTGATTTGAAACTTCGACAGTACTTCCTTTTTAATTATTAAATAAGCAGTTATAAGAGATGAGAATAGGTTGCATCTCTAGTTGGGAGCAAACGATACCAAACAGCGAAAATCAATACACAAAAACAATACGGCACTTAAAATGAAGAATCTCAAGTATAAGTAAAACAAATATAATTTAACACAACTAACGATCTCAACAGTCAAAATAAAATACATACAAGCACATCTCGTTCTAAGTCAACTATATAAGGTCTGATAGAGTAATACTAGATTCAATATACATAAACCAAAATAGGAGGTTACTACGTAGGTAACCCACCTAGTAAAAAGAAGCGATAAAAATTGATAAGTGGATCCGCACTGCTGTTACGCGTCCACACGACTCCTGCAATAAACTATGACACAACGGGGGTGAGTTACCAGCTCAGTGAAAAAAACTAACATATATCGGCTGATAATGTAAGTATGACGAATTAGAGCTAATATCAACAACAATGAATGTGATGCATGATAACAGGTGGAAGCATGAATATATACTATTAAGTATATAAATCAAAACTAAAATCTCATCAATTATTTCCAAATAAGGTTTATTTTCCCGTGTCCAACATCGACACAAATCTTCTGTTTCCGTCAGGCATTGTTTTCCGAACGATCCTGTCAATCAATAACACCGGTCGGTATCACTTAGATATCCGCCGTGTTCACAACTGTCTCCGGTATCGAGTATCCTCGTTAGGCTCCCTGTCTAAAGTGCGGCTATCCTGTCCCTCGGTCTCGACCGAGTCCACCATGAATCCGGCTGTATAGTTACCCCACTCAGCCTGGATATACGTAAAAATCCGCAACCGTATAGCTACCCTACTCGGTTCGGAATAAAACTAAATTATAAAAACAATATCTCATGGTGGACATCTCACATCAACATGAAAAAATCACTGAATCCACTCGATAGTGTATAAAACTCAAAACCATAAATCTATAGTAATCAAATGCATTTTATATCAAAACTACAAATACTTGAAGATAAAACATGATGACACTTATGAAAAATAACTACCATTCTTGATGTTTAAGGTATGATGTGAATCATATTTAGTATAATAAGTACTAAGTGTATATATGACATGTTAATATCGACGAGGTGTAGTGTAACATGTAGATATGTGCACGTGTAGCATGACTCGTCGATAACTTGTGCAGTGTTCTAACAGTTATTAACATGATGATATTTATATATATGAATGCATACGATCAAACTTTATATACAGGGGAACAATTATAATTTAAACTTAAAGTACGGGCGTATCACGCCATCCATACAAAATCCCCCGGTAGATATTTAGTCTACTCACCGGAATACGTCGAGTCTACTCAGATATCACCAATCCCATTCCTTTCCTTACGGCCTCCGATGTTCCCGTTCTCAAATCTAACATCGATATTAACTTGTATAAGAAACGGCTAAACTCTGATAAGGCGAAAACAAAAAAATACAAGTTTTACGTATTAACTATACTACGTACGACTATTGTAAACTATCTAATACCTATACTAACTGGAATTTAACCAATCGTTGTTCGTAACAGAAAACAGAAACGCGTTATGAAACACCCGTGTCGTGTTTTAGAATTTTAACCCCTATTTCAGATATTGGCTTCCAGATTCCATATACTGCTAAAATAACTTAAACAAACAATACCAAATATCTTAATACACATTCAGAGACCTACCCTAAAAATCACAACAGCCAACTCCTCTAAAAATCCGGCGACATCGGATTTTTGGCAATTGTCGCCGGCCAAAATCCGAGCAACAGGGTTCGTCTTCCTAGGGTTTATTTTAGGTCCAGTTTATAAGATGATATAACTGTTTGATTATGCTAATGATCATCTAAACTATAGCAGATTTAACACATAGCCTAATTTTCCTAAAATACCTTATATCCGATATCCGATTTCTGCATTTAAACATTTCACAACTAAATTTCTACAGAGATTAAAGATTATACCTTCAGAAGATTACTGGAAAGGCTTCCTCCAAGTTGCCTAACTCAAAGATCCTAGCTTGGTGGTGGTGAGAATCCTTAGCACTTAGTTCTTTTCTTCTCTTCTCTTTTCTTTTCTTTTCTTTTTCTTTGTTGTTCTAGGATGTTTCATTCTTCTTTTCAGTTTAATTCTTATTTCAAATGATATATGAACTGAACAAGATAAGGAGAGTGAGTGAGGGTTGTAGGAGGAGGTGTCACCAAAAAAAATATGGTGGTTTCATGCAAGGGTGAGGTGTGTGTGCATGAGGTGTATGTTCCCGCTAAAATTTTCGGCCAAGAGCTACTTGTCCCCTTGCGAAAAAGGGGGAGAATCCTCATAAAAGCAAGCGTCATGTGCTCACACGTGACCAGACCTCACGTGCAAACACGTGACCTTTTATGAGCAAAGTCTACCTGCGCCTAAAAGCCTAATTGGTGGGGTCACGTGCCAACACGTGACCGGGCCTCACGTGCAGACACGTGACCTTCTATGAGCAAAGTCATGGGCGCTGAAATACACAATTGAAGATGGGGTCACGTGCCAACACGTGATGGGCCCCTAAGCCCCTTAAAATAATAGAATTAAATTCTAACGAAATGCCTAACTGGTGGGGTCACGTGCCAACACGTAATGGACTCTTAAGTCCTCTGAGCGAATAAAATTAAATTCTAATTAATTGCTTAATCGATAGGGTCACGTGCCAACACGTGATGGGTTCCCGATCCCTCTGAACTAATAGAATTAAATTCTAATTAAAGGGAATCAAAAACCCTAATGGAAAAATATTTCCCTAAATCTTTCCAAACAAAAAAGATTGCGCTACGTAAAGTGGAGCATCGTTGGATTAAAAATCCAAAGGTGATTAAAAATTACCAGTTTATAGAAAGATTCTACATAAGGAAATATTTTCCTAAAATCTGCCAGGAACAACAAACAAAATATCTTTTGGGGATTAAAAAATCCAATGGTGAATAAAATTCACCGAGTGATCTAAAAAATCATGTTGGTTATAAAATCAATCAAAATCTTTCAATGAAAGATTGACTAAACAAACTGATTCTTTTCTTTCTCCTATAAATAGGAGCCAAGGGGAAAGAAAAAGGGGGAGATACAACAACAGAGAGAGAATACAAAAAGAAAAGAGAATTTAATTCTTCAGAGAGAAAAGAAGGTCTCTTCAGAAAAGAAAGAAATCCTAGGTAAGAGAGGGAAAGAGATCATCCTATAAACTCTCACAAAATAAAAAGAGAATTTAATTCTCAAACTAAGAGTTTAACTCTTCTGAATGAGAACTTAGTTCTTCTTTTGGTTGAAGGTCTGCAGAAGCAGATCTCCCCATAAGTTGAGAATTTAATTCTCATCGAGGAGATTCTGCCATGCAGATCTAAAACCTAAGAGAAGGCCTAAGTTCAGAGAATTTTATTCTCCCACAAAGCACATAGGAATTTAATTCCTCCAACAAAGATAGGGTTTAACCCTTAATATAAGAACTTAGTTCTTCTTCACGGTAATAAATCTGCAGAAGCAGATCTCCCCATAAGTTGAGAATTTAATTCTCATCGGGGAGATTCTGCCATGCAGATCCAAAACTTAGAGGGAGAATTGAGTTTAAAGAATTTAATTCTTTCGAACATATAAAAATTTAATTTCTCTAAATAAAATTAGGGTTTAATAAGAGAATTTAATTCTTATACAAGGGATTCATCTCTCTATGCACATAAAAAGATCAAGTATCCAACATGATCACGTGTCAACATGTGACCCTCCCCTCCAATGAGCAAAAGAGAACGAATAAGATTAGGTCACGTGCTCCCACATGACCCTTGAACAGACTTCTCAAAATAAAAGGGCAGAATCGATTTTGGATGACTCACGTGTCCCCACGTGACCCCTGCCAAATACTTTTTTAAAAAAAAAAGAGGAGATGGAAAAAGATGAAGGATTAATATCCAACGCATGAGCTCCCTCACGTGTCCTCACGTGACCCCTAACAAATCCTTTAATATCCAATGTATGGGTACCCATCACGTGCCCACACGTGATGGCCATAAAGATTAAGTGTTTAACACTTACTTGCATATTCTGTGAATAAGATAAAGGAAGTTTGGCCCAACATTCAAGCGCCTCACGTGACCCCACGTGAGCGTTTCTTTTTTTAGTGTTTAACACTATTTTGTGTGATGCTTCCTTAGTGTTTAACACTATTTTAAGCGCATCACGTGGGAGCACGTGATAGACGAGTCTACTTTAGTGTTTAACACTATATTCGAGCCAATCTTAGGCCAAATTAGCTAAATCTTCCAAAGGCAGGACCCTCCCTTTTGACTGAACCTCAAATACACTCTTGTCCTCCAAAATTGGTCATCTCATATGACATTCAAAGTAAAACCCAGAGCCTTTAAATCAACTTTGGTTCAAGGGTACATCTCTTCACACCTCCGATATATGTCGTTGTAATTCTTCAACGTCTTCAGAGAGGTGGTGGGTCCCAATGACCAATAACTATCTGGTGCATTTCCAAACCCATGTTGGCATCTGAACTTGGACCGCAATGTCCCTAAACTAAACCACAGAGCCCAAATGTTCTTTTGTTGGATCTAAATGATCATGTTAAGTAGACTTTAGTCTAAAATTAGACTAACGTATTCTTAACAAACATTTAAGTTGATCTTAATCCCAAACGAGATTAACGATGCTTAAATCAATCCAACTACAGATCCCCCAACCAATATTGGTTCAAGGGTACATCTCTTCACTCCTCTGATATTTGTCGTTGTAATCCCTTAACGTCTTCAGAGAGGTGACGGGTCCCGACAACCAGCAAATCTTACAGACTATGATGTCTCCAAACTGGACTGTGAGGCCCTTAAACCCATGGACTATGAGGTCCTTCACCTTGGACTGTGGGGTCCTTAAACTAAAACCTACAGACTATGATGTCTCTAAACTGGACTGTGAGGTCCTTAAGCTCATGGACTATGATGTCCTTAACCCTTACAGACTATGATGTCTTTAAACTGGACCGAGATATTCTTAAACTAATATTGGACCGTAATGTCCTTAAACTAACAATGGGCCGCAAAGTCCCTAAACTAAAACAATAGAGCCCAAATGCTCTTTTGTTAGATCTAAACGATCCCGTTCAGTTGATCTTAGTCTAAAATTAGATTAACGTATCCTTAACAAACGTTTAAGTTGATCTTAGTTTCAAATGAGACTAACGCATCCTTAAAATCGACCCCAAACCCAAATCTAAGAAAATACAGATTTTGACTAATCCACTCCCTACGGGCGACAACATAAATTAGTCTCCGTATACAATCCACAGGCAACCAAAAACAAAACAAACACACACGACACGAAGTGACCATCTGGAGAAGGAGATAGTGGTTACCGCGATGCGGTAGCGTAATTAACTGCAGGGGATTGCGCCTGCAAGGAAGAGCGTCCCCACAATAAAAACCCCCTCAAATGAGGGGGAATCTGACGAAGTGTGCTATAACGGCCGCATCCGTCTAAACCTTCGATACATGGTGTCATAAATCAACTTGGTATCTTCGGAGATGTGGACGGATAGCACCTAATAGCATCTGCCCTCGAAATTCAGGCAAGACGAACCTACGCGGTCGTGTTTCCCGTCTTTCGGCAGAGAACAGATTCTGGCATGCCCGGTGGGACCTCTTCCTCTTTCCACTCCACACTTCGTGTGTCGTGTTTCGCGAACAAGTCGCGGTTTGACATGGTTTCTTTTGGATTTGAAGTACTAAGATTTGGTATCTTGCTCCGTGCAGAAAACAAAAGATCAAATGACTTTCAACTGCACAAGCTGCAACGACGGCAATAACTCTCACTCCATCCCTGCTGGAGGAGTGACCTACGGTCCTCAGGCGGCCTCCGTTTTTACAATTCTGGTGGACCAGGTGACGCAAGCCACCACAGGGCTATTCTTCGGGACCATGCTCCCACCGATGAGCTTCAACACCACTGTACCATTGCAAGAAGCTCAGAAGAAGTCGGTTTTTGATCGGCTTACCACTACTGCGGCCCCTCTTAGCGGGTTACCCAAACCAAGCGCCTCAGTCTTTAACAGATTGGGCCGAAGCTCCAGTGGGCCTGTGAAGAAGCCCGCGATACCGGAAAGGGTTATCCCGAAGAGGATAGCCATTCCTGCTACTGAAGCCGCCAAAGCGGCTTCCCCTGTTAAGGAGTCGGTCTTTGCAAGACTGAGGCTTTCGCTCCAAACGAAGTCACCAAGACTGCTCCTGCTCGAAAGTCTGCCTTCGATAGGTTGGCTATCCTCGCTCAGCAGACGTCCGTTTTCAATAGGCTGGCGCCAATAACAGCACCTGACCAGAACAGGAGGCACGATCAAGCCACCCCTATAGCTGAGCCAGTACCGGCCGCTCGCCATGCTCGACGTCGCCACTGGCACCGAGTAAGGAAGGCTGGGGGCAGCTCTCCTTCTGGACTGACTCCGCCAGCTCCAATGGTGGAAATTGATACTGCTGTTCCAACTGGGAACAGCTTTGAACTACTTAACAAGGTTCACATGAATTCGCCAACTGCCGTGCTAAAAAAATCTCCTCCGTCTGTTGAAAAGATCACAAAGGCGAAGCCAGAGCAACTTGTTAGTGTATATGTCCTAGAGGTCATTACTGTATCATACTGGTTTGTATATTACTTAATGGAAGCTTGGAATATTCACAGTTGTATAGACAATCTTACTCAAAATGGTAGTATGCTACTTGGTTTGTTTCTACTTCAATATGTGCATGTGTTTCTTTTAGCATATTACTTATACATATTAGTAGAGCCCTTAAGATCTTTGCTTGATTACCAGCTTTGTGATGGCAGTCACACTCGTGGGGGCTGGGTAATCCACAAGCACATCCTTCTACAGGTCCCTAGTCGTAGGACTATCGAGACAGGGCATCGATACTCCGGAGTAGACTAGTGTATGCGCTTCTCATCCCAGCAGGGAAGACGGTCTGTCCCACAGCCGTCAGTACGTCGTACTTGAGATAGTATGTCACGCCCCGCTTCCCAGTGTACGGCGAAGTGGACGCAACGAGGCCCGCTACGTATATACTCAGAAGTACATACGCTAAGCGTAACTAAGCAATATAAAGTAAATCACAAGAGACGAATAATATAGAAATAACAGCAACTTTTATTAATAACATTCTTTGTACAATGCATGAAAAGAAAATACAACTGGAATGAAAAGCAATGCCTAAACAGTGGCATAACCGAAAATGAAAATACTGGAAAGAACAAGGTACAATTATCTAGAGCTCTGGGTCTTCGTGGAACTGTTCCAAATCTTCACCGGTGGGCTCGATCTCAGCTTGGTCCAACGCACCTGACGACATTCAAAGAAGAAAGAAATAGAATGTCGTCAGCGAACAGGTCGCTCGGTAAGTCCCAAAGAATAAGAAGAATGAGAATGACAGAGTAACAATATTTTCTAAAGTATTATATTGTTGAATATTATGGAACATTGTTTAACGCTGTTGTTTGTAGCTTGGTACAGAAGGATGCCAGTGTATACGAGGGGAGTCTCACTTGCCAGAGACTAAGGCACGTGTAGTACAAGAAACCGTTATGCCACGGTACAACAGCAATAGGATTCAGGTTAGGTATCTTAATCTGACCACCTCGTGCCACCTTTAACACCTTCCGTACCAATCTACCCCTTAAACCCCGTAGTGTTTTAACAGTATTGTAGTATTGGAATATGTAATTTGGGTGACTGACCAAAACCATGATATCAGTAAACATGTTGTAACTGTATAATCAGGTAAATGGAATATCAGGATAACGGATGAATATCCATGGTTTGATTCAGTCAAAAAGAATATATTGTTAACTGGATTCAGGGTTTCATGTATTCAAATTGTATTGGAATATAAAAGAATATAGATTGACTTGAATCATATTCGAGTCAGGAATAGTCAGACTCTAACCCGAGTCAGACTAAAAGAAAGATAATTTGAAGTTCAATATTAGTTAGGGGCCTTATTGTAATTTGTAAAACTTGAGGGGGTTTTCTGTAAAAGTACTTTTGTATAGTTTTCAAAAATGCACCTCAAGTATTTAATAATCGTATTTATTGTTATAATGAATGTGAATTTTATTTGTTTTATTCTAGTGAATATATCCTAATAAAAGTATTAATTGTTTTATTGGAAATTCATGGTATTTTAATGTAACTTTTAATCTTGTAATTTTAGGAAAAAGTGGAAACTTTATCTTATGATAAAATAGGTGTTTAAATGATAATTATATATATATATATATAAACACATGAATAATTTTTAAATGAATATTTTATTTTCAAAAATCTCATTTTCCTTAAATATCGTATTTTAAACCTTTCGAGATCGAATGCTCCTCGCGGAGGTCTGAATCTCGCACTACTAGCCTGCGGGTGCACGATGAACCGTACTATCCCTAACAGGTTCCCCAAAGATGGGTTGTAGCGGCACTTTGATTAGGTTTTATAAATACTTTTCATTTAGAAAAACGGTTTATAAATATAGGGTATTTATTTGCAAAAGAGTACAGTTTTCCGTATTTTAGTTATTAGGGTTTCCTAAACCAACTAGCCTATTTCTAAGGTCTAACGATGAGTCATTAGAAACCTCAAATCGCCTTTTCACCGTCAATTGCGGCCAGCTAAGTGCCAGGTAAGTTGGAAGGAACCACAGTCATGGGCCTAATTAAAAACCACTAGCCTTAGACACACTTGCCTAGACACCACAAGACAGTTTAGATAAGACAGTTTAGATAAACGATCGATGTCCATGACCAATCGTGTTTTCATTTTATTAAAAGATTTTATTTAGAAAAGTTTACAACTTAAAACTTTCAATAAAGGTTATAAAAATTAGGGTATTTTAGTGAAAAGTCCTGTAATTTCGTATTTTGTGTTTTGATATTTATCAATTAGGGTTTTATTTGAGTGTGTGTAGAGGTAGGTCATTATCTCGTGACTTATTTTAAGTTTTGGTGAAGTTTAAAGGTAAAACATGATATATTAAACTTAAAGGTATTAAAGCGCAAGAATACGGTATTTGAAAACGTTATCATTTCATGTGTGAAAATTCATTCAAATTGAGTTCTACAAGTTTTGTGATCAAGATAAACATATTTAGGAGTGAGGTAATTGATTAAACTAAGAAAAATGAACTTCATGGTATTTTTTATGAAAAGAATACGGTTTTGCAAAGAAGCTATGATTTCATGTGAAAAAGTTTGATTAAATTGGTTTATGGGTGATTAATAGTCAACATGAATATGGGTAGATATTATGTATTAGGCGACAAGTGGAAATTTATAAAAAAAACCGAATCGGAAATCGGTTTATCCGATTTCCGTCGGGTTCCAAAAAGTCGTATTTTTACATTTATAGAAAAGAGAGATAGAAGGGATGGGACTTACGGTTTGGACAAGCTAAGGAAGCTAAGGGATGTGGTGGTTGTCGATTCGTCGAAAACGTCGCGAAGGTTCTGATCCGGTCGCCGGAATCCGTCGTCGATTTCGGCAGCGCTTCGCTTCTCGCTCTTTGCACCGAGTTCTCAAGAATTTGGGAGAGTGCACTTAGAGTTGTGAGGTGAAATGGTAGAGGGTAGGGGTATTTATATAGGGCTAGGCTAAGGTTAGGGTTTGGATAAAAAAATATTTTAAAAAATGTAAAAATCATTAAAAATCCATTAATTTTGATCTTAAAAGAGAATTAATAGAAAATTGGTAACAGTACTGGAAAATTAAAGTATACAGGGGGGTTGACCAAGTCAACACGAAACTTTTTTGTGTTGACGACTCGGCCGACCGGCCGAGTCCGGCCGGCGGCGCCGGCCGACTCGGCCGAGTCAGGGCCGAGTCAGGTGCCGTCGGATGGGGTTTGGTCTGGGGGAGATTTTAGTATACTTTATTTTTTTATAATTCGCAATAAATTGTGGGTTATGGCTGTTTGACCGTTGACTTCTAAAAAAAAATTAAAACAAAATGATATAAAAATTATGTGGGGCATGGGATTTGAACTCTGGTGGCTTGGTTCAGCAGTGCAAGGTATTACCAATGAGCTACAAGCTCTTTCTTGTAATTATTGTAAGGAATTAGATACTTAAATTGTTTCCAGCAACATCAATACTCCAAGTGTACACTATATTTAAAGCAAATTTTTGGTATACAAAATTGGAGTCGTTACAATCTACCCTCCTTACAAAAATTTCGTCCTCGAAATTTACAACTTTTATTTAAGGACTAGTTTACAAAAAGGTGCGGGTATCTTGCACGCATTTCATCCTCCCTTTCCCACGTGGGTTCTCCTGGAGTGTCTTTCCTCCACATTTCCCGGACCAAATTAACTTCTTTGTTCCGATGTGTCTTCACTTTCCTGTCCAGGATCTCCACAGGTTGTTGCTCACAAGACAAATCGGGCTGTATCGTGAGTTCGGAATGATCAAGTACATGGCTGAGGTCACTCACATACCTTCTGAGTTGGGATATGTGGAACACGTTATGCACTCCTTCCAATGAGGGTGGAAACGCTAAACGATATGCCACCACACCGACTCGTTCTAGTATATCGAACGGTCAAATGTATCTCGGACTCAACTTTTCCCGTCTTCCAAATCTGATCACTCCGCGGTTCGGAGAGATCTTCAAGAATACATGGTCTCCTGGCTGGAACTCCAAGTGTCGCCTCTTCGCATCAGCCCAATGTTTCTGTCTATCTTGGGCTATGCGCATTCTTTCCCTGATAGTATGAACCACATCAACGGTCGCTACTATCATCTCTGGTCCAAGGAGTTCCCTATCTCCGATGTCGTCCCAACTTAATGGCGATCGACACTTCCTTCCATATAATGCTGCAAAAGGTGCCATTCCTATACTTGCTTGGTAGCTGTTGTTGTACGCAAACTCCAAAGATGCAGGTGATCTTCCCACGATCCTTTGAAGTCGAGCATACATGCTCTGAGCATATCCTCCAAGATCTGAATAGTTCATTCCGACTGACCATCTGTTTGTGGATGATAAGCCGTGCTGAAGTTCAGACTTGTTCCCAAGCTTGCTTGTAGACCTTGCCAAAATTGCGATCGGAACCTGGTGTCACGATCGGAGACAATGCAGACCGGTACTCCATGAAGTCTCACAATTTCCTGTATAAGTTCATGGGTATCAGGAATAGTACATTATGAAGAGTTTTTAAATCTAAATTAGATTATTACCTCCATGTACTTCTTCGCTAATGTCTCAGTTGATTGGCCAACTCGAAATGGGATGAAGTGAGCCGACTTTGTGAGTCGATCCACAATGACCCAAATCGCATCGTTACCCTTTGTGCTGCGAGGAAGAGCAGTTACAAAGTCCATCGTGATGTGCTGCCACTTCCATTCTGGGATTGGTAACGGTTGAAGTAATCCAGCAGTCCTGTGATGTTCAGCCTTTACTTGATGACACACCAAGCATTTAGCGACGCTTCTGGCTACTTCATGCTTCATTCCATGCCACCAATAATTCTAACGTAGATCCTTGTACATTTTGGTACCTCCAGGATGTATTGAATAGGGAGAGCTATGAGCTTCTTTCATTAACTCTTCCCGAACAGGACCGTTTGGTACACACAATCTGCTGCCG
Source organism: Agapanthus africanus (assembly GCA_030015575.1). Classification (NCBI taxonomy): domain Eukaryota; kingdom Viridiplantae; phylum Streptophyta; class Magnoliopsida; order Asparagales; family Amaryllidaceae; genus Agapanthus; species Agapanthus africanus. Next base: position 685,960,220 of record JASDDO010000014.1, on the reverse strand, counting down.
TATCTCAAAGATCCGTCTTCATGGATGATGAAATTTGTTACGAGTCCATTCTCCACTTGTTCTCTGATCCTTTGCAACTTAGCATCGTTGGCTTGAGCTGCTTTGATCTGATTGACAATAGTTGATTGGACTTGTAGATTCATCAAATTTGAAACATCACCTGGCATGACTAGTTCAATCTCCATCTGATGTAGGTCTTGCTGAAGCTTCCACTGGGCGGTGAGATTCATTGCTAATGGTTGGTGACTAAGAGCATCAGGTACTACGTTCATCTTTCCTGGATGATATTGCAAATTGATGTCAAAGTCCGCCATAAGTTCTAACCATCTTCTCTGCCGCATATTCAATTCCTTCTGAGTAAACACATACTTCAGACTTTTGTGATCTGTGTAGATGTTCACTCGTTCACCAAGTAAGTAGTGGCGCCAAATCTTGAGAGCAAAAATAACGGCTGCCAACTCTAGATCATGCGTCGGATAATTGCGCTCATGAGTCTTCAGTTGCCTTGAAGCATAAGCCACAACCTTACCGTGCTGATGTAGAACACATCCTAGTCCCTTACCGGATGCATCGCAATACACTTCGAATCCTCCAGATTGATCCGGTATGACGAGAATAGGTGTAGATGTCAGTCTTGACTTGAGTTCTACGAAAGCTTGCTCGCATGCTTCTGACCACACAAATTCTTCATCTTTTCGTGTGAGCTTGGTCAGGGGTGTTGCTATCTTCGAAAAGCCTTCAATGAATCTTCTGTAATATCCCGCTAAACCCAAGAAACTCCGAATATCCTTTACTGATTTTGGTGTAGGCCATTCGCTGACTGCTGAAACTTTTGCTGGATCTACAGAAATTCCTTCTCCTGATACGATGCGTCCAAGAAAACCAACCTGTTTTAGCCAAAACTCGCACTTGCTGTATTTGGCATAAAACTTATGTTGTCGAAGAGTTTCCAGGACAATTTGTAAGTGCTCTGCATGCTCTTTCTGATTTTTAGAATATACCAGGATGTCGTCGATGAAGATGACAACGAACCTGTCTAAATACTCCCGGAAGATTTGGTTCATAAGGTTCATGAAGATTGCTGGTGCATTGGTCACTCCAAATGGCATTACTAGAAATTCGTAATGTCCATAGCGAGTTCTGAAAGCTGTCTTGTGAATATCAGCCTCCTTGACCTTCACTTGATGATAACCTGAACGAAGATCTAGTTTAGAGAAGACACAAGATCCACTTAGCTGATCGAATAAATCGTCGATGCGCGGAAGTGGATACTTGTTCTTTATAGTAACTTCGTTCAAGGCCCTATAATCGATGCACATTCTGTATTAACCTTCCTTCTTCTTCACCAATAGTACAGGTGCTCCCCAACTTGAAGTGCTGGGACGAATCCATCCTTTCGCCAATAATTCGTCCAACTATATTCGAACTTCCTTCAAACCTTCCGGACTTAGTCTATACAGTGCTTTGATCACTGGTTGTGCTCCTGGTACTAAGTCAATACTGAATTCAAGAGCTCGATCGGGAGGCAAACCTGATATATCGTCAGGAAATACATCGTCGAACTCTCGAACTACCTTCGGTCTTGATTCTTCCTCTGCCTGAGCTGCTACAACTACTGCTTCCCTTGGCTTTGTTTTGTAAGTACTTGGCTCCAGGGTGCGATCTCCACTCTTGAAATAGAAGACCGGATGATCTGGAATCTCAAATACTACCCTCCTTTGACGACAGTCGATGGTAGCATAAAAGGCTCCAAGCCAGTCCATTCCTAGAACCACATCGAAATTTGGTATATTCAGTACCTTGAAGTCAGCATAAAATTCTCGACTGCAGATGACGACTGGACACATGCTGTATCCCATAGTTGCCTTTAGAACACCATTTCCAGAACTGACGTTCCAGCTGGATATAAGCGGTGAGACTGGAATCGCATGGGTTCGGACAAACCGTTGCGACATAAAGCAGTGGGATGCTCCAGTATCAAACAGTGCAAGTGCAGGTAGTGAAGCTACTAGAATTGTACCTAAGGTATAAGGGATAGGTTTTAGGTATAGGGAAAGTGCGTAGGTAAACAAAACTAAAAGATGAGTTTGAGAAAGAAAGTTTACCAGTAATGACTTGGCCAGTGGCCTCAGCTTCTTCTACAGATATCATGAAAGCCTGGCGCTTCGGCACATTCCTCCTGGCCTGAGGAGCATTCCTCTGAACGTTCCTTTTAGCTTGATGGAACTGTCGAGGAGGTGGTGCAGCTTGTGGTCCCCTTGGTGGTGCAGGCAGTGCAAGTCTGGTAGCAGGTGCCTGAAGAGCTGGTCGTTGCTGATAAGTATTTGCTGGCCTGGGTGCAGCAACCGAGTTCTGCCTTTGAGGACAACATCCAATATCGTGAGTAGCTGAACCGCAGATCAAGCAAAGGCGGTTGGCTCGACGGCAGTCCTTCATCATATGTCCAGTTCTCCTGCAGTAGGTGCAAAAGGCTGGGCTAGGACGATGAGTTGGTACCCCGGGTCGCCTCGCACGAAAGGTGGTCTGGACGTGGCTCCACCTGCCATCTGGTTGGCAGGGCGCTTGACTCCTACGGACTGAGGTCTACCTCTCTCTTTTATCACTGCCTCATAACTGCGGGCAGCTTCTAGGGCTTCCTCATGAGTCAAAAACTTTTCTGTGGCTAGAGCAGCCTTGATCTCTGTGTCCAAACCTTGATGAAAACGACGGGCTCTGATCTCGTCCGTCGGTATCAGGTGTGCCGCGAATCTGTTTAAAAATTGTGTTAGCTGTGTAAAATGTGATATTTAAAAATTGAACTATTGTGACATATTTTACCGGCTCAACATAGTGAACTCGGCATCGTATTCATTTACCGATTTCTCCCACATTGATCCTTGCTGTAGATGAATAAACTGCTGCTCCATAGCGAATCTGGCAGTCACAGGGAAATATTTCGCGTCAAACTTCTCGCGAAATGTCTTCCATTCAATCGGCTGCGCTAGACGGGTTTCTTCCGCCATCCACGGACCCAAGCGTGGTCTGCGAGCATTATCCGTGAGCTGTAGTTTCGCTACACGGACCCAAGCGTGGTCTGGCACTTGAGCTGCTGCCAGATCGTCTTCGATGCTTTGTGCCCATTTTTCCGCTTCAAGAGGGCTTCCTTTACCAGAGAACTGCTTTGGGCGCAAAGCCCTGAATTGCTTTACTCCCGGTGCATCGTTATCACGACGGTTCAAAAGTTGTAGCTGTCCCTCGAGAAGACTGCGGATCGCCTCGAATAGCATCGTTTGCTCAGTGGGTGGTGCCGGAACAACTGGTATGAGAGGTAGTGCTGGAGGGGTGTTGTTAATGTTGGTGCTGGTGTTGTTCGGGGAATCCATGACCTTGAAGAAAAATTTGGGTTAGGACAGATTCAAATACATGAAATGATAAGATTCAAGGAATAGAAATTTGTAAAATTCAAGGGACATGAATTGTAAAGAATGTTTTAGTTACTGGTTCTTGTGTTATATTGCTTAGGTTGTTCACGCAGACCAGAACTGCATGACAAGGATTCATACAGCTCTGACCTGCATGGGCCACCAATAAAACCTGTCACGCCCCGCTTCCCGGTGTACGGCGAAGTGGACGCAACGAGGCCCGCTACGTATATACTCAGAAGTACATACGCTAAGCGTAACTAAGCAATATAAAGTAAATCACAAGAGACGAATAATATAGAAATAACAGCAACTTTTATTAATAACATTCTTTGTACAATGCATGAAAAGAAAATACAACTGGAATGAAAAGCAATGCCTAAACAGTGGCATAACAGAAAATGAAAATACTGGAAAGAACAAGGTACAATTATCTAGAGCTCTGGATCTTCGTGGAACTGTTCCAAATCTTCACCGGTGGGCTCGATCTCAGCTTGGTCCAACGCACCTGACGACATTCAAAGAAGAAAGAAATAGAATGTCGTCAGCGAACAGGTCGCTCGGTAAGTCCCAAAGAATAAGAAGAATGAGAATGACAGAGTAACAGTATTTTCTAAAGTATTATATTGTTGAATATTATGGAACATTGTTTAACGCTGTTGTTTGTAGCTTGGTACAGAAGGATGCCAGTGTATACGAGGGGAGTCTCACTTGCCAGAGACTAAGGCACGTGTAGTACAAGGAACCATTATGCCACGGTACAACAGCAATAGGATTCAGGTTAGGTATCTTCATCTGACCACCTCGTGCCACCTTTAACACCTTCCGTACCAATCTACCCCTTAAACCCCGTAGTGTTTTAACAGTATTGTAGTATTGGAATATGTAATTTGGGTGACTGACCAAAACCATGATATCAGTAAGCATGTTGTAACTGTATAATCAGGTAAATGGAATATCAGGATAACGGATGAATATCCATGGTTTGATTCAGTCAAAAAGAATATATTGTTAACTGGATTCAGGGTTTCATGTATTCAAATTGTATTGGAATATAAAAGAATATAGATTGACTTGAATCATATTCGAGTCAGGAATAGTCAGACTCTAACCCGAGTCAGACTAAAAGAAAGATAATTTGAAGTTCAATATTAGTTAGGGGCCTTATTGTAATTTGTAAAACTTGAGGGGGTTTTCTGTAAAAGTACTTTTGTATAGTTTTCAAAAATACACCCCAAGTATTTAATAATCGTCTTTATTGTTATAATGAATGTGAATTTTATTTGTTTTATTCTAGTGAATATATCCTAATAAAAGTATTAATTGTTTTATTGGAAATTCATGGTATTTTAATATGACTTTTAATCTTGTAATTTTAGGAAAAATTGGAAACTTTATCTTATGATAAAATAAGTGTTTAAATGATAATTATATATATATATATATATAAACACATGAATAATTTTTAAATGAATATTTTATTTTCAAAAATCTCATTTTCCTTAAATATCGTATTTTAAACCTTTCGAGACCGAATGCTCCTTGCGGAGGTCTGAATCTCGCACTACTAGCCTGCGGGTGCACGATGAACCGTACTATCCCTAACAGGTTCCCCAAAGATGGGTTGTAGCGGCACTTTGATTAGGTTTTATAAATACTTTTCATTTAGGAAAACGGTTTATAAATATAGGGTATTTATTTGCAAAAGAGTACAGTTTTCCGTATTTTAGTTATTAGGGTTTCCTAAACCAACTAGCCTATTTCTAAGGTCTAACGATGAGTCATTAGAAGCCTCAAATCGCCTCTTCACCGTCAATTGCAGCCAGGTAAGTGGGAAGGAACCACAGTCGTGGGCCTAATTAAAAACCACTTGCCTTAGACACACTTGCCTAGACACCACAAGACAGTTTAGATAAACGATCGATGTCCATGACCAATACGATCGATGTCCATGACCAATCGTGTTTTCATTTTATTAAAAGATTTTATTTAGAAAAGTTTACAACTTAAAGCTTTCAATAAAGGTTATAAAGATTATGGTATTTTAGTGAAAAGTCCTGTAATTTCATATTTTGTGTTTTGATATTTATCAATTAGGGTTTTATTTGAGTGTGTGTAGAGGTAGGTCATTACCTCGTGACTTATTTTAAGTTTTGGTGAAGTTTAAAAGTAAAACATGACATATTAAACTTAAAGGTATTAAAGCGCAAGAATACGGTATTTGAAAACGTTATCATTTCATGTGTGAAAATTCATTCAAATTGAGTTCTATAAGTTTTGTGATCAAGATAAACATATTTAGGAGTGAGATAATTGATTAAACTAAGAAAAATGAACTTCATGGTATTTTTTATGAAAAGAATACGGTTTTGCAAAGTAGCTATGATTTCATGTGAAAAAGTTTGATTAAATTGGTTTATGGGTGATTAGTAGTCAACATGAATATGGGTAGATATTGTGTATTAGGTGACAAGTGGAAATTTATAAAAAAAACCGAATCGGAAATCGGTTTATCCGATTTCCGTCGGGTTCCAAAAAGTCGTATTTTTACATTTATAGAAAAGAGAGATAGAAAGGATGGGACTTACGGTTTGGACAAGCTAAGGAAGCTAAGGGATGTGGTGGTTGTCGATTCGTCGAAAACGTCGCGAAGGTTCTGATCCGGTCGCCGGAATCCGTCGTCGATTTCGGCAGCGCTTCGCTTCTCGCTCTTTGCACCGAGTTCTCAAGAATTTGAGAGAATGCACTTAGAGTTGTGAGGTGAAATGGTAGAGGGTAGGGGTCTTTATATAGGGCTAGGCTAGGGTTAGGGTTTGGATAAAAAAATATTTAAAAAAATGTAAAAATCATTAAAAATTCATTAATTTTGATCTTAAAAGAGGATTAATGGAAAATTGGTAACAGTACTGGAAAATTAAAGTATACAGGGGGTTGACCAAGTCAACACGAAACTTTTTCGTGTTGACGACTCGGCCGAGTCAGGTGCCGTCGGGTGGGGTTTGGTCTGGGGGAGATTTTAGTATACTTTATTTTTTATAACTCGCAATAAATTTTGAGTTATGGCTGTTTGACCGTTGACTTCTAAAAAAAAATTAAAACAAAATGATATAAAAATTATGTGGGGCATGGGATTCGAACTCTGGTGGCTTGGTTCAGCAGTGCAAGGTATTACCAATAAGCTACAAGCTCCTTGTAATTATTGTAAGGAATTAGATACTTAAATTGTTTCCAGCAACATCAATACTCCAAGTGTACACTATATTTAAAGCAAATTTTGGTATACAAAATTGGAGTTGTTACATAGTATGCGGGTGCTCATTAGGTTACGAGTACACTGGACAAGACTCGTCGGGAACTGTTGGTTGGTACTATACCTATCGTCGGTTATCAGTTCCCAGGTGACATGAGTGCAGCTTAGTCGGCTGACTTGACATTGTCACTTCGCCTCGAGTGTATTCCCACTGTACTTTGACTACTACCCTACCACGGCTCAAAGGAGTCGTGCAAACAGGTAGTAGTTGGGTGCAGTCCCGAAGCACTTGGAGGTAGTGACGGTTAGACAGGATTCGTCTCTCCCGGTATTGGGAGTTGATATCGCACTGTGTCATGGAGAGCCATTACACATAGTCGTCCCTGGCCAGGGCAAGCGAGATATAGTGGTAGGTTTCCAGTGTTATCTCAGGGTGTTCTGGGATACACTCCGACATTACTTGTACCGCTATTAGGGGACTGACGTTTACCGCCCTGCTAGGCCCGCCATGCGATATTCTCAGACGAACAGACCGGACTGTACGGAGACTGTCACATTCAGGCTCAGTAGGAGTTCAGATGGGTTTCACCTCGTCAGTCTTCTTATCGGCATCTACCTGGGGGCCGTTACGCACAGCTAGTACCGCTTGCGGTCTGTGGTTAAACCCACTGCCAGCGTAGTGTCGAGTGTTTAGAGTCCCACACAGAGAGCTATTCGTCTCTAGGCAAAAGAGTAGAGGTCGCATGGTTTTGCGACAGGGTTCGGTCACATCCGTGTACTTGTGCACGTTTAGTGTCCGGGCAGTTATTACTAGCGGGCTTTGGTTTAAGCCAGATCCTAGTATACGTTTTGGGATTGGTTTTATCTCGTTTGTATTTGTGTTCCCCGGAACGCGGATGCGGGTGTGTATGCATAGTTGGCAGAGGCAGAGGATTCTCATTAGGGTTGTTGACTGTTGACTTTTTCTAAATCCTAATGAGAATAAGAAATATGATTAATAATAATATTAATTAAGTATTAGTGTGCCATGGTTGGGTTGAAAGTTTGACTTTGTTGACTTGTTGATTTTGTTGACCGGTTGACTAGCTTGGACTTGTTGACCATCATCATTACAATGGCTATCATTTTATGGCAAAGACTTTTGCTTACTTGTTGTTCTTTACAAAATGAGTGCATGAAATGATATTGCCATTTGACATGAACCATCACATAATACTCAATTACTATTATTATTATGATTATTTTGTGTTATGAGAGGATGGTGGGAAAAAGTCTTCTTCATTCTATCATTTGCTTTCTCTCTCATGAAAGCTCTCCTCATCTTCAAGCTCTCCCTCTTCCTCTTGCTCTCTCTCTAGTTCATGGTTCTATCTTCTCATGTGTTGAGAAACAAGAACCATAGAGATAAAACCCAAAACACTTCTCTACTCATCCTAGTATACAAGGTCTAGCAAGCCAAGTGTTCTAGTTTCCTCTAGATTGAGGTTGGAGCCAAAGGTAGAAGCTTTCAGGTGGATCTATCTTCGGTACAAGGAGACGACGAGGAGAGAACCATCCGACCACCACAAGAAGTCGAAGAGAAGGAGTTCAAGTTAAGGTATAACCCCCTAACCTAGTAGGTAAAACTCCTAGTCAGGTTGTTAGATAGTTGTTTAACAAAGATCCGTATTTTGAGTCCATATTACCACCAAAGAAAAATTGTTTTTCACCATTTCCGCAACCCCAAAGAACCGGGGACGGGTAACGTGGACTTACAGTGGTATCAGAGCCTAGTTAAACACTATCTAACATGTTAGCAAAGTAACTAGAAGTTCGATCGGAGAAAAAGTCACGAAACATGCCCGGAATTCAAACTTTCTGTCGATTTTTAAACTGCTGTAAAAATTATTTAACATATACCAAAAATCGACTCAGGGTTTTTAGTATACACTGCAGAAAAACGATCCACAGAACCGACCAACTCACCGTGGAAACGCGGCAAGAACAACTTCTTGCCGCGGATCCGCGGCCGAGTTGACTCGGCCGTGGATCGGCTTTGCTGCAGTGTATTTACTGGGGTATTTTGGAATTTTTGGAATATGATATTTCTGCCCAGATTTTCCAGAAAGCAAAATTTGTTTTTGTGGTTTAAAAAACCGTATTTTAATCGAACTTCTAAAGACTTTAGCTAACGGGTTTATATCTGTGATGTGATATATGTATTGAACGTCTCCTAATCGCTATACGTCGATTAGTGGGGGTTATACATATCTGTGATCTGTAATGTTGATGGTATGTGTATATGAATTCATTGGATTGTCGCGGATGAATAGCCGGGGGGTTGTGAGATAAGAGTTTTCTTTTTCTTTCAATTCATGTAATTTGTAATTGATGTAATATTATTTATATGGCCGCACAACCGGGATGGGGTTGTAACCGTCATTGTATAATTTCTTTTACTGTTTTTGCTCCTAGGATAGACCCAAGGTGGGGTGCACAAACTACCGGGTACCTCGAAGTGCCGAGTGGCCTACTCACGGTGTTGAGGGAGGTTGCTTCGCTTCGGGTACTTAGCGGGTAGTTTGCCGCACCCGTAGGGGTTTAGGGTGGGGTCTTGGCTATTCATCGCGACCGTGTAATCCGCTCTTCGTTACAGGCTCGTACGGAATGCGGATTCCTAGTATATCCAATATGTTCATCTGTGATCTGGAATGGCTATCATTGCATGTAACGAATGTATATATGTATATATGATATCTATTTAGGCGTTGCTTATGTTTTGCATCCGCGCTAGTCCAGCCCCCGCTCTGTCGTTAGTTAAGTAACCTAACGGGTAATGACGGGGCCCCGTGGCGAATGCGGATGGCATAAGCGTAAGTCATATTTTCGTTGTTTTCTGCAATGGTAGGATTAAATGATAGGACGCATTAAATTAATGCAAGAAAATAAACCAAAGTAGAGTCGTTGGAACACTTTCAAAACCACTCGGTTTCTTTTCAAAAACAACTTTTAAACGCGGAGCTTAAGCCACACCTTTTTAAAGCTATCAAGGTTCCATCGATTATATCAAGTTCACTACGTTCACGGTTTCGCCAAAACCATTCGTAGCCCTCCGTCATTTCAGTTAAATATTCAGTAGTATTCAAGCTATGTATTTTGACCTTCGCCAAGGCATATTGATTGGTAGCTGCTGAATATTTATCTGTAGCATAGATAGATGCGTTGGTTTGGGACAGTCGTACTACTATTTTGGCCTTCGTCAAGGGTATGTACGGGTGGGTTCAAATTAACCTGGATAATGACGGGTAGAACTTGACATGTGACTTATGATATGTTGGCCTTCGTCAAGGTCATAAGAGCATGGGGCAAAAATCCACATCGGGAGTTTCTAAAGAAACTGAAACCTGCTAGCGCTGCATACCATTTGGAGTGTGATGATTATGGTAGGATTCCTTCAGTTTTATCACACGATGATATTTGGATCCCGATCCTACTGTGAGTATATGTTACTCCTCGGGAACTTTCTCGCTTAACGATCAATGCTATAAACCAAGTAGGTGTCTAGAAAGGTATTAGCGGGGCTACGCCCCCAGGGAAAAGAGGTTATTTAATTAAGGAACTTCGCGAAAGCGTTGGAAAACCTCCCTCGAAGTACCGACACTGGCCTGGCTGAATGGTTAAGCAAGTATTGTACGGTGAGATTGATCTCGACTAATTCTTCCTTTTTGGTTTGAGGAGGGATTCGAGAAACAGTGGGAGCCATCCTGTTTAGATAAACTAAAAACCAATCTAAACTTGCAAGAGCATCATGCTGAGTGTTTTCTTCTCTCTCTCTTAATTGCAGCGACCCAGTGACCACACATAGGTTACATCTAGATAATAAAATGACTGAATCTGACTGTTATGATTGGCAAAGGTCTGTTCAGATGTCTATTGCCCATGACAAGCTGGGACACCTCTTAACTAATCCAACCCCTGCCGTCTCAGGACCAGTTTCCCCTGTCACGAATATTGATATCCATAAGACATCGGAAAAAGACTGTGCGAAAGCCAAGTGCCTCGTGTTAGCCTCAGTTGATGGTGCATACCAGAGGCAACACGAGACGATGGACTTAGCTTCTATCTTCCTCCATAACAAAGATTTATATGGAGAGCAATCTCGTATCGCAAGATATGAGATCTCGAACGAATTGCTTCCAGCGAGGTTGGCTATCGGGTCATCTGTAGGGGGCAACGTCCTTACAGAGGCCAGCTGTTTTGAGCTCACGGACCTGAAGACACGTTGAAGAACAGGTCAGATGCTGACTTGATTCTACAGTCTCTACCTTCTTCCCTGAAGGAAACCAGGGAAGTAGAAGGAAAGGGAAGGGCAAAAGTTTCAGGACTGGAAGTAGTAAAGGAGGGACGTTCCTATTGTTACGGGAATGAACATTGGCAGAAGGATTGCAGGGCTAGCAAAGCCAGTAGCCAGGATTCGAAGCATGTTGTGGCTTCGGCTTCGGGTGTGTTCGTAATAGAGAACTGTATGTCAGTTAACCCTACTTCCTGGGTATTGGATACCGGATCAGGATCTCACATCTGTAATTCGTTACAGGCTTTGAGAAACCGTAGGATTATCAGGATAGGTGATATCACTCTCACGGTTGCTAACGGAATGAGCATGAACGCTGAATCCGTAGGGGAATATCATCTTGGACTGACAACTGGGCAGATATTGATTTTGCGTAACTATTTGTATGTACCAGGTGCGACTTGTAATATCATATCTGTATCCTTACTTTCTAAGGAAGGATATGATTTTACTTTTGTAAGCGATGTGGTCCACATCCACCTAAATCAAGTTCTGATTGGGTCAGGTACATTAGAAAACGGGATATACGTATTAAATTAAGCTCAGATTTTCAGAGTCCAGAACACACTTAAAAGAAAGTCTCCGGAATTAAATCAGGCTTTCTTATGGCATTGTAGACTGGGTCACATTAATGAAACACGATTAACAAAGTTATATAAAGAGGGATACTTGAATCCGTTCGAGTATCAGTCTTATGCCACTTGTGAATCTTGTCTCATGGGAAAGATGACAAAAACTCCGTTCACTGGACACGGAGTAAGAGCGAGTGAGCTCTTGGGACTCATACACAGTGACGTGTGTGGTCTAATGTCTACACATGCGCGAAGTGGTTATTCATACTTCATTACTTTCACAGATAATTTCTCTAGGTATGGACATGTCTTCTTAATGAAGCACAAATCCGAGGCCTTTGAGAAATTTCGGGAATACAAGAATGAAGTTGAAAAACAAACAGGCAAAAGTATCAAGACACTGAGATCTGATCGAGGTGGTGAATACTTGAGTGCCGAGTTTCTGGACTACTTAAAAGAGAATGGAATTCTCTCTCAGCTTACTCTTCCATACACACTACAGCACAACGGTGTATCGGAAAGACGGAATCGAACCCTATTGGATATGGTTCGTTCTATGATGAGTAAGGCTGAATTACCGTGATCCTTCTGGGGTTATGCACTAGAATCAGCTGCATATCTTTTGAACAAGGTTCCCTCCAAGACTGTGCCTACCACACTATATCAGATGTGGTGTGGGAAGAAACCCCATCTTCAATATCTAAAGATATGGGGATGTCCAGCTTTTGTTAAAAAGCAGCATGCGGACAAACTCGAGGCACGCTCAGTACTGTGTAAGTTTGTAGGATACCCAAAGAACTCCAGGGGGTATTTTTTCTATTACGCAGAGGAACAAAAGGTTTTTGTTTCTCGTCATGCCCACTTTCTGGAACATCAGTTTTTAGAAAAAGGAACAAGTGGGAGCGTAGTAGAGCTGGAAGAAATTCCAGAGCCACAACCTATTACTGAAAGCTTGGAAGAACCAGAAGTTTCAGGAGAGCCAGACATTCCTGCGCCGCTCCGCAGGAGTAGTAGGCAGTCTCATCCGCCCGAGAGATACTACGGTTTTCTCATACACGGGGATAGAAAGGATTGCGTCATTGATCATGATGAGCCTACTAGCTTCCAGCAAACCATTCAGAGCGGTGACTCGGTAAAATGGCTGGATGCAATGCGGACCGAGATGGAGTCCATGTACACCAACAAAGTTTGGACTTTGGACTTTGCTCCAGAAGGGGTAAAACCCGTAGGCTGCAAATGGATCTTCAGAAAGAAGATTGGTGTAGATGGACAGGTTGAAACGTATAAAGCTAGACTTGTTGCAAAGGGTTTTCGTCAAAGACTTGGTTTGGACTATGACGAGACCTTTTCTCCAGTGGCTATGCTCAAATCCATTCGGATCCATTTTGCCGTTGCTGCCTTCCACGATTATGAGATCTGGCAGATGGACGTAAAGACGGCTTTCCTAAATGGAAATTTGGAAGAGTGCGTCTATATGGATCAGCCGGAGGGATTCATTCAGAGTGGGAGCAGCGGTAAAGTGTGCAAGCTGCTCAAGTCCATCTATGGACTGAAGCAGGCATCGCGGAGTTGGAACATCTGCTTTGATGATACTGTCAAAGAATTCGACTTTATCAAAAACCCAGATGAACCGTGCATTTACAGTAAGATTGTAGGGAGAACTGTGGTATTCCTCGTCTTGTGCGTGGACGACATTCTCCTAATAGGAAATGATATTCCTATGTTACAGCCAGTCAAAGTATTCTTGTCACAGAGGTTCTCCATGAAGGACCTGGGCGATGCCAACTACATTCTGGGGATCCAGATCTATCGTGATAGATCTAAAAGGATGTTGGGACTTTCACAGTCCAGGTACATTGACACCATACTGAAACGATTCAGTATGGAAGATTCCAAGCGCGGTAATCTACCGGCTTGTCACGGAATCACCCTCTCTAAAGAGATGTCTCCCAAGACTGATTTGGAAAGGGCTCGCATGTCATCTATACCCTACGCATCTGCGGTAGGCTCTATAATGTATGCGATGTTATGTACCAGACTAGATGTAGCATACGCATTGAGCGTTGTAAGCCGGTATCAGTCGGACCCAGGGGAGAAACACTGGATAGCAGTAAAGAATATTCTCAAGTACCTGAGAAGGACTAAGGAGATGTTCTTGGTGTATGGTGGAAAAGACCTCCAGATCGAGGCCTTTGCTGACTCCAGCTTCCAGAATGACAAGGATGACTCCAAGTCCATGTCGGGTTATGTTTTTACCCTCAATGGAGGGACGGTTTGCTGGAAGAGTTCCAAGCAGGAAACCGTTGCTGACTCAACTATGGAAGCGGAGTACATAGCTGCTTGTGATGCCGCAAAGGAAGCTGTCTGGATGAAAAAGTTCCTTACGGAGCTTCAGGTGGTTCCTACCATTGTTGATCCAATACCGCTGTATTATGACAACAACGGCGCTATAGCTTTAGCGAAGGAACCCAGGTCCCATCAGAAGTCCAGGCACATTTTGAGGCGGTATCACCTGATCAGGGAGATCGTAGATCGCTGGGAGATCGAGGTGAAGAGAGTAAATTCAGAAGATAACACTGCAGATCCACTCACAAAGGCCTTACCCCAGACTCAGTTCGAGGGGCTGTTCGAGATGATAGGTCTTCGATACGCCAGTACATGGCCTTAGTGCAAGTGGGAGATTGTTAGTGTATATGCCCTAGAGGCCATTACTGTATCATACTACTTTATATATTACTTAATGGAAGCTTGGGATATTCACAGTTGTATAGACAATCTTGCTCAAAATGGTAGTATGCTACTTGGTTTGTTTCTACTTCAATATGTGCATGTGTTTCTTTTAGCATATTGCTTATACATATTAGTAGAGCCCTTAGGATCTTTGCTTGATTACCAGCGTTGTGATGGCAGTCACACTCGTGGGGGCTGGGTAATCCACAAGCACATCCTTATACAGGTCCCTAGTCGTAGGACTATCGAGACAGGGCATCGATACTCCGGAGTAGACTAGCATATGCGCTTCTCATCCCAGCAGGGGAGACGGTCTGTCCCACAGCCGTCAGTACGTCGTGCTTGAGATAGTATGCGGGTGCTCGTTAGGTTACGAGTACACTGGACAGGACTCGTCGGGAACTGTTGGTTGGTACTATACCTATCGTCAGTTATCAGTTCCCAGGTGACATGAGTACAGCTTAGTCCGCTGACTTGACACTGTCACTTCGCCTCGAGTGTGTTCCCACTGTACTTTGACTACTACCCTACCACGGCTCAAAGGAGTCGTGCAAACAGGTAGTAGTTGGGTGCAGTCCCGAAGCACTTGGAGGCAGTGACGGTTAGACATAATTCGTCTCTCCCGGTATTGGGAGTTGATATCGCGCTGTGTCATGGAGAGCCATTACACATAGTCGTCCCTGGCCAGGGCAAGCGAGATATACTGGTAGGTTTTCAGTGTTATCTCAGGGTGTTTTGGGCTACACTCCGACACGACTGTAGGGTGTTTTTTGTCACCCCATTGAGATGGGAATACGCACACGCGTCTCAAGCGTACTACAGATTCTCCCTTCCTAGGGTAGGCTGGGGTTTAATGATTGTGGGGATCCGAATCTCCGGCAGCCGCGGACTAAGCTGCCGTTAATTACCCCTCGCCTTTGGGGCGAGGGAACCTCCGATTAACGGGTTAAACTGGTCATGCGAACTCAATGTGCAGTGTACGTGTGTTCTGTTCTGAAAGGGGGGGTTTTGGATATATCGGGAGCCACGCAGAGTTTTTACGGGGGTCCCGCTACCCGGATAGCGGGCTGGGGGTCAAGGGGGCTAGCAGCCCCCTTGCGGGGTGCGGGCAGCGCCCCGTTAGAAATTTTTTTCTAACAGGGACAGTGTCGTGGAGTATGTGTATGTGTACATTTGTATACATATGTATATATATAAAAAAAAAGGGGAAAAAGACATCCAAAGGATGCGTGGGGCCAGCGCCTGGGCGCTTGAGTGCAAACGCGCCACGTGGGCGCTTTGCGCTCGAGCGCAATGTGCCACGTGTCGGCACGTGGGCGCTTTGCGCTCGAGCGCAGAGCGCTGGAGTGCAACGCGCCACGTGTCGGCACGAGGGCGCTTTGCGCTCGAGCGCTTTGCGCTCGAGCGCAGAGCGCTGGAGCGCAAGCGCGCCACATGTCGGCACGTGGGCGCTTTGCGCTCGAGCGCAGAGCGCTGGAGCGCAAGCGCGCCACGTGTCGGCACGTGGACGGTTTGCGCTCGAGCGCAGTGCGCTGGAGCGCAAGCGTGCCACGTGTCGGCACGTGGGCGCTTTGCGCTCGAGCGCTAGCGCACCAGCGAGAAAAAAAGGGGGGTTTTTAGCCCCGGAAATTCTCTAAAGAGAAAATAGGGTGGAGTTAAACTCCTAAGATGCTTTGGGTTAAGGAAATGGGTCCTTCTTCTTCCTTTGCTGGCCGGATCTTGGAAATAAAGAGATGTGAGATTTAAAAATCTTTTCTTTTTGAGATCTGATGGCAGATCTGAGTTCCCCTTAATGGGTTTTGTGGTGAAAAACTAATTTGTTTTATACAAAGAAGAGTAAAACTCTTGGTTTAATTCAAAAGAAAGAAAAAGGTTTTGGAACCTTGAAGAAGGAAGAAAGATCTCAGATCTCAAACTTTTTTTGGAGAGAGAAAAAAGTTCTCTAGATATTTCATTATCTTTGCCTTTATAGGCCATACACTTTACACATAGCCCCTTGGGCTTCACAAAATGGCATTTTGCCTATCCCATAGCTCATGTGCCATTTCTTTTTGCACATAAGCCATGGGCTTTACAAAAAATTGGGTTTATGCCTATTTTTCTTACATTTGTCCATAAAATAAAAAAAAAGAAACACAACAAAATTATTTATTACAAAATTTTTATCTTGGCATGGGGGAAGGCCGGCCGCTTCATGTTCGGGCTCGACCCGGGCATGGGCCCACTGGATCTGGGCTTGGGCCTACTTGGCTTGGGGTTGACTTTGATTTTGACTTGGTCAACCGGGGTGTAAATTTTTACCCCAACAAATTGCCCCCCATCAATAAATGCACACCACATATGTGGGTCATGTGCATGAAATTGATGGATCTTCTTTCACGTGGAGGCGACTTGATTCGGTTCCCACCTTTCGGGAAACTGGCACTGCCCTTTTTACGACATGGACGGTCGATGCGGCCCTTTTTGCGACTTGGACGGTCGATGCTGCCCTTTTTGCGACTTGGACGGTCGATGCTGCCCTTTTAGCGACGTGGACGGTCGGTTCTGCCCTTTTTGCGACTTGGACAGTCGGTTCTGCCCTTTTTGCGACGTGGACGGTGGATACTGCCCTTTTAGCGACTTGGACGGTCGGTGTTGCCCTTTTAGCAACGTGGACGGTCGGTTCTCCCCTTTTTGCGACGTAGACGGTCGATGCTGCCCTTTTTGCGACTTGGACGGTCGGTTCTGCCCTTTTTGCGACGTTGACGGTCGATGCTGCCCTTTTTGCGACTTGGACGGTCGATGCTGCCCTTTTAGCGACTTGGACGGTCGGTGCTGCCCTTTTAGCGACTTGGACGTTCGGTTCT
This sequence comes from Agapanthus africanus, assembly GCA_030015575.1. Classification (NCBI taxonomy): domain Eukaryota; kingdom Viridiplantae; phylum Streptophyta; class Magnoliopsida; order Asparagales; family Amaryllidaceae; genus Agapanthus; species Agapanthus africanus. The sequence goes on along the minus strand of JASDDO010000014.1, from coordinate 685,943,091 downwards.
GCCCTTTTTGCGACTTGGACGGTCGATTCTGCCCTTTTTACGACTTGGACGGTCGATGCTGCCCTTTTTGCGACGTGGACGGTCGGTTCTGCCATTTTAGCGACGTGGAAGGTCGATGCTGCCCTTTTTGCGACGTGGACGGTCGGTTCTGCCATTTTAGCGACGTGGACGGTCGGTTCTGCCCTTTTTGCGACTTGGACGGTCGATGCTGCCCTTTTTGCGACGTGAACGGTCGGTGCTTGATTTGACTTGCTCTGCTTCTTGCAGTGTCAGGGGTAGACTTGACTTGCTCCGCTTCTTGCGGTGTCGAGATTGGATTCTGACTTGCTCCGCTTTCTGCGGTGTCGGAGTGGAAGTTGACTTGTTGATTTTGATTTGGGTTGACATCAGCATCGCTATACTGGAATATGGTACCAGGAGCGAATCATCATCTGTCATTGAGAGGATTTTGGGATTTTGGTTTTTGTTTGACATCTGCATTGCTGCACTGGGATATGGTACCAGGAGCGACTCATCATTTGCCCCGGGAGGATTTTGGAATTGGTTTTTTTATTATTATTATTTTTTATTTTTTTATTTTTTTTTGGTGGGACTTTGAATGTGGTCTCACCGGTAGGACTTGGGAGAGGTTGGGATTGTTTTACGCCCGTGGATTATATACGGTTTTGCAGGGTGTATGATCCAGACCGTAGGGCCGGAAAAATTTTGGGACTTTGTCGGCGTCTGCATCGCTGCACTGGGATATGGTACCAGGAGCGACTCATCATTCGCCGTTGGGGTATGGGATTTGGAATTTGGTTAGCGTCTGCATCGCTGCACTGGAATATGGTACCAGGAGCGACTCACCATTCGCCATTTGGGGATTGGGGAGCGATGGCTTAGGAGACAGGTTTAGATCCCTATCACCTAAGGCTTTTCAATTTCATGGGCCGTGAGGGTCCCATAAAAGCATTTTCTCCCTACGAGTCGTAAGGATCCCGCAGGTGTATTTTCTCCTTAGGAGTCGTGAGGACCCCTAAGTGTGTTTTTCCTTTATGAGTCGTAAGGATCCCACAAAGGTTTGTTCTCCTCATATATCGTGAGGACACATGAGTGGGTCTTATCAATGGAGCATCATTCCCAAAGCGGAGACCGGCCGTGTAACTGGTGATTACGGTGGGGCATGGGTATGATGAGAATTATTTGAGCCCGTGGATTGTATACGATGGTCAATTTGGGGACCCACCGTAGGGCCAGGAGAATTTTAAGAAATCGGATTTTGGTTGGCGTCTGCATCGCTGCACTGGAATGTGGTACCAGGAGCGACTCATCATTCGCCGTTTGGGGAATTGGAATTTGGATCTTGTTTGGCATCAGCATTGCTGCACTGGAATAATGCCAGGAGCAACTCATCATTTGCCTTGGGAGGACTTGGGATTTGGGTTTTTGGTCGGCATTAGCACCGCTAACACTGAAGCGAAATGCCAGGAGCGACTCATCATTTGCCGTTGCCCGTTGGGGGACGATGGCTTAGGAGACATGTTTGGGTCCCTATCACCTAAGGCTTTTCTATTTTATGGGCCGTGAGGGTCCCATAAAAGCATTTTCTCCCTACGAGTCGTAAGGATCCCGCAGGTGTATTTTTTCCTTAGGAATCGTGAGGATTCCTAAGTGTGTTGCTCCTTTGTGAGTCGTAGGGATCTCACGCAGGGGTTTTCTCCTCACAAGGTCGAGAGGACTTTGCGAATGTATTTCATCTCTTTTCACGAGTTTGCGCCCTCTCGGGTTTTCGCAGACTCGCCGGTAGTCCTGCTGTTTTTACTCACGGAGCCCTTTCGGGTTTTCATCCGTGCCCGTTTTGCTTGTGGACATACCGTTTATTATTATTATTTTTAATTAATTTTTTTTTCTCTTTTTCTCTTTTGTTTTTACCGCTGGTGGGACTTTGAAAGTAGTCTCACCGGCAGGATTTAGGAGAGATAGGGGTCATTTACGCCCTTGGATTGTATACGGTTTTGCAGGATGTATGATCCAGACCGTAGGGCTGATGTGCTCAATTCGCCTGAGACTTGGAGCATTTACGTGTAGTATTTCTTGAGATATCGGCCATTGATGGGTGGCATGGGCCTTTCTCCCTCGGCACTTGTTAGTTGGTAGGATCCTCCGTCGAACACTTTCTCGATGACATATGGTCCTTCCCAGTTTGGCTCGAATTTTCCCTTGGCATGTCGATTGGGGATAATCGGTCTTTTGAGGACCAACACCAATTCACCTTGTTTGAAAGCGCGGAGACGGGTTATCTTGTCATAGGCCCGTGACATTTGGGCTCGGTATAGCTCCAGATTTTGCTGTACCGCGAGCCTCTTTTCTTCGAGGGCATCGAGCTCTTCAAGTCGAAGGAGCACGTTTTCCTCCTCCGTCAACTCGTGCTGAACGGCCATTCTTAAGCTTGGGACTTCGACTTCGAGGGGGAGGACCGTCTCCACTCCGAAGAGCAATGAGTATGGAGTGGACTGTGTTGGAGTACGGTGCGTGGTACGATATGCCCACAACGCCTCGTGAAGTTTGAGATTCCAGTCTCTCTTGTTGGCTGAAGCATTTTTCCTCAGGAGTTTGCATAGAGTCTTATTGAAGGCTTCGGCTAGCCCGTTGGCTCTTGGATTATAGATGGAAGAATATCTCCAGTCTATCTTGTGCTGAGTAGCGAACCTTGAGACATTGAAGCTCTTGAAAGAAGGCCCGTTGTCAGAAATGATTCTTCTGGGTGTACCGAAGCGGTATAGAATATTATGCTGGAAGAATGTCAGAATATCTTTTGTCTTGACTTCTTTTAGCGGGACAGCTTCAGCCCATCTGGAGAAGTAGTCTGTCGCGGCCAGTATGAACCGATGGCCTTTGGATGACGGAGGATCAATTGGGCCAACAATGTCGGTGCCCCAGACTTCGAAGGGCCACGACGCCACCGTAGGATGCAATGGATTGGGATGCTTGTGAATAAAATCACTGTTAATTTGGCAGATATAACATTTCTTTGCATGCTCTCCGCAATCCCGTATCATGGTGGGCCAGTAATACCCAAGCCGTTTAATCTGCAGTCGCATCTTGGGGCCAGATTGGTGAGCACCGCAAACGTCTGAGTGAACTTCTTTCATGACTTTTTGGGCTTCGGCCGATGACAGGCACCTGAGCCAGAGTTGGTCATATGACCTGCGGTATAGTGTGTAATTTACAAACACGTATCGGAGAGCTCTCTTCTTCAGCTGAATCCTCGCAGCTTTTCTTCGGGCAGCCTGTCGTATCGGAGGTACTCTATGAAGGGTTCTCTCCAATCGGGCTCGTCTTGGATGATCGAAGCTTCTTCGGCAGGACTGCTCTTCTGTTCTGCGCTTTCCTCTTCTCGTAGAGAGACTGGGGGCAGAATTTGTCGGCTCCTGACTGTGATCAGAATTTCGTCCATGTCAGGATCAGCCAGCTCCTTGGCTAAACGAGCGAGTACGTCAGCCTTTCCATTCAACGCTCTAGGGACTCTCATTAGTTCAATGTGAGTGAACCGTTTCATGAGTTCCACCACCCGGCCTCTGTACCGAGCTAACTCGGGTTTGTATATCTTATAGGTGCCGCTTACTTGGTTGACGACAAGCTGGGAGTCACCGTAAACCCGTAGCCGAAGGATTTCCATTTCTATGGCGAGCTCCAAACCAGCTATCAGAGCTTCATACTCAGCTTTATTGTTTGTCCGAGGCTCGGTGAGAGCGAAAGAACGCCGTAAGGTTCCTATTGATGGTGTGATGAATACCAATCCTATCCCTGCTTTTATCTCTGGGACACTTGATTTACTGGAGGTCCTTATCGATGAGGCCCCATCGAAGTAGAGCTCCCAACATGGCTCGTCATTCTCTAGGTGTAGCACTTGTTCGTCGGGTAACACGCAATTGAGTGGTGACCCTTCTGGTATGGGATGAGCAGCGAGAAAGTCTGCAAGAGCTTGCCCTTTTACTGCTTTCTGAGGAGTATAAACTATGTCAAACTCAAGTAGCATGACAGCCCATCTTGCCATTCTGCCGGCTAGGCTTGCTCTGGTTATCAAGTGTTTGAGCGGGTCGACCTTGGAGATCAGCATAACCCGATGAGCAAGCAGATAGTGCCTCAGCTTCTTCACAGCAAATATCATAGCCAGGCATTGCTTTTCGATTGGGGAATAGTTGTGTTCCGCCCCGACTAGAGTTCGACTGAGGTAGTAGAGGGCATTCTCTTTTCCCTCCTCATTGTTCTGAGCAAGGAGCGCACCAAGTGACTCATCTAGCGCGGCAGTGTAGAGAATCAGCGGTTTATTTGGAATGGGAGCGGCCAGCACTGGAGGGTGCAACAAGTACTGTTTGATGCTTTCGAACGCTTCTTGACATTCGGCATCCCAGATAAAAGGAGCTCTTTCTTCATGAGCTTTGAGAAGGGCCTACATCTCCCCGATAAATTTGAGATAAACCTCCGTATATAAGCAAGCTTGCCTTGAAAAGATCTTAGCTGCGTCAGACTCTTCGGAGGGGGCATCTCCATGATGGCCTTTATCTTTGATGGGTCAACTTCGATTCCTCGATGTCGAACTATGAAGCCCAGGAATTTTCCCGATGACACGCCAAAAGCGCATTTCAGAGGATTCATCTTCAGGTCAAATTCCCTCAGTCTGGTGAGAACGGTCCTAAGATCCTGGATATTATCGGCCTTGGTTTCAGTCTTAACGACCAGATCATCAACATAACATTCGACGACTTTATGAATTAGGTCATCGAAGATATTGGTCATTGCCCTTTGATATGTAGCACCTGCGTTCTTCAGTCCGAACGGCATCACCTTATAGCAATATATTCCTATCGGAGTTCGAAATGCTGTGTGCTTCTCATCCTCAGGCGACATCTTGATCTGATTATATCCAGACGAGCCATCCATAAAGGTGAACAACTCGTAATTTGAGGTGTCATCGACCATCATTTCCATGACCGGTAGCGGAAAGTCGTCTTTAGGACATGCCTTGTTGAGATCCCTGAAATCGACACAAACTCGGATCTGCCCATTTTTCTTCTTCACTGGGACTATGCATGCGATCCAGTCCGCGTATTTCTCTTCCCTGATGAAGCCGGCATCGATGAGCTTCTTAGTTTCCTCGATGACCTTTTCTTCTAGTTCCCTTCTCATTCTTCGAGAAGCTTGTTTGATTGGCTTAGCATCAGGAGATATAGCCAACTTATGTACGGCCACTTCAGGGGAAAGGCCAGGCATTTCTTTGTATGTCCACGCGAAACAGTCGACGAACTCATGCAGCAGGGCAATTATCTGCGCTTTCATTTCCTCTGACAAGAGCGAGCTGATGTAGGTCGGCCTTGGATTATCGGGCGTTCCTAAGTCAATCTCGGTTAGCTCGTCAAAGGTTGCTTGTCCGCCATCTTCGAGCTCTTGAGGAGCTTCTTCTGGCTCGGCTATCTCGTCGTCATCATTTGATCTTTCGCTGGCCTCACCAACATGGATCATGTAGCACGCTTTGGAATCAGGTTGAATGTAGCCTATGCCCCGTCTATCTAGAATTCGTCCATCGATGAGTGCTCGGACCTGGGGCGGATGCCATAGCCCTTCGTAAAACTTTGCTTCGGACTCCGTTTGATATAACCGGCATCCGCACTTCTTAAAGTATTCCCGCATCTCGGGCGCATAGTATCTGGGATTGAGGACGGCTCTTATGCCTCTCTCATATGGAAGGCACGCGACAGACAAATCGTCCGGGTGCGCAACAGGGTTTGACCCATAAAACAAGATGCCCTTCTGTCCACTTTTTCTTCCGGGAACGTAGAAAGTTTTCAGCTGGTCTACGGTGGAGATTGATAATGCATCGAGCTCTTTGCACATTTGCTCTGGTACCCTTGTAACGGCTAGGGACCCTTCTGCAACTTCGAAGGTCTCTCGTAGTTTCGCTTGTTGCGTGGGGGTCCAATCTGCACCGCTGTTGCACGACAGGTCCTCCTCCTCTGACTCTTCAGTGTCGCTGCCAAGATGAGGGCGGACTTTACTGCTAGATGGGGCTTCAGTGACGGATTCATCCGTATCGCTGCCGAAACGAGGGCGAGTTTTACAGAAGGACGGGCTTCCAGCGTCAGACTCATCAGTGTCGCTACCGAAATGCGGGCGCACTTGGGCGTTTTTGCTTTTGAAAGTGACAGCCGGCGCAGATTTGCTTTTGAGTCTTGGGGCCAGTCTATCCTCAGTCAGTTGTGGCTTAGCATTTTGGTGGTTCATAAAGTACCGAGAATCTTCATAGCGGACTTCATGCACACCGAACGGCTGGATGTCTCCGTCAATGCGTCTTTCTTCGCCATTTTTAGTATACTTCATGCATTGATGGAGAGTTGACGGAATGATGCCATAATCGTGGAGCCACGGCCGCCCCAAGAGAATCTTATAAGACGTGTCGGCGTCGATCACGTATATCTTAGCTTCAGTTTGCAGATCCCCGAATTTGATTGGCAGAGCTATGGACCCCAGAACATGCTGGCAATTTTGGTTGAAGCCTTGAATGACAATCCTTTCCCTTGACAGGTGTCGGACGTCCATTGATAAACTCTTCAGCGTCCGCAGGTTCATGATGTTCACTGAAGACCCCGGATCAATCAATATGCGATTAATTCGATCTCTGTCGCTGTACCCGGTCACGTAAAGCGTCCGATTATGCTCAGCCGTTCCCAGTAGCAAGTCTTCATCCTTAAATGTGACTGCGGCGGCATGCAAAGCATGCTGGGCTTCTTTCATATTAATTTCCGTAAAATGAGCCTGATACCGCTCGGGGTTTTGTAGAGCGTGAATGAGAACATCTCTAAGCTCCTTAGATAGGACCAAGGCGTTGTAGATGCTCAGGAGAGACGGAAGCTTCCGGAGATGTGCCAAGACATTATAGTCCACCGAGGAAGGACTTATGTTTTCACCAGCCGGTTCTCTGCCATCTTCTTCATTAGCGACTTGTTTTTCCTTCCCTTTTGGGGCGTTGCCCTGATTTTGCGGTAGAGCCCTGCCGCTTCTGAGCTGGATTTGATTGGCCTTTGTGGTGAGCTCCTCGTCCTCTTCGGGAAAACAGAGCTCATCCTCGGAGTCGCTGCCAAGATGGATGGCATAACAGGTCATTACTGGGATCTCTTCATTGGAGTCTTCTTCTAACTCCTCCAGAATTTCAGCCGCTTGTACAGGGAAGAACTCCTTCAATTGAATCAATGTTCTTTCCTTTTGTTCATATTCTTCGAGAGAATCGATATATTTTTGAATGGTCGATCTCCTTGCAGACTCTTTTTCGCGCCGAGCTGCACTTTTCTTCTTCTTCAGCTTCTTGGATTTTGAGCCTGATGAAGCTGCATTGGCAGCTGGACTGGTAGGCTTCTTCTGCCCTTCCCATTCCGTCCTGGGTTCTTTCCGAAGTAGTTTTATCATCTTCTTCGTCTTATTAGATATGTGCGTACTCCACGGAGGACGCGATGAGTCCGTTTCATTTCTCAGGGCAGCGGGTTCGACTGTCTGCTCCCAGAAGGCTTCAGTTTCTGTCTGTATAAAGTTGGTGGTTGCAACTTGATTGTTCACCAACACACTTTTGGACAGCTCGATCTCTCCAGCCTTGTACTGCTTCTCGACCCAGTCTTTGAAGATATAGCAATCCTCGATCGCATGGCTCACTACTCGGTGGTACGGGCAATACAGAGGATTGTCGGTCATTTTTGCTTCTTGGGGTCTTTTCGACTCCGGCAATTGGAGGCCGTTGTTCAAGGCATCTTTAAATATCTTACGGACCTTGTCCCTTCTGAAAGAGTAAACCTTGTTCTTCTTCTCCTCTAGGGAAGGCCCATCTCCTCCCAGCAATGGCTTTCGAGACCGGTTGGTTTTGGATTCGCCCGCCCTTCGCTTTTCTTCATTGTCGGACGCATTGAAGACATTGGTACTGCTGGAACTCCCGCTTCTACGGCTGTCGTCCCGCTTGCTTTTCCAAGTTTTGTCTCTCTGAGAGTCCGGCGGGGATTCTTGCTTTGAGCGTTCCAGCATTTGGACTTTCTTGGTTAGCTCTTGAAACGTCTTGAGGCCTGCTGTACACAAGAATGGGACCATCCAATTGCTGAGGTTCCCAATGAGAAGGCTGACGGACTGGTCCTGCTCCAGCGGCGGTTCGCACTTGACCGTGAGATTACGCCATCGGGAAATAAAGTCGGTGTTGCTTTCATTCTTCCCCGGCTTGGTCCTCACAAGGTCGGCAATGGAGATTTTATCACTGACACTCATGAACCTTTGCCGAAACAGGGACTCTATTTAGGCAAAGGTAATGACGGACCCGTCCGGTATACTCGCATACCAGTCGAAGGCGACGCCGGTCAGGCTATTGACAAACTGACGAAGAAGGAGCGCGTCATTGCCCCCTGTATTTCCGCACGATGCTTTGAAGTGGGCGACGTGCTGATTTGCATTCCCCGTTCCATCAAATCTTTCGAACTTAGGAATAACGTAGCCGCTTGGGAACTCAATCAGATCGTACTGCGCGGGATATGGCCGCCCGCTACTGCCGATTTCTTTCTGAGCTTCAGCTTCGGCCACCAATGTTTTAACCTTGCTGGTGACCAAATCCATTATCCGATCCTGTGTTAGCGGGATAGTATTATCTGGGGCCAAGGCGTCCCCAGAAGCGGAGTGTGGACGGCTCTCATGTGGCTCGACCAGTCTTGGACCCGAAGGAACAGGCATTGGCTGCCTCGATTGTCATCACCCGGCTGATTAGTAGCGGCTTATGCTTGATTGGGAGGCGCTCGAGCAATTTGAGCCGTAAGCTGCATCATCACGTTCGTTAAGTCGTTAATCTTTGAATAGAGCTTGGCCATCTCTTTATCTTTGCTCCTGAGCTGTTTTCGAAGCTCTTGAAGCAGCTCTTGCTCCGCAGTCCTGGGGCGGAAAGTCGGCTCTTCCTCGCTGTCCAAGCTTGACTCTGTGTGGACCGAGGGGTCTTTCTGCCTATCATCCTCATCGAGAGGGTTTTCTTCATCCAGCGGGGGCGGCTGTTCTTGAGCGGCGGCGACCACATTCAGGCTAGATTGGGCTTGGGATGTGGTGGCCCCATCCTTGCTTTTGCTGCGAAGGTTGTCGCTGGGGCGTCCGCCCGCCATATAGACCGTATGGATGATGTATCCGTCCGTCTTTCTATCATTGGAAGCTGATTTCACGGATCGCTGTCTTGACCCCCTTGCTTCGGTAGCTGGTAGTTGATTGAAGGCGGCTGGCCTAACCAGGTTCTTGAATGGTGCTGGCGCTTCTTTTCTGGGTTTGCCCCACTGCTTTCGTGCGGCACAGAGTGCTTGATAGACTCTTGAAGAGACAGTGTCATACTTCTTCTGTTGGGGCCAGGACACGTCTCTTTGTGGCACTATTCGGACCGCTGTCTTCTTGATTCTGGCGGTCATGGCATTTTTTTGAACCCACTTCAGAGGCTCGAAGGAATTGCCGATTCTTACGTCCGACTCAGCTGTCGTCGCGGAGCAACCCTGCACTTGGAACTTCACATGATTCCATTTGGCCGAACCCTTGGCCCTCTTGTTGGCTCGATACCTGAGCCGCTTCTGCCTTAACTTTTCTGTTCTAAGCACCTAGCAGACTTCGGCTCTTTGGGAAGATGCCGCAGACCGGGCGATGGAGGGCCTTGGAGATACGCTCGATTGTGCATTTGTTGGAGTCATCGCCTGAGCTCGTCCGCAACATTTGATTTTGCCCTTTGTACCGAAGTTCTTGCCCCCTGCTAGAGCACCAGAGAATCGTTCAGACACCGTCTTAAGTTTCGGTTGTGGTGCCTTGGCGATCACGACATTCGGCCTCTTGCCCCTTGAGACCGGCTTGGCCACCTGTTCCGCCGGGATCTCCGCCAGGTGAGCGCTTCCGGCAGGGTAGATGATGACGGAGCCAAACTGGCGGGGCGGTTCCTCCCACTGTCGACTGAGGCTTGCGGGGAGAACCACACGAGCGTTGATCTTGACCACGTACGGAATCGGGGTCGCTTTGGAAGTTGAATTCGTCTTGGGAGACATTGTCGTTGAAAGTTGATTGCTGCACGAAAAGAAAACATCATTTCAGTATAGGCAATCGATATGTATATTGATTGAGTTCGCATGAACGTTTTAACCCGAAATATGGGAGGAGAGATTGGTCCCACCGGGCGTGCCAGAATCTGTAGGGTGTTTTTTGTCACCCCATTGAGATGGGAATACGCGCACGCGTCTCAGGCGTACTACAGATTCCCCCTGCTTAGGGTAGGCTGGGGTTTAATGATTGTGGGGATCCGAATCTCCGGCAGCCGCGGACTAAGCTGCCGTTAATTACCCCTCGCCTTTGGGGCGAGGGAACCTCCGATTAACGGGTTAAACTGGTCATGCGAACTCAATGTGCAGTGTACGTGTGTTCTGTTCTGAAAGAGGGGTTTTGGATATATCGGGAGCCACGCAGAGTTTTTACGGGGGTCCCGCTACCCGGATAGCGGGCTGGGGGTCAAGGGGGCTAGCAGCCCCCTTGCGGGGTGCGGGGCAGCGCCCCGTTAGAAATTTTTTTCTAACAGGGACAGTGTCGTGGAGTATGTGTATGTGTACATTTGTATACATATGTATATATATAAAAAAAAAGGGAAAAAGACATCCAAAGGATGCGTGGGGCCAGCGCCTGGGCGCTTGAGCGCAAGCGCGCCACGTGTCGGCACGTGGGCGCTTTGCGCTCGAGCGCAGAGCGCTGGAGCGCAACGCGCCACGTGTCGGCACGTGGGCGCTTTGCGCTCGAGCGCAGAGCGCTGGAGCGCAACGCGCCACGTGTCTGCACGAGGGCGCTTTGCGCTCGAGCGCAGAGCGCTGGAGCGCAACGCGCCACGTGTCGGCACGAGGGCGCTTTGCGCTCGAGCGCAGAGCGCTGGAGCGCAAGCGCGCCACGTGTCGGCACATGGACGCTTTGCGCTCGAGCGCAAAGCGCTGGAGCGCAACGCGCCACGTGTCGGCACGAGGGCGCTTTGTGCTCGAGCGCAGAGCGCTGGAGCGCAAGCGCGCCACGTGTCGGCACGTGGGCATTTTGCGCTCGAGCGCAGTGCGCTGGAGCGCAAACGCGCCACGTGTCGGCACGTGGGCGCTTTGCGCTCGAGCGCTAGCGCACCAGCGAGAAAAAAAGGGGGGGTTTTAGCCCCGGAAATTCTCTAAAGAGAAAATAGGGTGGAGTTAAACTCCTAAGATGCTTTGGGTTAAGAAAATAGGTCCTTCTTCTTCCTCTGCTGGCCGGATCTTGGAAATAAAGAGATGTGAGATTTAAAAATCTTTTCTTTTTGAGATCTGATGGCAGATCTGAGTTCCCCTTAATGGGTTTTGTGGTGAAAAACTAATTTGTTTTATACAAAGAAGAGTAAAACTCTTGGTTTAATTCAAAAGAAAGAAAAAGGTTTTGGAACCTTGAAGAAGGAAGAAAGATCTCAGATCTCAAACTTTTTTTGGAGAGAGAAAAAAGTTCTCTAGATATTTCATTATCTTTGCCTTTATAGGCCATACACTTTACACATAGCCCCTTGGGCTTCACAAAATGGCATTTTGCCTATCCCATAGCTCATGTGCCATTTCTTTTTGCACATAAGCCATGGGCTTTACAAAAAATTGGGTTTATGCCTATTTTTCTTACATTTGTCCATAAAATAAAAAAAAAGAAATACAACAAAATTATTTATTACAAAATTTTTATCTTGGCATGGGGGAAGGCCGGCCGCTTCATGTTCGGGCTCGACCCGGGCATGGGCCCACTGGATCTGGGCTTGGGCCCACTTGGCTTGGGGTTGACTTTGATTTTGACTTGGTCAACCGGGGTGTAAATTTTTACCCCAACAACGACTTGTACCGCTATTAGGGGATTAACGTTTACCGCCCCCTAGGCCCGCCATGCGATATTCTCAGACGAACAGACCGGACTGTACGGAGACTGTCACATTCAGGCTCAGTAGGAGTTCAGATGGGTTTCACCTCGTCAGTCTTCTTATCGGCATCTACCTGGGGGCCGTTACGCACAGCTAGTGCCGCTTGCGGTCTGTGGTTAAACCCACTGCCAGCGTAGTGTCGAGTCTTTAGAGTCCCACACAGAGAGTTATACGCCTTCAGGCAAAAGAGTAGAGGTCGCATGGTTTTGCGACAGGGTTCGGTCACATCCGTGCACTTGTGCACGTTTAGTGTCCGGGCAGTTATTACTAGCGGGCTTTGGTTTAAGCCAGATCCTAGTATACGTTTTGGGATTGGTTTTATCTCGTTTGTATTCGTGTTCTCCGGAACGCGGATGCGGGTGTGTATGCACAGTTGGCAGAGGCAGAGGATTCTCATTAGGGTTGTTGACTGTTGACTTTTTCTAAACCCTAATAAGAATAAGAAATATGATTAATAATAATATTAATTAAGTATTAGTGTGCCATGGTTGGGTTGACAGTTTGACTTTGTTGACTTGTTGACTTTGTTGACCGGTTGACTAGCTTGGACTTGTTGACCATCATCATTACAATGGCTATCATTTCATGGCAAAGACTTTTGCTTGCTTGTTATTCTTTACCAAATGAGTGCATGAAATGATATTGCCATTTGACATGAACCATCACATAATACTCAATTATTATTATTATTATGATTATTTTGCGTTATGAGAGGATGGTGGGAAAAAGTCTTCTTCATTCTATCATTTGCTTTCTCTCTCATGAAAGCTCTCCTCATCCTCAAGCTCTCCCTCTTCCTCTTGCTCTCTCTCTAGTTCATGGTTCTATTGTCTCATGTGTTGAGAAACAAGAACCATAGAGATAAAACCCAAAACACTTCTCTAGTCATCCTAGTATATAAGGTCTAGCAAGCCAAGTGTTCTAGTTTCCTCTAGATTGAGGTTGGAGCCAAAGGTAGAAGCTTTCAGGTGGATCCATCTTCGGCACAAGGAGACGACGAGAAGAGAACCATCCGACCACCACAAGGAGTCAAAGAGAAGGAGTTCAAGTTAAGGTATAACCCCCTAACCGAGTAGGTAAAACTCCTAGTTAGGTTGTTAGATAGTTGTTTAACAAAGATCCATATTTTGAGTCAATGTTACTGTTTCCCCAATCCGAGCAAGGCTCATTTGAATTTTGAAAGTTTTCTGAAGCAACGCTTCGATTTCTGTGCGTTGCGCAGTGCGCAAAAGGCTCACAGTGCGACACGTGTCTGCGCAGCTGCGCAAGCGCGCCGCTGCGCGACGCGTGGCTGCGCAGTTGCGCAAGCACTGTTACGCAAGCGCGCCGCTGCGCGACGCGTGGCTGCGCAGTTGCGCAAACACTGTTGCGCAAGCGCGCGACACGTGGCTGCGCAGTTGCTCAAACACTGTTGCGCGAGCGCACCGCTGCGCGACGCGTGGCTGCGCAGTTGCGCAAACACTGCGTGGCGACGCGTGTCACGCGCTGGTGAATTGCGCAGCAACAGAATAAAAATTTAAGTAAATCTTTTTTGTTCTTCTGTAAAACAGAGACCCTTGGATCAGAGATCCAATGGTGGGAAAATTCCCAAAATTATTCAGGAAAGATCTTGGTAACAAATTTAACAAATTTGTGAGCACTATAAATAAGAGCTCAGACCTCATTCAAAGGATCAAGTAGAATCATCAAGAGAAGGATAAACTTCTGGAAAAAAAAAGAGAAAGAACTCTTGAAGATTAATCAAGAACAAAAAAAAAGAGAAGGTAAAATTTCTGAAGAACAGAAGATTAAAAAAGGGAATAATAAAAAAAAATATAAATAGTGCCTTGCACTTGATATGAACCCTTGGTTCTGTGAAAAGAAAACAAGAAGAAAAACTTGTTTTCTTTTGATCTAAATTTAGATCAAAAGTGCCATGCACTTTTGTTCTTCAATCTGAAAATTCTTGAGTTCCTGCAACTCATTACATAAAAGGGCAGAGCCCTATTTGGAAAATTCTTGAGGGCCTGGCCCAAATCAAATTGCAAAATAATAAAAGGGCAAAGCCCTGTATGGAAAATTCCTGAGTTTCTGCAACTCATTATTTAAAAGGGCCTGGCCCAAATCAAATTAATAAGAGGGCAAAGCCCTGTTTGGAAAATTCCTGAGTTTCTGCAACTCATTATTTAAAAGGGCCTGGCCCAAATCAAATTAATAAGAGGGCAAAGCCCTGTTTGGAAAATTCTTGAGTTTCTGTAACTCATTATTTAAAAGGGCCTGGCCCAAATCAGATTGCAAAATAATAAAGGGGCAGAGCCCTGTTTAGATTGATTCTTTTAATCGGGCAGAGCCTAAAATAAAAAAATTGGACTTAACCCAATCCTGGCTGTAAGTCCTTAAATTAAATGCCTCTCATAAACCAATTCACGACCGGTTCGAGGGTACATCTCCGAACTCCTTTGACATCTGTCGTTGTAATTCCTCAACGACGTCAAAGAGGTGACGGGTCCCAACGACCACTCATCTAATATCGGACCGAAACGTCCCTAAACTAATATCGGACCGAAACGTCCCTAAACTAATATCGGACCGAAACGTCCCTAAACTAGCGATGGACCGAGACGTCCCCAAACTAATGATGGACCACTACGTCCTTAAACTGGCGGCGGACCGAAACGTCCCTAAACTAATAATGGACCACCACGTCCCTAAACTGGATTATGGACCACCATGTCCTTAAACTGGCGCAATAGAGCCCGAATACTCTTTCGCCGGATCTAAACGGTCCCGTCTAAGTTGATCTTAGCCCTAAATACGGTTAATGTGTCCTTAGATCTTTAAATAAACAATAAAACCCCAAATCAACTTTGGTTCAAGGGTATATCTCTGAACTCCTCAGACGCTTGTCGTTGTAATCCCTCAACGACGTCAGAGAGGTGACGAGTCCCGACAGCCAGATAATTAAATCGATCACCGCGTTAAGTTGATCTTAGTCCAAAACAGGACTAAAGTATTCTTGACGAACGTTTAAGTTGATCTTAGCCGCAACGCGACTAATGTATCCTTAAACCAAAAACACCAAACCCAAATCTAAGTAAATACGGATTTGGACTAATCCACGTCCTACGGGCGACGGCATTACTCAGTCTCCGTATACAATCCACGGGCAACCACAAACAAAACAAACACACACGACACGAAGTAAAATTCTGGAGAAGGAGAAAGTTGTTACCGCGATGCGGTAACGTAATTAACTGCAGGGGCTTGCGCCTGCAGGGAAGAGCGTCCCCACAATCAAAAAACCCCTCACCCTGAGGGGGAATCTGACGAAGTCTGCTACATCGGCCGCATCCGTCTAAACCTCCGATACACGGTGCCATAAATCAACTTGGCATCTTCGGAGAGATAAACGGATAAAACCAAATAGCATCTGCCCCGAACCTCAGGCAACGGACGCGAAGTCCAGGCCGCCGTTCGGAGGGGAACAGATTCTGGCACGTCCGGTGGGACCTTTTCCTCTTTCCACTCCACACTTCGTGTGTCGTCTTCGCGAATCAATCGCGGTTTGTTAAATGGTTGTCTTCGGATTTCAAGTTGCTAAGATTTGGTCTTTTATCTGGCGCAGAACTCAAGCATCCATGGATTCCCACTGCACCAAATGCGCGAAGCACCACTGCAACGGACGCTCCACCTCACCGAGAGGTGTAACATATGGGCCCCAAGCGGCCTCTTTCCTTACTCTGCCGGTAGAGCAGGTGACCCAGGCCACCACCGGCCTATTTTTCGGGACCATGGTCCCCCCTGCAAGCTTCTCTATGCCGATATCCGCACCAGAAGCGAACAAGAAGTCGGTATTTGACCAGCTCACTGCTACCACGACCCCTGTCAACGGGTCGCCTGCTACTAAACCGACAGCCTCCGTTTTCACCAGGCTAGGTCAGAACTATAAAGTGGCCGTCCCAAAGAGGGCAACGGCCGCTGCTTTGGAAGTCGTTAAAGCGGCTTCTCCTATCAGAAAGTCGGTCTTCACAAGATTGACGGTTCCTACTCCTCCTCCAGTTGGTCAAAAAGCATCAGTCTTCGATAGGCTGACGTCGACAGTTACCCCACACCCAAACAGGGGGCAACAAGAAACTGTCTCGATTTCCGAGCCAGTCCCAACGGCTCGTCGTGCGCGACGCCGCCATTGGCAGCGAGTAAGGAAAGCAGGGGGCAACTCCCATTCAGGGCTAACCCCACCTGCTCCAGCGGTGGAGGTCAATACTGCTGTTCCAACTGGGAACAGCTTCGAATTGCTGAGGAAGGTGAGAAAGAACTCTCCGGTTGCTACATTGAAAAGGTCTCCTCCGCCCATGGAAAAAGCTTCGGAGACGAAGCAGGAACAGCCCCCTCAACGGCTATCCTCAAAAGTTTATAAAGTATGGCGTAGGGTTCACGACTCTGTGATCGATCCAGACCACTTGCGTCACCAGAAAAGGGCGAAGGTGGAAAATAACAAAAACTGCCCCATTAAACAGCAGAGGGCGACGGTTGCTAGGATGCCCACTCCAACGGCTCCTTTAACCTCGATGGCCCACAAAAGAAGGAGGCCAGAGAAAGCTCCCGCATCAGCAGCAAGAGTTAACAATGGTGAACCTAAACGCCCCAAGTCAGGGGGCATAATTGTTCATACGGTTTACATGGCTTCTGGAAAGGAAGAAAGCCGTACTTCTACGGGTCACCGACCGCTCACCCGATCAGTGACCAAGGCTCAGGAGCAGCAACAAAAGCTCCAGGAGATGATGACCACAATGGCTGCACTCACTGGGCCGAAAGAAACCCCGGAAACATCCTCAGAAGAACGTCACGAACAAGAGACGGACGCCGAATTCCTTCGGCGCGTGCTAGAGAAGAAAGATAAAGAGGCTGCGGAACAGGCAGCCAACATAAAGAAAATGGCCCTCCTGTTCCAGGATATGGTGGGTATGATGATTCAACCAGATCCACCTGCTGGAGATCCCCCGATCATTCTTGAAGATGATAGGGGAGAGACATCGAATCCTCCACCGGCTCTATCCGCAGCTAAAGAGGATACCATATCAAAAGCTGATTTGGATGAATATATTGCCCAACAAATACGGGTGCATCAGGCGACTGAAGCAGCCGGTCAGATCGTGAAAACGGGGCGGCCATATCCGGGCTGGTATGACCAAATCAAGTACCCGCCAGGTTACACAATTCCTAAGTTTCATGTCTACAAGGGGACCGGCAATCCCCATCAACATGTTGCCCAATTCAGGGCGCTTTGTGGTAACAGTGGAGGCGACGACAAGCTCTTGCTGCGCCAATTTGTTGGAAGCTTATCAGATACGGCTTTTGAGTGGTATTCCGAGCTCCCCAACGACTCTATTAAAACCTTTGCGGAGATGGAGCTGCTCTTCACCCAACGTTTTGCAAGTGCCAGCGAGCGTACCCCAATGACGGCATTGATTAACGCCAGGGTAAAACCCGGCGAGACGTGGGTTCAGTACGCTATATGGTGGCGTAATCTATGGTCTAAATGTGAACAGCGCATAGAAGAAGCCCCTGCGGTGGGAATGTTTGTTGGAACCCTTGATCCACAAGCAACTATTTCACAATTTATGATGTTCTTCAAGCCGACTTCCTTCCAGGCTTTGATCGACAAATTGGCGCAGATGGACCAGATGGGCCATAAACCCCCTCTCCCGAAGCCGGATTCCCGAAACGACAAAGGAAAGGGAAAAGCGATTGTCGTCGCTAATGCCCAACAACAACCGAACGATTCGAAGCCGGTTGCTCGTCCAAACAATACGCGCCCATACGTACCCCTTGAGGACAGGATGGGACGTGCTTACTCCTTCCCCCGTGATAAAACAAGGAGGTTATTCGAGCTGGCATTGCGCAACAGGCTCATAAATCTGCCAGATCCAAAACGTCCGTCGCAACCAAGTGACGTCAACGATCCTAATTACTGCCCTTATCATAGAGTGTTGGGACATCCAATCGAAGACTGTTACGTTTTCAAAAATTGGCTTGAGAATCAATACCGTCAGGGCAAATTTGCGCTGTCTGACAAATGGAAGGTGAACCCTCCGCAGCCCCACACCTATAAGGGGACGAATACGCCGGGGGCAACATGCTCCGTCATTGAGGAGGCTCCCTGGGAGGTTGTATTATCAGCCAAAACGAGGAGAATGCTAAATGATCTTCAAACCTGCCCAGCGGTCAAGTGGAAGAACCCCTTGGAACCGCAGGTTATTGAGGGGATGTTGAAGCCACGACCGACTCCGAAGACCGATGGTGGTAGTTCAAGCGTTCATAGCCAGCCGTCAAAATCTTCGAAAAAGATGAAGAAGAAATCTAAGAAGCCCGTGAAGCCTGGCGACAAGCGCACGGACTTACAAAAGCAAATCGATGCGCTGGATGAATATAACCAAAAGGCGCGAACTCCCATCACGCTCCAAGATTTCCTTGATCACGTCTTCCAAAAAGAAGATGAAGGAGAAAGTTCATCGGATGAATCTGACGAATATGTAGCAAGCTGTCATATGATCTCCCATTTGACCACGAACGATGAAGGAACTTCTGGCACTGAAACGCTGGGGGCAAATGCCGAATCAAGAACCCCAGGGTTACCAGTTGAAATGATTAGCGCGTTTCTTAATGAAGCACGGTTGAAAAGCAAGGCTGATCGAGAACGCGAGACGGCTATATTCGAAAGGGCCAAGCGTCAGCGACTTGAGGAAGGAGCCGAAATAATCCCGTTGGAGCAAAATGCCTCCACCACTGACAAAAGCCAATTCAAGATAATAAAGAAATTTGCTAAGGCCATATCGATGGGCATGAAGCTACCACCCTCTGAAGAAAAAGTTACTGGCGCGGTAGAAATGCACCCCTCTTATTGCTTATACCATCAGAAGGTCTCGCATTCCACCCAAGATTGCAAAGCTTTCAATGGATGGTGGCAAAGATACGTCGCTAATCGACAATAATTTAAACGGGAAAAACGTAAAATTCGCCGAGAGCAAAGAAATACGACTAAAGAACTTGAAAGAACTGCCGGCAATTGTCACATGGTTAACACTACCGGGTCACAAGTGCCTACATTTGGGAGCGACTCCGATGAGGAGCTAGAGCTTGGCCCCCTCTTCGAAGAATCCACTTCGGGAAAAGAAAAAGAACTGAAGGCCTGCGAGAATATACAGCTGCGCAATCGAACATTACCCGAAAAGAACCTCGGACCCTTGAATAAGAAAAACAAAGGGAAAGAGAAGGTCTCTGAAGACATCGCTTTGGATGACCAAGTTGCGGAAGAGTTAACCGCCAAGAATCCCCCAAAAAGGAATAAAGTAGATTACAATGTCTTGGCGCATCTGAGAAAGCTACCCTCACAACTCAGCATTCTCGATGCCCTATTGCTATCGAAAGAAGCGAGGGATTCTTTGATTAAGGCCCTACAAGATCCGGACCAGTTCCAAGCCTTCTTAGCCGAACAAAAGATGAAGGATGAATTGGAAGAGGTACACACAGCCGACGTTGCTTTTGGTGATGAAGACCTTCTCCTCGGGACGTGTGAACACAATCGCCCCCTTTATGTCTCGGGATACTGCCATGACATAAAGATAGGAAAAATCTTGGTCGATAACGGATCGTCTGTCAATTTACTCAATGTGCGAGTGTTAAAGGAGATTTGCATGAGTGTCCAACACCTCGCCCGGGACAAAATCACCATCTCCGGTTTCGACTCTCAATCCTCAAAGACTCTTGGATCTGTGATATTGACGCTACGCTTCGGGGTGCTCGTCACAGACATCAAATTCCACGTTATAGACGCCAAGACGTGCTACAATGCTCTGCTCGGCCGACCATGGCTACACGAATACAATATCATCCCTTCTACACAGCATCAGTGCATGAAGTATTCTAGGGACGGCCTCGAGTACACAGTAGCAGGAGAGTTGAATCCGTTTTCCGTGAACGAAGTTCGCAAGTATGAAGATGCCAAATACTTCTTACCGAGTTTCGAAGACACGGAAAGGTGTCACAAACCAGAGAACAAAACTAACGCAACCATCCCTGTCTTCGGCAGTGACACCGAGGAGGAGGAGGATATAATTTATTCAGGTCCATCCCAGTCCACCAGGCCAGGACCATCTGTTCCTTCATTGATCTTCGGTAGTGATTCAGAGGTTGAAGTTCATGCTGTATTCCCCGCTCGGCCCTCAATACAGATTTCCACTGATGAAGAGCGAAGTCTGCAGGTAACCATGGTGCCGCTTGAACATTACAAAGAACTGGATGCACTCGACACCAACAGCGTAGAAGAATTGCAGACATTCTATATCCCTCCCGGAAGAAAAAGCGAGAAGGCAATCCTATTCTACCGTTCTGAAGAAAACAAGGTAGAAAAAGAAATTTGGCATGGCGCGGATCCCACGCTCGACAGGCTTCAGCCTATCCGTCTTCCCAGATATTATACCGAAGGTTTGAAGAAACTGCTGAAACGCCAAGGGATGTCCTTCACACAGACCGTCAGAAAAGCCAAATTCTATGACAAGGTCTGGAACGTTCCTGGAACTCAATGCAAACTGCCTAACGGGAGAACGGAAACGAAAGGGCTCGGGTATGTTCGCTCAAAGAAACGGGAGCTAATAAACAGCTGTTATGCCATGTATAACTTTGATGAAGAAGCGGACGCTCAATGGGAAGACGCTAATCCTGAATCAGCAAGAGTTCCTGATGCAAGACCTCCCAGTCCATCGTCTGAAGACCAGACGAGCAAACTTATAAAGGATGCGAGTCAAAAAGCCTGAGATGATCACGATCGTGAAATGGCAATCTATGAGAAAGCCAAGACACAGCGTCTCCTTCGACAGGCAGTAAAAAACGAAGATGTTGCCCCACGTCAGCCTGCTACAAAAAGGGTTCGACGCGAAAGCAAAAACAAGTCGAGGGGCCGAAAAGGTGCTCGACAACCACAAGACAGAGCTAAGAAGCCACGCATCCGAGAGTCGAGCGTTATTGACCTAGCCCTTATGAAGAAAATGGGTCGAGCATACTCATTTCCTCGGAACAAAACAGGAAAAATACTTGATCTTGCTCTAAAACATCAAGCGGGCGAAGTCTCCAACCCAAATTATTGCTCTTACCATCGAGTAGTAGGGCATCCGCTTGAAGATTGTTTCACCTTTAAGAATTGGGTTGAGGACCAATATCAGCTTGGCAAATTCGCATTGTCTGACAGTTGGAAGGTAGCGCCGCCGCAAAAGCACGAACCCAAAAACACAAGAATAAAACCAACCCCGCATTGGGATTGGCAGGAAACTCACACCTGCCATGTGATAACAATATTAAAAGAAGGGTCCGAGGACATGAACAACCTCCCTTGGTGCTTTGAAAACGACAGCGATGAGGTAATCTCAGAATTTCCCCCAGCTCCGAAAGAACTGGAGGATGGAATCCACACTACTGCAGATAACCTCAAGAAAATCGAGTTGGGAACGACAAATGACCCGCGACCGACATTCATCAGCGAGCTACTATCTGAAGAAAGGGTGGCCGCGTTAAAGGATGTGCTTCTACAGCACAAAGATTGCTTCGCGTGGAACTATTCCGAAATGCCGGGATTAGATCCAGAAATTGCTGTACACAAATTGGCGATATCCCCGGACATCAAGCCAGTCAAACAGGCGCCAAGAAGAATGCGACTCGAGCTTGAGATGAGCATAAACACCGAAGTCAAAAAGTTAATCGACTCTGGCTTCATTCAGGAAGTTCAGTACCCTGAATGGATCGCCAACATCGTCCCAGTGATGAAGAAAAATGGGACAGTGCGCATATGCGTAGACTTTCGGGATCTTAATAAAGCCTGCCCAAAAGATGATTTCCCAGTGCCAGTCACTGAACTTATGATAGACAATACATCCACTCATGAGGTTTTCTCCTTCATGGACGGCTCGTCGGGGTATAACCAGATAAAAATGCATCCCGAAGACCAGAAGCACACAGCCTTCAGGACTCCTCTTAGTATATTTTGTTATAAAGTGATGCCCTTCGGTTTGAAGAACGCCGGTGCTACTTATCAGAGGGCCATGACAAAGATCTTCGATGACCTTATACACGAAATCGTTGAATGCTATATCGACGATCTCGTGGTTAAAAGCAAATCATACGAGGAACATCTCGAGCATCTGAAGACTGTATTTCAACGCCTTCGGCAGTACAACCTGAAGATGAATCCTCTTAAATGTGCGTTCGGGGTTTCCTCGGGAAAATTCCTGGGATTCGTTGTTCGACACCGAGGTATTGAAATAGATCCGTCAAAGATTAAAGCGATCATGGAAATGCCTCCGCCAAGGACTCTCAAACAGTTTCGGTCTCTCCAAGGGAAACTCGCATACATACGGCGATTTATAGCCAACCTTTCAGGAAAGTGCCGTCCCTATAGTCACTTGATGAAGAAGGGAACCCCATTCGTTTGGGATCAAAGATGCCAAGGCGCACTGGATGAGATCAAGCAATACCTGCAGAACCCGCCGGTGTTGGCTGCCCCGGTTAAGGGGAAGCCTCTCATTCTTTATACGACCGCCCTCGAAGGTTCCCTAGGCGCATTATGGGCGCAAGAGAACGATCAAGGGAAAGAAAGAGCACTCTATTACTTAAGTCGGGTTCTGCTGGGGGCAGAAAGCAACTACTCTACCATCGAAAAACACTGCCTGGCGTTGATCTTCGTAATAACAAAGCTTAGACATTACGCATTGGCACATGAGGTCCGTCTCATTTCAAGGGTGGACCCCCTTAAATACCTAATGTCAAAGGCCATATTGACGGGACGACTCGCTAAATGGGCTCTGCTATTGATGGAATTTTCGATAACATATCAACCTCTCAGGGCAGTAAAAGGCCAGGCCATCGCCGACTTCCTTGCTGAGCATCCCATCCCTGCCGATTCTCCTTTAAATTGCGATTTGCCAGACAGACATGCGTTTGATGCAATCGACAGTGGTGATACCCGGTGGGAGCTTTATTTCGATGGAGCATCTTCCATGAAAAAGCATAAACAAAATACGCCCATGATCAAATCAGGGGTAGGTCTTATCTTCGTAACCCCACAAGGAGGAATAATGCGATTCGCCTTCTCCTTGACAGAGCCGAGAACGAATAATGAAGCTGAATATGAGGCTTTGATAGCAGGCCTCGAGATCGCCATTGACATGGGAATTGAAGACCTACTCATATATGGGGATTCCCAACTGGTCGTCAGTCAAGTGAACGGCGACTACCAAACGTGCAAACCGGAGTTGGTGAAATACGGTGAGAAAGTGAAACAACTGCTAACCCAAATTCCCTCCTACACTTTGGAGAGTATACCGCGAGCGGAAAACAGCAAAGCGGACGCACTAGCCAAACTTGCTAAAGAACTGGCTTACGAGAACCTCGACGACGTTAGAATCGTGGTACAAAGCCGTCGAGTGCTTGCCCCAGCAGAAATACCCCCAGAATCATATAAAGAAAAGGGAGCAACTGAGCAGGCGACCCTACAAATAAAAGATCATGAGAAGGCCGAAGACTGGAGAGAAGTCTTCATAGATTACTTCAAGTTCCACCGAATGCCTGAAGAAGCGTCCATAAGACATCAGCTCGTGAAACGAGCTCTGTCTTTCGCCTTCGTCAATGATACTCTATACAAAAGGTCATTCGATTCTCTGTGGCTGAGATGCCTAGGACCTGACGAAGCGAAAAGAGTCGTTCAGGAAGTTCACGACGGACTCTGCGGTTCTCACCAAGCAGGCCCTAAGATGAAGTTGAAGATAAAACGGATGGGCTACTACTGGCCCACGATGATGCAGGATTGCCTGGAATACGCGAGGCAATGTCATTCATGTCAAATTCATGGGGACTTCATCCATCAGCATCCCAATCCACTGCATCCAACAGTGGCTAGTTGGCCGTTCGAAATGTGGGGAAATGACATAGTCGGCCCCATCGAACCAGCATCGTCAAAGGGACATCGTTTCATATTGGCGACGACTGATTACTTCTCCAAATGGGCAGAGGCGGTACCGTTGAGGGAAGTAAAAACGGAGAACATCCTCCATTTCTTCAGAACGCATGTCATATACCGGTTTGGAACCCCGAGAAGAATCATCTTTGATAATGGGCCAGCCTACCAAAGTCATAAGATTAGCCGCTTCGCACAGCAGCACAATATAGACTGGAGATATTCCTCAGTTTATAACCCCCGAGCTAACGGTCTAGCTGAAGCCTTCAACAAGTCCTTGACGAAGATCATGAAGAAAACGGTGTCACGAAATAAGAGAGATTGGCACGAAAGATTGCAAGAGGCTCTTTGGGCGTATCGAACTACATTTAAAACGGCCACAAACACAACGCCGTACGCGTTGGTATTTGGGACGGAAGCAGTACTCCCCCTCGAGATAGAATTACCCTCTCTACGAGTGGCAGTCCATTACGAGTTGACGGACGAAGAAAATGCTCACCTTCGGTTTGAAGAGCTTGACGCCCTTGATGAAATCCGGCTTCTAGCACAGCAAAATCTGGAAGCTTATAAAGCAAAGATGACGCGCTCATATGAAAGATTGAGCCGCCCGAGGACATTCCACCAAGGCGAACTCGTGCTAGTCGTCAAAAGGCCCATGATCCCCAATCGCGCCAAGCGGGGAAAGTTTGAGCCAAACTATGAAGGACCGTACATCATTGATAAGGTCTACCATGGCGGGGCCTATCTACTCATGGACATGCACGGTGAAAGGCCTTTCAGGCCAATAAACGGTCGCTTCCTAAAGAAATACAACGCTTAACGAGCCTTAGTTTAGGTCAATGATAGATGACGACGACTATATCCGCTTGCTATCTTCCTAAGCTCAGGCTTTATAAGCAGTAGCCAGCCCTCTCAACGGTGGACCGAAATGTTCTTAAACTAATATCAGACCGAAACGTCTTTAAAACTACTACCGCAGCATCTTTAGACTAACGAGATGATAATAAAAAAAAAAAACAAAAAAAAAAACGGTATGTCCATGAGCAAGAAGGGCACGGATGAAAACCCGAAAGGGCTCGAGTAAAAACAGCAAGGCTACCGGCGAGAGGTCGTGAAAACCCGAAAGGGCGCGACCTCGTAAAAAAAAAAAAAGAAAAAAAAAGAAAAAAGAAAAAAAAGAAAATAAAACGGTATGTCCATAAGCAAGATGGGCACGGATGAAAACCCGTAAGGGCTCCGTGAGTAAAAACAGCAGGACTGCCGGCGAATGTTTGTGAAAACCCGAAAGGGCGCAACTTCGTTAAAGAACCCTTACAGAGTCCTCTCGACCCTGTAAGGAGAAACCACCTGCGTGAGATCCTTACGACTCACAAGGGAACAACACACTTAGGAATCCCCACGATTCCTAAGGAGAAAATACGCTTGCAAGATCCTCACGACTCGTAAGGAGAACTCTCTTATGGGACCCTCACGGCTCATAGGATTTGAAAGTCTTAAGTCACAGAGACCTAAACCTGTGCTTAAGCAAACCCCCACAAACTTCCAATGTTGCCCTACAAGTGGCTCAATATTGACCCTTGTATACAATCCACGGGCGCGAATAAACATTTCCCTGACCAAGTCCCATCCGTGACCGGGGATATGTTCGCACGGTGAACAATTCTTGTAAATCCTCTCGATTTACGAGGAGAAAACCCTCCTGTAGGATCCTTACGACTTACAGAGGAAACGAACACTAAGGAACCCGCACGATTCCTAAGGAGAAAATACACCTGCAAGATCCTCACGACTTGTAGGGAGAAATACCTTTATGAGACCCTCACGGCTCATGAAATCGAAAGCCTTAGTCGACAGGTCCCTAACCCTGATCGCTAAGCCTCCTTTGTTCGACAATGACGGAGGCAAATGATGATTCGCTCCTGGCAATATTCCAGTTGCAGCGGTGCTGATGCCGAAATCGGTGTCCAATTTCAGGTTTATGGCGAAAGCCAGTAGGCCGCTCATGCATGCAAAATAGCCGAAATGATAGGGCAACTTGCAATAAAAAGCAGCAAGTAAAATGTATGCATGCAAAATAGCCGAGATGATCGGGCAACTCGTAATGAAAAGCAACGGGTAAAGATAAAAAAATAGCCGAAATGATTGGGCACCGCGAAAAATTGCCGAAATGTTTGGGCGACCGCGACCTTCACGATATAAAAGCTGAAATGGTAGAGCATCGCGGAAATAAAATAAAACAAAAATAAGAAATGATGAAACTTCGGCCCTACAGTTAAGATCACATCGATCCCTGTACACAATCCAAGGGCGCAAACAAAGAAGAAACCATACTTCCCCAGCGGATTCCGTCGAACGACGAATCCAAACCTCAACGGTTCATTTCAACCGAATAATCCCAGCAAATTCCTCAACTCACGGATACAAACACTCCTTGACGAGAGCTTCCTGATCCGCGTCGACCCGCAGAGCCACCAGTGCCTCCGTAGGAACCCTCGACTCGTTTCAAACCCCAAGGACACAAATAATCCTTGGCGCTTGGGAAACAGATAATCCCTCGCAAAACTTCTCAACTCACGGATACAAACACTCCTTGACGAGAGCTTCCTGATCCGCGTCGACCCGCAGAGCCACCAGTGCCTCCGTAGGAACCCTCGACTCGTTTCAAACCCCAAGGACACAAATAATCCTTGGCGCTTGGGAAACAAATAATCCCTCGCAAAACTTCTCAACTCACGGATACAAACACTCCTTGACGAGAGCTTCCTGATCCGCGTCGACCCGCAGAGCCACCAGTGCCTCCGTAGGAACCCTCGACTCGTTTCAAACTCCAAGGACACAAATAATCCTTGGCGCTTGGGAAACAAATAATCCCTCGCAAAACTTCTCAACTCACGGATACAAACACTCCTTGACGAGAGCTTCCTGATCCGCGTCGACCCGCAGAGCCACCAGTGCCTCCGTAGGAACCCTCGACTCGTTTCAAACCCCAAGGACACAAATAATCCTTGGCGCTTGGGAAACAAATAATCCCTCGCAAAACTTCTCAACTCACGGATACAAACACTCCTTGACGAGAGCTTCCTGATCCGCGTCGACCCGCAGAGCCACCAGTGCCTCCGTAGGAACCCTTGACTCGTTTCAAACCCCAAGGACACAAATAATCCTTGGCGCTTGGGAAACAAATAATCCCTCGCAAAACTTCTCAACTCACGGATACAAACACTCCTTGACGAGAGCCTTCTGATCCGCGTCAACTCGCAGAGCCACCAGCGCCTCCGTGGGAACCATCGACTCGTTTCAAACCCCAAGGACACAAATAATCCTTGGCGCTTGGGAAACAAATAATCCCTCGCAAAACTTCTCAACTCACGGATACAAACACTCCTTGACGAGAGCCTTCTGATCCGCGTCGACTCGCAGAGCCACCAGCGCCTCCGTGGGGACCATCGACTCGTTTCAAATCCCAAGGACACAAATAATCCTTGGCGCTTGGGAAACAAATAATCCCTCGCAAAACTTCTCAACTCACGGATACAAACACTCCGTGACGAGAGCTTCTTTGACTCACATCTCAGGCAGTAAAGATTCAAAAACTTGCTTCCTGAAACAATGGGACCCTGCAAGTCAATCCTAAATGGTCTCTTGCATATTATCCACGGGTCTCACTCTCTGAAGTCGATTTTCGACAAAGAGGGAAACAACCGCTTACGAGCCTTCTCGACTCGTAAGAGGGCAATGGGACCCTGCAAGTCAATCCTAAATGGTCTCTTGCATACTATCCACGGGTCTCACTCTCTGAAGTCGATTCTCGACAAAGAGGGAAACAACCGCTTACGAGCCTTCTCGACTCGTAAGAGGGCAATGGGACCCTGCAAGTCAATCCTAAATGGTCTCTTGCATACTATCCACGGGTCTCACTCTCTGAAGTCGATTCTCGACAAAGAGGGAAACAACCGCTTACGAGCCCTCTCGACTCGTAAGAGGGAGAAATTCTCTCATAAGATCCTTTCGACTTATGAGAGAAAACCACACTTAGGAATCCTCACGATTCCTAAGGAGAAAATCCACCTACGAGATCCTCTCGATCCATAGGGAGAAAAGTCTCTATGAGACCCTCATGGCTCATAGAGTTGAAAAGTCTTAGGCAGCAGATCCGAACCTGCGGCCTAAGCCATCGTTATATCTTGAAGAAACCAGAATGCTTACTCTGTTACCTGTCAATCATGTTTATCAAAACAGCATGCTGATAATAAAAGAAGGGAGAAAGCAAAGAAATGATACAAGACATTGCAAAAAGAAATGTATATCTTTATTTATCAATTCAATCAAGTACATGGCGAATCGTATAAAAGAATAAAGAATGCATACATCTTATTAAAAAAAAAAGAAAAAAAGAAAATTACAAGTATATTGATACAAGGGCAGCTACTCGGAAGGGAGCGTCTTGCACAGATGTAGCAATCGCTCGCGTATCTCCTTCCACGCCTTCTCCTGCTCGGCTACCACCGTCAACTCTGCCTCCACTTGGGCTCGCTGCCGCAAGACCAATGCAAGCTGCTCCCTCACGGCTTGATAAGCAGCCTCTCGACTTGGGATATTGCGCTCAGCCACGTCAAGCTTCCGCTTTAAGTTTAGCCCATGGGAGATGCGCTCCAAGAGACCCTCAAAGATAGTCTTCACTTGGGCAGCATTTGCCTCAACCTCAGCGCGCAGACGGGCCGTTTCGTTTGAGGTCTTTTGGCATTCCCTTAGTCTTTGAGCTGCTTCTTGCTCCAAGTTGCGGGAGTGCGAAGTACTTTGCTCGAGCCAAGTTGTGCGTTGGGTGCTCAGAGCTAAAACTTCGGGAGAAGGGCGCGTCAACTCCAGCCGGTACAGACAGGCCTCGATCTCCCTGCAGTGGTTAACCCAAGATTCAACGACGCCTTCGTCGTGAAAAGTTACGAGCGCCGCTAACATTGGGTTAACATCCACAGCGAAATCTGCGGCAGAAGGGAGAGCGTCCATATTGAGCTCTTCAATGTACCCGCTCAGCATGCCCAAACTCATCGCAGCACCCTTGGAAGACGGACGCCTCAAGAAAGGGCCTGCCGGCGAAAGGACGCGAGCCTCGAAGGGGACCGGAGCCGGAACAATAGCTGCAAAACAAAACAGAGTTAAACGATGGTTCAAAAGATGTTGAAGGGTTACCAAAAGGAAATTTACTATACCAGGTACAGCGGACGGCAAAGCCGGAAGGGCCGGTAGCGCGGCAGGTCTTGCATCCCCTCCTTCGATTTGTGGCACTGCAACAAAGAAAAGGAAAAGTCAGAAATTATCCCATTGCTAGAAAAAGGGGGTAAATAAAGATATTATGGTGAAAGTATACTCACCGGCGCCACTAGAGGGAGAAGCGAGTTCGGATGGGAAAGAGAAGTGCGGGAGCAACACTTGATATAAGTGATCAAAAAGCACTCCTGCAAAGGCACAATGGTGTAACGTTAGTACAAAAGCCGTATTTTTGAAAGATTAATGCATGAGTCGTGAATACATACCTTCCAACATCCGTGATGGTACAAGGGAAGGCGGGGAGGTGACTACTGCCAAAGCAGTAGTTGACGGTGCCCCCTCGAGCAATGGAGCATCGGTACTGGCCGCACCTGCAAGAACAAGCTTGTTAGAAGAGATCACAAGATATATACAAAAAAAAAGGGGAAATGCTGGTGACTCAAAAGTTTACCTGACGAGCTGCCAGCAGAAACTGAGGCAGTCCCTTCCTCCACTGACGGAAGACCACCGCCTGTAGCTTCATCACCCGACTCAAGGGGAACCGTTGTTATGCTCTCAAGCTCTACAGGCGGCGGGGAACCATAGACAGGGAGGGCCAAGAGAGGAACATTGCCAGATTCTTGAGAAGGAGCGCCTAGCTCGTCTTCAGGAATCATGGCCGCCTCACCTGCTGCTCCCTCAGGATCAGCGATTACAGCTGCCCCGTCCATCGGCACCACGAGGTCCCCAGCCTCAAGTACCTCGCCCTCTACCGCCTTCGGCTTGGTTGAGACAATCATCTCATCTGCCGCCACTTCGGGTGCGGCATCAATGACCCTCTCCGCGGCAGGTTCCTTAATCTCGGTTTCAGGCACCGTGGCCCCGACGACGGTGCCCACCGTCGGCTCAGGTTCGGCAAGCGCCGCTTCCGCCGTTTCCTGGGGTCCAACGGTCTCCGCCTCCCCCTCAGTCGGACTAGGCCCTGCCAGATGAAACGCATGTGAGCCAATGGCTTTATAATTCTTACAACAAAGCTCTGAAAGAAGTACTACCTGAAGAAGATTTATCATTTGCACTTCGGGCCGCGCGCGCCGCTTGCCTATAAGCAGTAGATAGGGCGACAGGGACCTCCTCAGAAGGAGTGTCAGCGCGAGGAATGGTGCTAGGGCCCGCTCCTTTGGCCAAAGCAGCTCCGCTCGCCTCTGCTTCAGAAGGAGTGTCGGCACGAGGAAGATTGCTAGGGCCCGCTCCCGCGGCCAAAGCAGCTCTGCGTGCCCTTGCTTCGCGTCTCAACCGCTTCCGCTCCTCTCGAGCCGTTGAGACGGATGCCACTAGGGCTTCCTTGAGTGAGGCTCCCTCGTCCGTATATAGGGATGCCTCTAGATTCTTCAAAGCATCCCTCATCGTCTTGTCAAGCCGAGGCTCTTGTGGCAATTTTGACGAAGCCGGGACTTCGATAACAGACTTAGAGGGGACCCCTGCGTCAATTGATACAGCGCCTGCAAAGAAACAAAAGAAGGTCAGGTTGATTATCAGAAAAAAGACAACAAACTTTCCTTGTAAAAGAGAAAGGGGTGAAACATACCAACGCCTGCTAGGGCACGCTTCTCCTCCTCTTCCTGAAAGGTTTTCAGGGAGGCAGCAATAGCCTCTTCAGTGGAGACACCTGTTGAAAATGGAGCGAATATTAGTTAAGGATAACAATATAAAATGCAATAAAACGACAAATAAGGCGTTTGATAATTACCGGACTCAGCGAGTTTGTTCAACATCGCTTCAAGCCTCGCCGATCGCTCTGAAGCTGCAATGGCGGCAGCCAAATTGGTGTCCGCAGGGTCCACCACAAAGCCCTCATTGCTGCCATACTCGCATATGGTCCTGGCAGGAGAAGCCGCAGGCTTTAACCCGAGGATCGCATCAAGGGAAAGGGCGGACTTTTTCTTTTTCTGCTGTCCACCAGCTTTAGATCCACCTGGAGCGGATTTGCGCTTGGAAGCCACTTTAGGGCGGCGGGTCCCAACATCTGCCCCTACGCCTGACTCTGGCGATACTACTTTAGTCGCCTTCATGGAAGCACGAGGCGCCGATGGTGCATCCACCGTAGCGGGCAACGGCAATCCCCGCGGAGGACTCAACACGCGTGGTCGATCGACTCCAGCATCTTTTAACGGAGGGACGACCGGGAGCCTTGGCTGCAAAGGGGCCTTGCGATCACCGCCAGGAGGCGCACCCCTACGGTTAACCAATAGGCGTCTCTCCATCAAAATGATTGGACCCATAGCGTGCGCATACCAGGCCACATATGAATTAAGCATCTTAGGGACACAGCTGGGTTCACTAATGAAGAAATAAGAACCCGTGTTAAGCCGTATAAAGTGATGCATCGCATTCTTTACCCCCTCTGGGCCAACCACAGGCGTTTCCAAAAAGGCTTCCATCGGGATCCCCTGGTTGTAGCTTGATTGCTGGGCAAATCGATGTGGATTATACCTCATGAATAAAGCCGTCTCATTCTGCCGAAACACTAGGTAGCCCGGCCGAATGGAGTAGAGATGGACGATTTCCCGAGCCTTCAGTACAGAAGCCCCGCCCTTAAACTCGTCACGTAGGGGCACCACCGACTTAGTAGTCTCCGAGCCTATGGTGATAACTTTATCCACGAAAGAAGTCGTCGCTCCGACCAAATGTGGGCGCAGGAGGAGTCCCCTAGAATCCCGCGGGGATGCAAACACAATTGAAGCCCCGATTAACCGTACGACTCTCGGGAGTCTGTACTTCTCGAAGAATGGGGGAGTCTTGTGGGCGCCAAACACCCCTCGCACGTGCATCTCCATCCAAGAAACGAAGTAATGCATTGGGAAGTTAGCAGGCTGTGTCCCAGGATCATTAGCGTCCGCCGCTACGCTGAGTCCATGATAAAGATAAGCTAACCCCGCAATTCCTACCGACAACTGCAGATCGGCCACCATCCGATGTGCCGGGTAAAAAACAGAGGGCCGCATGAAGCGCGGGTGCATAGGGAGCGCAAAGTTGCATAACCACAGGCCCAGGAATCCAATAAAGAAAGTTTTCTCATCCATACCGGGGACGGCGATTTCCGAGAAAGCAATGATGGCAGCATTTGGGAGATAGAAATCCCTCTGGTTATTCTCCGATACGGGTCGGCGATCCAAACCGAAACCAAAAGGGTCGTCAAGCTGAGCGAACTTCTCGCTCTGCTCTGATAAGAACTCCGGGCGGATAAAGCGAGCAATGAAAGCTGCGAAACTGACGCCCTTATCCCCCGATTCCAAATGGAGTTCCTCATAGATCTCCAACACTTTCACCAAACCCGGATACTGATGCTGAATGGCATTCTCCGGGGTTAAGTCAAATACCAGCTGCTTAGTGGCAAAGACATACTCATCAGGGGGAAGCAACTCCTCGTAATGCTCTCCCCTCATTGGCAGACCTGAAATTTCGGCAAATTCCTCCAAAGAGATAGAAACTTCCTTATCCGCCATCAGAAAGGTATGGGTGGGGATATTCCATTGTTCAACAAAAGCCTTTATCCACCACGTTGGAGGAGAGGGGTACTCGAAGAGCGAGACGAAGACGGCTGAGTATAGACCAATCTTCGTTAGGTGGGTCCTCTTCGCCGATAGAATGTACCGGGCCCACTGCAAATATCCGGCGGGGAGTCGCGGGATCATTCCAATGTTATAAGCCTGCCCCCAAGGGCGTGCTTCGCCCTGACAGATTCGCCTCCCCAGGATATCTATCGCCGGCGGCGGCTGCACGGGGATGGCGCCGATTGCAGGTTGAAGGAGGTTATCAGAATTCCAATTCTTAACCTCCACGGCATACTTCACCGGGGGTTCGTCCGCATAAGGGATCGTGACTATGGGCTCAGAGGGCACGGCGGAACTAAAACTGCGGCGGCCTTGGATGATCTGGCTATACCACCTTCCCCACAGATGAAGCTTTTTGCACTCAGGATCGCGGTCTTTAATAAGAGCGAGTACCACCCGATCCACTGGCGCATGGGGGAACCCTCCTTCCGAGCGAACGAAGGGGAAAGACAAGTCGTCAGACATCTTTTCTGTGGAAAGACAAAGAAACATACATCATTAGTAGCCTAACGCTTGGCATTTAAAAAATATATATATATATTTTGCTCCACACTGTGATGCAGTAGGTAGGGGACCAAAGGGGGACCCACAAAATCTGGATGATGTGCATCATTTAATAAGACAATCCCATCATTAGATGGGACTGTCGATTCATAAAAAAAAAAAAAAAATTCCCAATAGGATACACCCATTGGTGGGAAGATCCCTAGAGACAAGGAGAAAATCTCCTCTTTTAGAGCAAAGCTCTGTCGCAGAGTGACATTTGTCAAACTCTGGTCTCAGAGGAACAAGATTCCTTAAAAGAGCATGGCTCTGTGGTAATGATTGAAAAATCCATTTGAAAACTCATAAAAAAAAAATTCATAAAAAAAATCTGCAGATCATCCAAGAGCAAAGCTCTGTTCATGGGTCAAAACCCATGAACAGGACCTCTGCAGATCTCAAGAGCAAGGCTCTGTTGAAGAAACCCCAATGGGGTTTTCTTTGAATCAAAGATCTCAAGAGCAAGGCTCTGGGGTTTTCTTTAGATCGAAGATCTACAAGAGCAAGGCTCTGTGAATTAAAATTTAAATTAAATTAATTTAATTTTACCTAAAAGTGATTCTGAGTTCTGAAGTTCAAAGAAACGAGAGCAAGGCTCTAGAAATTCTCAAAAAAGAGCAAGGCTCTGAGGAGTAAAATTCTCGAAGGAACAGTAAGAAAATTACCAAGGACCAAGGGTCCTATTTATAGGCGCTTGCGCCCCTTCAACTAGCCCCTTGATCCGACGGCTAGGATCTTACCACCGTTGCGCTCACGTGGCGCCACGTCAGCACAACGGTGGGGGGGCATTTGATTCCCCAATCTGAGCAAGGCTCATTTGAATTTTGAAAGTTTTCTGAAGCAACGCTTCGATTTCTGTGCGTTGCGCAGTGCGCAAAAGGCTCACAGTGCGACACGTGTCTGCGCAGCTGCGCAAGCGCACCGCTGCGCGACACGTGGCTGCGCAGTTGCGCAAGCACTGTTGCGCGAGCGCACCATTGCGCGACGCGTGGCTGCGCAGTTGCTCAAACAATGTTGCGCGAGCGCACCGCTGCGCGACGCGTGGCTGCGCAGTTGCGCAACCGCCGCATTGCGCAGCAACAGAATAAAAATTTAAGTAAATCTTTTCTGTTCTTCTGTAAAACAGAGACCCTTGGATCAGAGATCCAATGGTGGGAAAATTCCCAAAATTATTCAGGAAAGATCTTGGTAACAAATTTAACAAATTTGTGAGCACTATAAATAAGAGCTCAGACCTCATTCAAAGGATCAAGTAGAATCATCAAGAGAAGGATAAACTTCTGGAAAAAAAAAGAGAAAGAACTCTTGAAGATTAATCAAGAACAAAAAAAAAGAGAAGGTAAAATTTCTGAAGAACAGAAGATTAAAAAAGGGAATAATAAAAAAAAATATAAATAGTGCCTTGCACTTGATATGAACCCTTGGTTCTGTGAAAAGAAAACAAGAAGAAAAACTTGTTTTCTTTTGATCTAAATTTAGATCAAAAGTGCCATGCACTTTTGTTCTTCAATCTGAAAATTCTTGAGTTCCTGCAACTCATTACATAAAAGGGCAGAGCCCTATTTGGAAAATTCTTGAGGGCCTGGCCCAAATCAAATTGCAAAATAATAAAAGGGTAAAGCCCTGTATGGAAAATTCCTGAGTTTCTGCAACTCATTATTTAAAAGGGCCTGGCCCAAATCAAATTAATAAGAGGGCAAAGCCCTGTTTGGAAAATTCCTGAGTTTCTGCAACTCATTATTTAAAAGGGCCTGGCCCAAATCAAATTAATAAGAGGGCAAAGCCCTGTTTGGAAAATTCTTGAGTTTCTGTAACTCATTA
Organism: Agapanthus africanus; assembly: GCA_030015575.1. Lineage (NCBI taxonomy): Eukaryota > Viridiplantae > Streptophyta > Magnoliopsida > Asparagales > Amaryllidaceae > Agapanthus > Agapanthus africanus. The sequence goes on along the minus strand of JASDDO010000014.1, from coordinate 685,907,927 downwards.
TTTAAAAGGGCCTGGCCCAAATCAGATTGCAAAATAATAAAGGGGCAGAGCCCTGTTTAGATTGATTCTTTTAATCGGGCAGAGCCTAAAATAAAAAAATTGGACTTAACCCAATCCTGGCTGTAAGTCCTTAAATTAAATGCCTCTCATAAACCAATTCACGACCGGTTCGAGGGTACATCTCCGAACTCCTTTGACATCTGTCGTTGTAATTCCTCAACGACGTCAAAGAGGTGACGGGTCCCGACGACCACTCATCTAATATCGGACCGAAACGTCCTTAAACTAACATCGAACCGAAACGTCCCTAAACTAATATCGGACCGAAACATCCCTAAACTAATATCGGACCGAAACGTCCCTAAACTAGCGATGGACCGAGACGTCCCCAAACTAATGATGGACCACTACGTCCTTAAACTGGCGGCGGACCGAAACGTCCCTAAACTAATAATGGACCACCACGTCCCTAAACTGGAATATGGACCACCATGTCCTTAAACTGGCGCAATAGAGCCCGAATACTCTTTCGCCGGATCTAAACGGTCCCGTCTAAGTTGATCTTAGCCCTAAATACGGTTAATGTGTCCTTAGATCTTTAAATAAACAATAAAACCCCAAATCAACTTTGGTTCAAGGGTACATCTCTGAACTCCTCAGACGCTTGTCGTTGTAATCCCTCAACGACGTCAGAGAGGTGACGAGTCCCGACAGCCAGATAATTAAATCGATCACTGCGTTAAGTTGATCTTAGTCCAAAACATGACTAAAGTATTCTTGACGAACGTTTAAGTTGATCTTAGCCGCAACGCGACTAATGTATCCTTAAACCAAAAACACCAAACCCAAATCTAAGTAAATACGGATTTGGACTAATCCACGTCTTACGGGCGACGGCATTACTCAGTCTCCGTATACAATCCACGGGCAACCACAAACAAAACAAACACACACGACACGAAGTGAAATTCTGGAGAAGGAGAAAGTTGTTACCGCGATGCGGTAACGTAATTAACTGCAGGGGCTTGCGCCTGCAGGGAAGAGCGTCCCCACAATCAAAAAACCCCTCACCCTGAGGGGGAATCTGACGAAGTCTGCTACATCGGCCGCATCCGTCTAAACCTCCGATACACGGTGCTATAAATCAACTTGGCATCTTCGGAGAGATAAACGGATAAAACCAAATAGCATCTGCCCCGAACCTCAGGCAACGGACGCGAAGTCCAGGCCGCCGTTCGGAGGGGAACAGTTACCACCAAAGAAAAATCGTTTTTCACCATTTCCGCAACCCCAAAGAATCGGAGACGGGTAACGTGGACTTATACAGCCCCCTTAGTGGCTGTCCTCCAAAATTTACAAAGTCTGGCGTCAAGTCCAAGACACGGTGATTGATCAAGACTATCCCCGCCGACAGGAAAAGATGAAAGCGCGGCGAGAAGAGGACTATCTTGTTAAGCCACAGAAGGTGTCATCTGTTTGGGTACTCGCCGCAACGGTTCCCTCAACTTCAACCGCTCACAAAAGGGGAAGGCCGGAGAAAATTCTTGTGTCTGCGACGAATCTAAAGGGCACTAAATCTAAACGCCCCAAATCTGGGGGTATGGTGGTGCACACTGTCTATATGGCATCCGGAAAAGAGGATAGCCGTATCTCCACGGGCCATCGACCTCTCACCAGATCAGTGACAAAGGCCCAGGAGTAACAACAGAAGCTCCAAGAAATGCTGACAGCCATGGCTGCACTCACTGGACCAAAAGCAGGCCCGGAGACATCTTCGGAGTAGCGTCATGAGCATGAAACAGATGCTGAATTCCTTCGGAGGATGGTTGAGAAGAAGGACAAAGAGGCTGCGGAACAAGCGGCCAACATAAAACAAATGGCCCTTTTATTCCAAGATATGGTGGGCCTGATGATCCAGCCGGACCCTCCAGCCGAAGATCCTCCAGTAATAATTAAAGATGATAGAGGAGAGACATAAAACCCTCTTCCGGCTTGTTCAATAGCCAAGGAAGAGACCATCTCCAAAGCTATGCTCGATGATTATATAGCTCAGCAAATACGAGCTCATCAAGCGAATGAAGCAACCGGCCAAGTCGTCAGAACTGGGCGACCATATCCAGGATGATACGATCAGATAAAATACCCGCTAGGATACACAATTCCTAAATTCCATGTGTACAAGGGGACGGGCAATCCCCATCAACATGTCGCTCAGTTCAGGGCTCTCTGCGGCAACACTGGAGGGGATGATAAGCTACTGCTTCACCAATTTGTCGGTAGCTTGGCGGAGACGGCGTTTGAATGGTACTCAGAGCTTCCCAACGACTCCGTCAAAACTTTTACGGAGATGGAATTACTGTTTACCCAACGTTTCGCCAACGCCAGCGAGCGCACCGCGATCACCGCGTTAATTAACGCCAGAGTGAAGCCAGGCGAAACATGGGTGCAGTATGCGATACGATGGCGGAATCTATGGTCGAAGTGCGAACGGCGCATTGAAGAAGCGCCTGCAGTGGGCATGTTCGTGGGAACCCTCGATCCGCAGGCAACCATATCCTAATTCATGATGTTCTTCAAGCCGACCACCTTCCAAGCCTTAATTGACAAGCTGGCCCAAATGGACCAGATGGGCCATAAGCCGTCCTCGTCGAAAATGGAGCTTCAAAACGAAAAGGGTAAAGGGAAAGCTATCTTCGTCGCCAACGCTCAATAATAACCGAGTGGCCCGAGACCGGTTGTTCACCAAAGCAACAAGCGGCAATCTCTCGATGAGAAGTTGAGATGTCCTTACTCGATTCCCCGGGATAAAGCAAGGAAACTGTTTGAACTGGCAGTGCGTAATGGGCTCATCACTCTACCGGAGTCGAGACACCTACCGCGACCGAACGACGTCAACGATCCTAATTACTGACCCTACCACCGAGTATTGGGCCATCCGATCGAAGACTGCTACGTCTTCAAAAACTGGGTTGAAGACCAATACCAACAGGGCAAATTCGCGCTATCTGAAAACTGGAAGGTGAATCCGCCACAACAGCACATTCCTAAAAGGGTGGACACGCCGGGGTCATCATGCTCTTTTATAGAAGAAGCTCCATGGGAGGTCGCTCTTTCAGCCAAGACGAAAAGAACGCTGAAGGATCTTCACATATGCCCGGCAATCAGGTGGAAAAGCCCGCTAGGGCCTGAGATCGTTGAGGGAATGCTAAAACCGCGCCCGACGCCGAGAATTGGTAGCGATGGTCAAAACGCTCAGGGCCAGCCATCAAAGTCTTCAAAGAAGAAGTAGAAGTTCGTGAAGCCTGATGACAAGCGCACGGACTAACAAAAGCATATTGACACACTGGAGGAATACAACCAAAAGGCGCGAACTCCGGTCACACTCCAAGAATTTCTCAACCATTTCCTGGAGGGCGGAGATAGCGACGATGATGAGGGAGACAACTCGTCACAGGAACCAGAATATTATGTGGTAAGTTGCCACATGATGTCTCATTCGTTGCTAAATAACAAAGAAGCTCACTCGGCATCAGAAGATAATGTAGAGAAGCTGGGGGTAGGATCAATGCCAAAAGCCTTGGAATCGTCAGACGAGATGATCAACATGCTACTGAACGGAGTCCGTCAGAAGAGCAAAGCTGATCGAGAACGCCAAATGGCCGTATTCGAAGGGGCCAGGTGTTGGCGTTAAGTTGGAGAAGCCGTGATAGGGATGGGTCACAAAACACTCCAACCATATCAAATCACACCCTAAATGGGTGTATTCCACATCAGCGTCATGTATCCCGTCACGTGACAAATGCACGTGCATACAGGATAAATAATGGACCGAAAAGTCCGTAAACTACAAATTTGCCTCAAATATGGCAACGATGGACCGAGATGTCCTAAAACTAACAGCGGACCGGAACGTCCCTAAACTAACGATGGACCACTATGTCCTAAAACTGGCTGTTGACCGAGACGTTTATAAACTACTACGGACCGCAGCATCCCAAAGCTGACACAAAAAAAACAAAAAAAAAACGGTATGTCCACAAGCAAAATGGGCACGGATGAAAACCTGAAAGGGCGCCGTGAGTAAAAACAGCAGGACTACCGGCGATATTTGGGAAAACCCGAAAGGGCGCGGACTCGTAGTAAAAAAAAGGAACGTCCATAAGCGAGATGGGCACGGATGAACACCCGAAAGGGCTCTGTGGGTAAAAACAGCAGGACTGCCGGCGGGTTTGTGAAAACCCGAAAGGGCGCAATCTCGTTAAAATACACTTGCAAGGTTCTCTCAGCCCTGTAAGGAGGAAATACCTGTGTGAGATCCTTACGACTCACAAGGGAGAAATACACTTAGGGATCCCCACGATTCCTAAGGAGAAATTACACTTGCGAGATCCTCACGACTGTTATGCCCCCCTTCCCAGTATACGGGCAGAGGACGCGACGAGGCCGCTTCGTATATACTCAGAAGTACATATGCTAAGCGTATCTAAGCAATATAAATGTAAATGCACAAGAGACAAGATATAATAAATCAACAACTTTATTTATTCATATTCTTTTTACAATACATGGAAAAGTAAATACATGGAATAAAGCGATGCCTAAACAGTGGCATAACAGAAATGAAAAGTACTGAAATAAAAATATGTACAATGAAGCTAGAGCTCTGGGTCGTAGGCAATCTGATCCAAGTCCTCACTAATAGGCTCGATCTCCTGGGTGTCCAGATCTCCTGACAACATTCCAAAGAAGAAAGAGAAGGAATGTCGTCAGCGAACAATCGCTCGATAAGTCCTAAAGATAAGAGAGAAATAGAAAAGACAGAGAGTAAGAGAGAGAGTGTAGCTTTTAAAGTTGTCTTATATTGTTATAATGTTGTATTCATTAATCCTGTTGTTTGTAGCTTGGTACAGAAGTGTAAGTCTACGGTAGCGCCCCGGCCGTCTTTCAGACGCCAAATGCGGAACAAAAACTTTTATAACTGGCGCTATCGCATACTATAACCCGGATCTGCCATTAACGCTAAACTAACAAACTACAAAGAGGGTAGAAAGGTTATACCGAACGATCCGAGTCCTTCGTTCTTTAACCATCATCCCACGCTCCGTTGCGGCTGCTCCGATCTCCTGGCTCGTCGTCGAGGTGGCACCACATCTACGGATCTTTAAACGGGCTCCCGCCCCTGACCCGAGGCAACTCGGTCACCAAGTTTGCTAAAAGAGATGACCAAGATTGATGTAGAGAATGAGTAGAACACTTTGTCTCGTTACGTCCAAAACCATAGACGAACGGTTAATGAAGTTGTCTTTTTGGATTGAATGAAATGAGAAATGAACTATCAAATTTCCATGAACCCAAAACCATATACTTTTTTCCAAAATCAACAACCTTATTCCTCTAGCAAGAGGGGCCGGCCACTTATAAGTGAGGAGGGGGTGAGTGTAGGAGTGGAAGAGGTGACCATAAGAATATGAAGCTTATCATAACATTAAATGAAAAGGATGACACACTAAAAACCATTAATGCAAAAGAAGATGCATTAACCTAGTCATCCTCTCATTAAATGCAACCATTAATGAACTAATGACTCACAAGCCACCTCATCATCCTAGTCATTATCTAGAAGCTTCCACACTCATCAAGAAGAGATAAATCCATCTTTAACCGAACGTTAAAGACGGGCGATAGAAAACTGGAAACTGGCAACTTCCAAAAGCGATCCCGAAACGAATTTCAGGATAACCCCGTAACAGTATAAACATACCCGCATTTGTATTACGACCGAATACAAATGCAACTGAGACAAAAATATTATATCTACTAAGTATAATACATGGATCCGGCTTAAACCAAAACCCACCAGTATTATCTGCCCGAAATATGACACGTGCGTAAACGCACGTGTATTTTCCGAACCCTGCCATAAAACCATACGGCCTCTACAACGTTTCGCCCGAACTTGGGACACTATCTGTGGGGGACTCTAATGACTCGTCAGTATCCTGGCAGTGGGTTTAACCACAAGCCGTCAGCGGTACTAGCTGTGCGTAACGGCTGCCCATGTACTGACCTCAAGGGAGGCCGATGAGCAAACTCATCCGGAAACCCTACTGAGCCTAATAGTGACAATGTATATACAGTCCGGTCCATTCATCTATGAGTATCGCATATCGGGCCTAGGGGGCTGGTAACGTCAGACCCCCAAAAGCGGTATAAGTCGTGTCGGAGACAAGCCCTGAACACCCTGAGAAACTACTGGAGTACCTACCAGTAATTCTCACCTGCCTTGGCCAAGGACTTGGTGTAATGGCTTTCCTAGACACAGCGCGATCTCCACCCCCAATACCGGGAGAGACGAATCCCCTGTCGATCCGCTCACGTGCCTCCATGTGGCTCGGGACTGTACCCAAAAACTACCTGTTTGCATGACTCCTTTAAGCCGTGGTAGGGTAGAAATCAAAGTACAGTGGGAATTCACACGAGACAAATGTCGACCTCAGGTCGATGAACTAACCTGTACACATGTCACCAGGGAACTGCTATCTGACGATAGGTATAATACCAACTAGCAGGTTCCCGGCGAGTCATGTCCGGTGTACTCATAACCCAATGAGCACCTGTATACATCTTAGGTGATCCAACTGACACCAGTGGCTTGTGAGACCGGCCACTGTCCCTCGTCGGGGTCTCGACTGTATACACTAGTTTACTCCGGAGTATCGATGCCCTGTCTCGAAACTCCCATGACTAGGAACCACTATTAAGGATGTGCTTATGGACTACCCAACTCTCACGTATATGATCGCTCTCATATTGTTGGTAGTCAAGCAAGATCCTAAGAGCTCTATCAACGTGTAACATGTGATCAGTCACCTGAACCTGTACACGACTGATAAAGGTAAACCAGATAGAATACTATCATCTCGAGTAAGACTGTCCTGCCGGTATAGGTCCTCCGCAATCATTGCAATCACGTGCCTACGATCCAATAATTGACTTTGAGGGCACTATATCCAATAATCTCCCACTTGCACTTAAGGCTAATTATTGCGATGTCGCATACTCATAGCCTGTGTGATACCGAACACCCAACTCCTCTACTAATCAGTTTCACAAAGCCCGTTTGTAAAACTATTGTGTTCGAGAAATAGCCTCAGTGAGTGGATCCGCCCTGATGTTTCTTTCTATGTCTCTCTTAATCTCAAGTTCGCGGAGAAAGCCATCTCCCGAATCGAGTAATACCTGTCTTAGAATATGTCTAGATATCTGATGGGACCTATTTCATAAATGAACTCCAAATCCAAACTTCTTAGACTGTATCGTCAACTGAACCTAATCAGTATCCTGCACCATGCCTCCCACAGTATTCTCTTGGACCACCTGTCCATAATACTGCCCCCTTCGTGAGAGGGAAAACTATAACTCTGACAATCACTCTGTCATCCATGTCACCTTTGAAGCCTGGAATGATAACCGTCTCCCGAAGGAGGCTACCGTCATCAAATCCGTAGAACATGCACTTATGTTCTAAAACTGCTTCCTTATGTTTCTCCAGGATTGGATTGATATAAACTTATCGCATCTAGTGCAAAAACAATATCTGGTGTGGTACTTGACATCTCACGATTGACTCAATTGCCTAAGCAAGTGATCTGCCAATCATGCACATCCCTCTCCCCTTTAGTCTCTAAGACACCTTTAGAGAGGGTGACTCCATCATCTGCAGGCACACCACCATGCCAGGAGTCATCTATTCTAAAAACTATTAGAATACTGTCAAAGTACCCACATTGGGAAACTACCCAAATCCAGATCTAAAACCATAGATCTAGAAACCAGAA